>CM046955.1:143145757-143570206 GCA_025698515.1 Gossypium sturtianum | reverse complement strand
CAACCGCCCCGATGGAGTCCACGATGCGACTTGGGCGACTCGTGCAACGCCTGCAGATCATTTTAGAAAAATGGGCTTACACGCCCATGTGGCCTGCCCGTGTGCATCACCACGGCAGCCCAGAATTACATACGCGCGTGTGGTTCACCGTGTGGGCCTATATGCCCGTGTGGCCCATGGCCCAATAGGTCAAGCAAGGTGTATCGTACGGCCTTGCCGGCCATCCTGCACGGCGTGTCGCTGCGCCAGCACCGGCTTGTTGATCACGGCCTGGCCCAGAATTCTATACGTCTGTGTGGTTCACCGTGTGGGCCCCTGCGTCCGTGTGGCCTCACGGCCTAATAGGTCAAGCGTGTATCGCGTACGGCCTTGCGGCGCCATCGGCTGTGCGATGTCACTTGCGCTGCGGCACGGCTCGTCAATCCTGCGGTCGTGTTGTGGCTCCATGACCTTGCCTGCGGCCTACCACC
Source organism: Gossypium sturtianum (assembly GCA_025698515.1). Lineage (NCBI taxonomy): Eukaryota > Viridiplantae > Streptophyta > Magnoliopsida > Malvales > Malvaceae > Gossypium > Gossypium sturtianum. The sequence goes on along the minus strand of CM046955.1, from coordinate 143,569,736 downwards.
ACGGCGACTTACCACGCGGCGGTGTGGCGTTAACCAGAATCATTTTTGGCTTTCACCAGATTCTACGTTTTCTGTGTTTCGGGTACACACTGCACCGCTTTTGACGCGCATAAGCACTCCTGAGCCTTCAAGAACCTAATATCGAGACATCCCTCATCAGTTTAATAGATTTATTAGCAAATTTGGATAACGAGATAAGCGAGACTCGACTTACCCGACAAAGGTCAGCCCGTAAACCCGCTAACACCCACGATACAAAATCACCGCTCGAGAACCTCACTAATACCTTCAATAGCAAAAGAACACGTTACTACAGATTAATAAAGTTCAACGACGGAGATTACGAATGAAACTTACCAAACCCGCGCCTAAAATTTGTACGGAGAGACCGCTTGAAAGAAAAGAAAGAAAACCGAGATGGAGAAACAGCGTAGCAGTAAAATTTCAATAGAAGAACAAAAAAAGAAGAGCAGATTTCAGCAAATGGGGGAAAAGTATGGGGCTAACGTCAGAAACAACACAAGAGAGAGGGAGAGCTAAAATTTGCACAGGAAACAATCAGGAAAGAAAAATTCCCATGACTCCCACTAACCACAACTCCTTAATTTTCTCCCCACAAACCCACTACTCGGTTATTCCGGACAAACTCAAACTCTAGCAAGAATATTACAGCAAAAAAAACTATCCATTGCCAACACAGAGAATCGAACACAGGACCCTCAGCAAACTAACACTCCACTTAACCATCAGACCAGCAGGCCCATTCTGTTATGTTTTACAAACAATCAAATATAAGCCTATCAAATCCAGTGAGAGCTTTATTCATAAAAAAAGTCAAAATTTACCCAAGTTGTGACTTGAACTTGGGACCTCTCACACACACCCAGAACACATAACCACTAAAGCAGACAAACATTGTGTGTCAATTAATTTTCGAAACACATACAGATATTTTTGTGCACCAAAATCACATAAGCCGGAATTAAAGAAATTTGGGGCGTTACAACTCTACCCCCTAAAAGAAAATTTGGTTCTCGAAATTTTTACCTGATCAGAAAAGGTGAGGATACTGCTGACGCATTGAATCCTCTGGCTCCTAAGTGGCCTCCTCAGTGCTATGATTCCACCACAGCACCTTCACTAAGGAGATAGATTTCCATCGTAGAACCTTAATGTCGCGATCTAAAATGCAATCGACTCTTCCTCAAACGTCGAGATCGGGTCTCACCTCTATTTCCTCAATAGGAACAACATGCATGGGATCGGAGTGGTAGCGTCTCAACATTGAGGCGTGGAACACATCATGAATGCGATCGAACTGCGGAGGAAGCTCCAAGCGATATGCGTGGCCCCACTGCGTTTGAATCTGATGCGGCCCAATAAGCCGAGAGGGCTCGACACCCCGCCGACCAAACCTCAAGACCTTCTTCTATGGCGTGACCTTGAGAAAAACTAAGTCCCCTCAGAATACTCAATATCATTTCTCTTGAGATCATCATAGGACTTACGCCTGCTCGAGATGCCGCTTTGGATCGATCTCGAATCAATCGGACCTTATCTTGATTTGAAACCAATTACGAACCCGAATCGTCGCTCACCCAATTCAGTCCAACATAATGAGTGCGACACTTTACGACCATCTGAGGGCCTCGTAAGGTGCCATCCGAATGCTAGGCGGATAAGCTATTGTTGTGAGGTGAACTCTACCAGCGATGTACTCCTCCCAAGCGCCTCGAGAAATTTATAACACGACTCCACAATATATCCTCGGTTACTTGAATTACCCTCTCTGCATTGACCATGCATGCGAGGATGGAAAAGCGATCTTGAAGTCCAACCTTGAACCCGGATCCTCATGTAATTCCTTCTAGAACCGAGGCGTGAAGCGATGATCCCTATCCGGAGATGATCGAGAGCAGGAACCCCATGCAGTCTCACTATTTCAGATATATATAGTTTAGCCAATTTTGGGAGAGAGAAGTTCGTCCTGACCGAAATGAAGTGAGCAGACTTGGTCAATTGATCCACGATGACCCAGACAGAATCCTTCTTAGTGGGTGTTAAAGGCAACCCACTAATAAAGTCCATCGTTACTCGTTCTCATTTCCACATCGGTATCTTTACCGACTGCAGCAACCTCGAAGGCAACTGATGCTCAGTCTTAACCTGCTGACAAGTCAAACAGCGAATAACGAAGTTAGTAACCTCACGCTTCAACCCTACCCACCAGTACAACTCTTGGAGATCTCGGTACATCTTATTCCTATCGGGATGAATAGCATAAGGACTACTATGCGCCTCCTCGAATCATTATCGCAACTCCCCATCACTCGGTACACAAATCCGACCATGCGAAACAAAAGTACCCAATCACTGTTAATCCCAAAATCAGTAGCATCACCAGTCTCAACCTAACGGAAACACAACTCAAGAGACTTATCCCCCATCTATTTACCTCTAATTCGATCAATCCATGTAGGCTTAACTTTGATGTTCCGCAAGCAGACTCCCATCGTCGAATAAGCGAGAGTCGGCGAACATCGCTCTCAAATCGGTCATAGCCCTACGGCTCAAAGCATCTGCCACCACATTGGCCTTACCAGGATGGTACTCGATGGTGCAGTTATAATCCTTAAACATTTCAACCCATCTACACTGCCTAAGGTTTAACTCCTTCTGAGTGAGGAGATATTTGAGGCTTTTATGATCGGTGTAGATAGTACACTTCTCACCGTACAGATAAGGCCTCCAAATATTTAAAGTGAAGACTTCGACGCCAGTTCCAAATCATGAGTAGGATAGTTTACCTCATGCGTCTTAGGTGACGTGTGCGCATAAGCTACAACCTTACTATCCTGCATCGATGCATAACCCAAACCCACATGCGGCGCATCAGCGTATCTGTGAAATCCTTCCAGATTGGTGTATTAGGAGGCAGAGCTGAGTCAAAAGCAATTTGAGCTTCTCAAAGCTCTCTTGTTGCTTATCGGTCAAGACAAAGGAACTCCCTTGCGCAGAAGCTTGTTAGCGGTCTTTTGCGATCAAGGAGAACCCTTCTACAAAGCGTCGATAATAACCCGCCAGCCCTAGAAAGCTGTAGATTTTGGACACATTCTTCGACTTTTTCCAATCCAACACAGCCTCAATCTTACGAGGATCAACACGAATCCCCTCCACAGAAACCACATGTCCCAAAAAGGTTACTTCCCAGAGCCAGAACTCACACTTACTGAACTTCGCATACAACTGTTTCTCACGAAGAGTCTGTAGTACCACTCTGAGATGCCCATCATGCTCGTCCTCAGTCTTAGAATACACTAGGATATCATCGATGAATACCACCACAAACTGGTCTAGATAAGGCTAGAACACACGGTTCATCAAATCCATAAATGTCGCTGGTGTATTAGTTAACCCAAAAGGCATAACCAGGAACTCGTGATGTCCATAACAAGTCTTAAATGCCGTCTTATGCACATCGGCCTCTTTAACCTTCAATTAATGATATCCTAAACGTAGATCAATCTTAGAGAACACAGAAGCCCCTCTGAACTGGTCGAATAGATCATCTATCCTCGGAAGTGGGTACTTATTCTTGATTGTCAGTTTGTTCAATTACCGATAATCGATGTACATCTTCATTGTCCCATCATTCTTCTTAACAAATAGTACCGGTGCTCCCCATTGAGACACACTTGGACGGATGAACCCACGATCTAATAGTTCTTGAATTTGAGCCTTAAGCTCTGTTAGCTCCTTGATGTCATTCGGTGAGGCGCGATGAACACCGGGCTGTGCCGAATGAGCTCAATCCCAAATTCTACTTCGACTTCGAGGCGGACCGGTAGTTCCTCGGGAAAAACATCTGAAAGTCCCTCACGGTTACGATGTCATGTCGAAGAGTCTCCAGTCGAAAATCTTGATGTAGGCCAGAATGCCTCACACCCTTTCCTCACTAACTTTTACGCACCAACGTAGAAATCACATTAGTCGAGATAGTCTCTTTGTTCCCCAATCACAAGTACCTTGCTATCCTCCTCGACCCTCAAAACAATCTTTTTGTCACATAATCCAAACTTACCGGTGTTTAACCAGCCAGTCTATTCCCAGAATCAAATCAAACTCCACAAATAAAAGCTCCATCGAGTTAGCGGAAATCATCCCTTGAACCTCTAGCAGGATGTCTCTAAATAATTTACTCACTTTCGGATAGGCGCTTTACAGGACTCACAAGCATTACCTCACTGAAGTACTCTCAGCCGGAATCCCCAAAGTTTTAGGACATAGTCATCGAAAGCGTAAGAGTGTGTGGAGCCTATGTCTATCAATACCAAATAAGGTACATTATAAATTTAAAGCGTGCGTGATGGCGTCGAGCATCTCGGTCCTCACGGCGACCAGGCGGCGTAAACCGGTCGCGGTGCCTCACCTCAATCGGTCCAGCACCCCCCGCCCGGTGCTTTACGTCGCTTAGCGTCATGCGTTACCACCCCCACGGCGACCTCGGCCCTAGGTGTCTCTGAACTACTCTCGGTGGTGTATAGCACCGATGCTTGGAGCTTCCATCGATCGATTCTCAACGGACAATCGCGAACCACGGTGCTCGATCGACCCACATCTCAAACATGCCCTAGTCATCCTCCAACACTCGCCTGGATGGTGTCTACCACAGTGCCCACACGGTAAAAGCCCAGTAGGTGCAACAGGAGGCCCAACTCTTACTGGCCCATCAGATTTGGCCTTTTTCTTAGGCCTCATCGCAGAACTCGAGGGCTCTGATTCCCTCTTATTCTTTCATCTCTCTCAGTTTTGGTGCTCAACACGTTTAACTTCCTCGGCGATCCTCGCCTTCTCAACCAGTGTAGCAAACTCACGCTCCTGCGTGGAGCTATCGAAACTCATAAAAGCGTATCTGCGAGGCCATCCTCGAAGCGGACACATCTCTCATATTCAGTCGCCACCATGCCACGGGCATATCGGCTCAATCTCAGAAACTCGGCCTCATACTCGACCACTGTACGGTCTCTTTGGGTGAGATTAAGGAACTCACATCTTCTAGCGTCAATATAACTAGCTCCCAAATACTTACTCTGGAAAGCCGTCTTAAAGTAATCCCAAGTCAATCAGTCGGGCTGAGTGCCCTCCTTAACCGTCAGCCACCACTGGTAAGCTTCATCGCGAAGTAGGGAAATAGCCCCCTTAAGCTTCTGCTCAGCGGTAAAATCTAGGTCGTCCATAATTCTTTCCGTGGCCTCCATCTAATATTCGGCCACATTAGGGGTGACTCTAATGACACCCCTGAATCAGCCCATTGGATAGGATTCGTTCCGTAATCGACCCTCGGCCCCCAGATCCAGTGTTGGGCCCAGCGACTCTTTCCAATATCCTCAGCATGGCTTGGGACAGTGCATCGTCCCCTGCCATGCGATCTCGAACCAGTCTGCATCGCGAGTGATACCCGATATCTCACTAGTATCCATATTAGGCAGATTTCCAGATGATGAGGACCCAGCTTGAGCCCCTCTACGGCCTCTACCACGGCCTCTAGTACCTCGTCCGCAGATACCTCGTGCGCTCATTGTAAATTTAGAGTTTATCTGTATTAATAGTTTTATGCATTAGTTATAGTTCTGATATTTATTAACAGATATTTTATGTAGAATAGTATTAGAAGTTCAGAGTTCGTTATCATGAGTCTCGGTCTCACTACGATTTTGATTTACACTACCTAGAGTGTTTTTTGAGCAGTATACTACCTATTAGGCATTTGTTTCAAGATGCTAGTAGTATTTTTAAACAAATCTAAACAGAATTTCAGAATACTTACAGGATCAGCGCCGGAGACTCGGTGTACCACATACTCAGTCCAAAAAATATTTCAAATCACTTAAAAATCATTTCTTAAAACCAATCTTTATAACCAAAATCCACGATCAAGTTTTGTAACATGGATGCGATACCACTAAATGTAACACCCCAAACCGAGCCTGAGACGTTATGGCGAGATCACGGCGAAGTCACATGATAGTGCTTTATAGAAATGCATTAGCGACGTTAAGACCATTTCTCCATTTGTACCACTTTTCATTATCTTATGCTAACTTCAAAAAGCGTGTCATTTTTCAATCATTATCCATTTTCAAAAAGGTATACTTTCGGAAGCTTTTAAAATAGTTTGCGAATTTGTGTGTATTTTGATAAAAAAAATTTGTATTGAAAACTCGAGTTTTTCTACTAATAGCGATAAAACCATAAGCGTTGCAAATCCCAAATTTAAACAAAATGCGTAATGGCGAATTACAGATAAAATTTCCCAAATAAAAATTAAAACCATGATAAGTATAAACCATAAATCTATCAAGAGGCGGTAGTAGTGGTTCTTGTCGGAGTCCTCACTACAATTGGTTAAATCTAGCAGCGGGGATTATCTGGGGCAGATTAAGCGAGAAAAAAGGTGAGTTTCACAACTTTCGGTATGTAATCCCATGTATCAAATGTACTGAGTAATCACGAAAATCAGAATCCACAGGTGGGCGGGCCCATTCTCAAAACAGTTTGGGCCTTAGCCCACTCGGATCTGAGAATCGAGATATATAATAGGGCCTTAGCCCAATCGGATGAGAATCGCGGTCGAAATATCGAATCCTACCCACCAACCTCTACACACCATCTCAGGCCAGCCCTACACATCACGGCGGGGATATAATCAACCCACCCATCCCTACACACCATCTTTGTCTGAAAATACGGCACATAAGCGAGAATAATGCGGTGAGTACGCCATATAATGAGCTTAAAGCCTTTGGACACTTCCTCAGATATATCATCAACCTCCCGATGCAATGCAATATACCAAATATGACATGCAACATGCAAATAACCGATCATACATTGATTCGGTATAGATATCATGCTCGATCGGACACCATATAATCAGATTACATAAATAGGGGTCTAAGTAGCGCTTCACGACCGCTTCATGAGTCAGGTCCACGATCGACTTGGCGACCCCATGCAACCTACGGATCATTTGAAAATGGGCTCACATGCCCGTGTGGTCTGCTCGTGTGGGCCCACACGGCCCAAATTGGCCTTGGCGTGTGGATTACGCGCCTTGCCCGAAATTCCACGACTGTATGGGCCCACATGCCCGTGTGGCCCACCACGGCCCAATAGGTCAAGCAGTGTATCGTACGGCGCTTGCCCGGCCACCATATGGCGTGTCACTTGCGCTTGCGGCTTGGCTCGTCAATCCACCACGGTCATTTGTGGCTCACGGCCTTACACGACTTACCACCGCGGCCGTGTGGCGGCAAGCGGAGATCATTTTTAGCTTTCATCGATTCTCATTTTTACGTGTTTTCGGTACAAACCTATATCATTTTCGACACGCCAAGTACTCCCAGAGCCTTTAAGATCCTAATATCGAGATATCCTCATCGGTTTAACAGTTTATTAGTGAATTAGGATAACGAGATCGGCGAGAGACTCAACTTACGACAAAGGTCTTTACGTAAACCCACGCTTACACCCACGTCACGAAAATCAACGCTCGAACCCTACCTAACGCGCCTTGATAGCGAGAAGAACACGTTACTACCGCAGTTAATAAAGTTCAACGATGGAAATTCTGAAGGAAACTTACCAAACCAGTGGCTAAATTTTGTACGAGAGGCGTGAAAAGAAAGAAAAGAAAACCGAGATGGAGAGAACGATGTAGCGATGAAATTTTAATAGAGAGCGAGAAAAGAAGATGCGATTTCAGCAAATAGGGGAAAAGCGTATGGGGCTAACGTCGAAAACAACACAAGAGAGAGGAGAGTCAAAATTTGCACGAGTAACAATCGGGAAAAAGAAAAATTCCCATGACTCCCACTAACCACAACTCTTTGATTTTCTTTCCACTAAACCTCTACTCGATATTCGGACAAACTCAAACTCTGGCCAGAATATTGCAGCAAAAAAACTATCCCTTGCCAACACGGAGAATCGAACACGGGACCTCGATGGCTAACACTCCACTTAACCATCGGACCAGCGGGCCCGTTCTGTTATGTTTTACAAACAATCAAATATAAGCCTATCGAATCCAGTGAGAGCTTTATTCATAAAAAAAATGCCAAAATTTACCGAAGTTATGACTTGAACTTGGGACCTTACACACACACCCATAACACATAACCACTAAAGCAGACAGACATTGTGTGTCAATTAATTTTCGAAACACATACATATATTTTTGTTCTCCAAAATCACATAAGCCAGAATTAAAGAAATTTGGGGCGTTACACTTTGTTCCACATGCATGGTGTGTAGGGTTGGATGGGACTTTGAGGTCTATGTTGTGTGCGAGGGCTAGTTGAGCTTCTTATAGCTCATTTGTGGTGTGAATGGGGACGAAGAGGTGTTTGGGTGGATGGGTGGGTTTCATGTTGATGCATTTATTCGCGTGCATTTGCCTATCATGCGATTGCGAGATTAATGGTATATAGATCGATGTGTTTAAATCTTGATGGTTTTATTTTGGTTGTGATAATTATTTGGAGATCAAATTGCCATTGTGATATTTTTATTGTAGCACTTAATTTTTATTTTTACGTCATTTTGGTCTCTGCTTGAGCTCATGTAGCTCAACCCCTCGATTTCCCTTTTGGGTATTTTCATATGTTGTTCTTTGGACTACGACACGCGTCGGAGGTCTAGGGCGACAGCGTTTAGAATCAACTTTAAAAGTATTTTTATAAATTCCGCATTTATAAATAAATGATTTGAACTGTAAGTTTTATTTTGAATATTGTGGTATGAATTTTGGGGTTTTACACACGTAAGCGACTTTTGGACTAAAATTTTTGTCATATCGAGATTTTACAATGGAGAGTTTTACGTAACTTAAATACCGTATGTTTTCTAGTTGGTTAAATTCAAATTTTACCTACGATCATTTCGGTGATCAATGTAACCTCCGAGATTCAGTCTAAACTTCTAGGTCGGGTTTTGGGGCGTTACATCACCTATGTGAGAGTGAAGTAGGGTCGCTTCAAGGGGACTATTGGGGCATAGTTCTCTCAAAATCTTGTAGAACCAGGAGATGTTCACGGCTATATGAACATACCCATGAGAATTAAAACCTTGCCAGGGAGGTAGTTGTGTGAGGTATATCATCGTTTACAAAAACAATAGAACAGTTCAAGGACATCACGTTTACTAGTTAGCTAGTAAAGTAAATTTACTTTCACGGGGAAGGTTCAAGGGTGGATGTCTACCTATCTATACAACTATCGACCAGTAGATTCTATTACCACATCGAGTCAATGTTTTTCCGTTAAAACTATCATTTTCATTCATGTAGAGGATTGTTGGAAAAATTGTAATTTTGGAAACTTTGAGGCATATTCTCGATTGGTAAATATGGAGAGTTGGATCATAAAATTATGATTTTATATTCTACTACATGAGACCTTTACAGCGGTATATCATATGCTCAAAATAGTTAAGTGATGAATGAGAAATTGATGCTCAAAGTAAGCTACTTGGAAATATTTGTTAAGGAAAAGAAAAGCTTAGATCCCACATTGGTTAAATACCAAGTGTGAGATGTGTATATATATGAGAACCCACTAGAAGGGTGATTGAATGACTAAGCTTGAAACCTTGCCTCGCAGCGAGGGTGTAGATCCAAACCCATCGGGGTAGGGGCACACCGCGGCGTGGGCGGCGCGAAATGTTTGGATCGGTCAAGCCCAAAATGGGCTGCTGCAGATATTTTAGCCCAACACGAAAATATTTTTTCCTCAACAAATTACACAAAATTTTATTCTAATCAATTTGATTTGATTTTAATCAAATGGATTTAATTGCTCATTTAATGCTGATTTTGTATCCTTAATACATTGATATTTCCAAAATTCCTCTATATTGAATGCCTATAAAAGGCTAAGACTTCTTCAAAAAATTTTGCTGAAAAAACTCTCTCACACCGAGTTTGTTTTGCTCTCCAAAATTCTACTCTTTTCCTCTCAATATTTTCCCAATGTTTTGGTGATAGAAAAATGCAACGTTTGTTCATTGATCATTGCAGAAGTGCTACTACTTCGATCATCGTGTTGTTGTATTGTGAGAGACAGTCGACCAACATTTCTCCAAGTACCGTAGGAGCGGTCGAATCTGTCTTAACGAAACTGTATTAAACATGCCTCAACATTTAATAGAACTCTATTCTTCTTTTTGATTTCTAGTTTTTGTTATGTTATTTATTGGTTTTTTGTATCTGACAATTTAAATATAAATTATTCAATTTATATTTTATTTTATATATAAATATTTACTTATTTATATTTATATATTTTGTTAAGCTAACATGTTTTTCCAACAATCTTAAGACATTTTTTTATTATTTTGCAATTTTCTAATTAGAATGAGCGAGACACCAAAGCGAAAAAGAATTTTTTTAAATAAATATTAAAATTAAATAAAATCTGTTTAGCATTTATTCCATGCCGTTCAATGATTTTATTCCATATTTTATTTTGTTTCTAAATGAGTATTAAAATAAAATAAAATATGTTTTGGGATTTATTATCATTTGTTCAACAAATTTTATTCCATTTATTATTTTGTTTCCAAATAAGTATTAAAATTAAATAAAATCTATTTGGGTTTTATTCCACATAGTTTATGACTTTTATTCCATTTTTATTTTGTTGCGAGCGAGAAATTAAAATTAAATAAAATCTATTTTGGGTTTTATTCTGTAGTTCAACGATTTTATTCCATTTTTATTTTGTTGCCAAAGAAATTAAAATTAAATAAAATCTGTTTTGGGTTTTATTCATGCGTTCAACAGATTTTATTTCATTTTATTTTTTCCAAGCGAGAAATTAAAATTAAATAAAATCTATTTGGGTTTTATTCCATAGTTCAACAGATTTTATTCCATTTTTATTTTGTTACCAAGCGAGAAATTAAAATTAAATAAAATCTGTTTAAGATTTATTCCCGTTTAATAAATTTATTTGATTTTAATTTTGTTTCTAAATTAGAATTAAATTGAATAATGTTTGGGGATTTATTCACATCGTTTATGATTTTATTAGATCTTGATTTATTTCCAAACAAAGACTTAATCAAAGAATTTTGTTTGAGATTTATTCATACATTTCCGATTTTATTTTGATTTAATTAAATAATTTTGTTTGGGATTTAAGCACATCGTTTAACAAAAGTGATTTTGTTTGAAATTTTAATTACGCCATTTAACAAATAAAGGGAGTTTTTCTATTTATGGTGGCCTTAATTGTGGCTTTAAATTGTGAAAGCTTAAATTGTAGCTTTAAAATTGTGACATCAAAGGAAAAGAAATTTATCAACGGTGAATTAAAAGACAATATGAGAGTGCATGTCTAGGAATGGTTCTTTGAAAGACTTGGTATTTATGCGTGCAGAGTGCACCACCTCTCTTTTAGGGTTACCTACATGGTGCATTGTTTTATTGTATTTTTTTAGGCCAGTATAAACTTTTTTTTCGGGTTTTATTAGATTCTGTTTGTCTAACAAAAGTTGACAATTTTCTAATTCTAGTTTTTTTAACAGAAAATGGAAACTCCCATCAATGTTGTGGAAGATATGGACTTATGTGCTGCGATTTTTGAAGTCAACATGGTTGACTCAAATCCAAGAGAATGGTGGCTTGATACTGGTGCCACACGTCATATCTGCTGTGACAAAGACTTCTTTTCTGAGTTGGAACCTTGTGAAAATTGGGAAAAGCTTTATATGGGCAATGTTGCGACTTCCAAGATCAAGGGGAAGGGTATTGTGGTCTTAAAGATGACTTTTGGCAAAGAACTCAAGCTTCAAAATGTGTTGTATGTTCCTGACATACGTAAGAACCTTGTTTCTAGGACAGTCCTTAGTGTACACAGCTTTAAGATGACGTTTGAATCCTAGAAGCTAATTTTGTCTAAAGGGGGAATGTTTGTGGGAAGGGGATATGTATTAAACTTAATGCAATATCTGTAAAAGCAAAACTATGAATAAGAATGTTACTTCTTCTGTTTATATGCTTGAGTCATTTAATTTATGACATGGTAGACTCGGACATGTTAATTATGATACTTTACGTACATTAATTAACTTAGAGCACATTCCTTCGTTTCACATTAATTATAATCATAAATGTGAAACATGTGTTGAGGCAAAATTAACAAGGTCTTCATTTCAAACTGTTGAAAGAAGCACAAAACCACTTGACCTAATACATAGCAATGTTTGTGACTTAAAATTTGTTCAAACGAAAGGGGGGAATAAATATTTTATTACCTTCATTTATGATAGCACAAAATATTGTTACGTATAAGAGCAAAGACGAAGCTATAGAGAAATATATTCTCTATAAGCAGGAAGTTGAAAATCAACTTAATAAAAATATTAAAGATGGTGATAAGTGATCGTGGTGGTGGTGGTGAATATGTTGAACCATTTGAATACTGTACACAACATAACATTATTCATGAAGTAACACCACCATACTCTCTTTAATCAAATGGAGTAGTCGAACGGAAAAGTCAAACTTTAAAGGAAATGATGAACACCTCGCTAGAAAGCTCTGAGTTATCACGAGAAATGTGGGGGGGAAGCTTTTCTATGAACTAATTACCTTTTAAATAAGGTACCCCACAAAAAATAGACAAGACACCATATGAGGTATGGAAAAGTAGAAAACCATCCTACAACCACTTGAAAGTGTGGGGGTGTCTTGCTAGCATAACGTATAATGGTAAGTCGAGACATGCGTCGTCGATACAATACCATTAAACAACTAATCTCAAATGGAGTTATCTCTATTGATTTTGTAAAATCAAAAGATAACATTGCAGATCCACTAACTAAAAGCTTAAATCGAGATCATGTTGATAAAACATCGAAAGGAATGAGACTAAAGCCTATGAAAATAAAAGGCCCTATGTGAAGGAAAACCCTACCTAGTTGACTAGAGATCCTAAGATTTAGGTTCAAAGAGACAACCTAATTGCATAGACCTTATGAGGTCAATGTGGGGATTCTTATCTCAAATCTTTTCCTATGATGTAAACAGTGGTTAAAATTGAGATAGGTTAAGCAATGCTTTTAATGACCATTGTGTTTTGGTGAGCCAAACAACATAAGTCACCTATGTGAGAGTGAAGTGGGGCTGCTTCAAGGAGACTATTGAGGCATAGTTCTCTCAAACTCTTTCAGAACCAGGAGATGTTCACGGCTATGTGAACATACCCATGAGAACTAAAACCTTACCAGAGAGGTAGTGATCGGCTGTGATGTCGAGTTTTAAAATTTATAAAGATAATGATCGAACACAGGAACTAACTATGACAACGATTGAGGCAAGCGCACCTATCGAACAATAGTATAGTTTAGGCAAGGCCGGATTATCGAACCCAAAGGAACTAAAAGTACTAATACTAACTTTCTTTCTATTATTTAGCCTAAAATTAAGCGAATGGTTGTTTAATCTAAATTAATTAACTACTAAACTTAAAGACTCTAAGACAAAGAAGAATGAATTTGGGAGAATACTTGAAGAAAAACCAATTAATTAAGGCGACGACACCAATGAAGAATCCACCTAGACTTCACTTGTTATCTAACTCTGAACGGGCGATTTATTTATTCATTTGACTTGATCAGTAGGATTCCTAATTTATATTAAACCCTCACTCGAGAAGCGAATGACGTCTAACCTAGGTTGATTAATTGAAATCTCTTTCTAATTAAAACCCTAGAATCGCATTAACTTTCGATCTATGGACTCCCATATTAGGTTTCACCCTAATCAGACAGCGCCTCGTCACCCCTATCTCTATCTGTAGCGATCAACTCCGCTTAACTATGCTAGATCTACTCTTAGGCGGGGACTTTTGCTCCTCCACTAAGCACATCAAACTTGAATTAATATCTGCGAAATATCAACACAAGAATTAAGAACACATAATTAAGAACAAATCAAATATTTATCATATAGTTCAACAAGCGATAACAAGATTCATCTAAGTTTTATCCCCTCGGGTATCTGAGGGTTTAGTTCATAACAATAAAGAAAACATCTCGAGAAGAAAAGATAAAACAAAACATAAGAAAATCCTAAAACCCCTGAAGGAATTGAAGAGGAGATCCTCAGTCTTGAGTACAATTAAAGCTTCTTGAGATGGATCAACTAGCTTCTCTAGCCTTCTCAGCCTAGCAAGAGCGCCCCTAAGCGGTAGCTTTAGGCTCCCGTCGACTCTCCCCTTTTAGGTCATACATAGGGTGTATTTATAGGCTTTTGGAATGTGTTTCTTTACCCCTAAGTATCCAAATCCAGATTGAAATTGCTCTTTTGCGGCGGGGACACGGCTATAGCACTGCGCGTGTGTGAATCGTCTTTAAGTAGTGTTCGGACTTTATTAATGAGGCACAACCGTGTATTTTGTGGCTTAGACCGTGTTCGAGATTATTGAGGAGGCACGACCGTGTGGTCTTGGGCCCAGGCCGTGTTGATTTCGTGCTTTGGCCCATTTGGCTCGTTTTAAGCCCGTTTCTTGTTCTTTTCATCCTCCGGTGCTTCCTTGAGTATAAAACATGAAAAGAAAGGGTTAAGGGCACCTTTTTACATAAATCAAGGGATAAATCATCCAAATGTATGCTAAATGTGGGATTAAAATATGTTACTTTTATGGTTCATCAGGTAGTTGTGTGAGGTATATCATCGTTTACACAAATGACAAAACAGTTCAAGGACATCACGTCTACTGGTCAGCTAGTAAAGTAAATATACTTTCACAAGGGAAGGTTCAAGGTGGATGCTTACCTATCCTATACAACTAATGATTATAGATTTTATCACCACATCGAGTCAATGTTTTTCCGTTAAAAATCATGTCAATTTTCATTCATGTGAGAATTGTTGGAAAAATTGTAATTTTGAAAATTTTGAGGCATATTCTCGATTGATAAATGTGGAGAGTTGAATCATGAAATTATGGTTTTATATTCTACTGCATGAGACCTTTACAATGGTATATCATATGCTCAAAATGGTTGAGTGATGAATGAGAAATTGATGCTCAAAGTAAGCTACTTGGAAATATTTGTTAAGGAAAAGAAAAGCTTAGATCCCACATTGGTTAAATATCAAGTGTGAGATGTGTATATATATGAGAACTCACTTGAAGGGTGATTGAATGATTAAGCTTGAAACCCTACCTCGGCGCGAGGGGTGCGATTCAAACCCATTGGGGTTGGGGCGCACTCGCACGACGTGGGAAGCGGCAGCGAAATGTCTGGGCGGTCGGGCTCAAAATGGGCCTGCAAAAATTTTAGCCCAACACGAAAATTTTTTTTCCCTCAAACAAATTACACAAAATTTGATTCAAAAGGACACATATCCTAATTTTATTTGATTCTAATCAATTTGATTTGATTTTAATCAAATGGATTTAATTGCTCCTTTAATGCAGATTTTGTATCCTTAATACATGGATATTTCAAAAATTCCTCCACGTTGAATGGCTATAAAGGCTAAGACTTCTTGAAATTTTTGCTTTGAAAAACACTCTCTCACACCGAGTTTATTTTGCTCTCCAAAAATCTACTCTTTTCCTCTCCATATTTTCCCAATGTTTCGATGATAGAAAAATGCAACGTTCACTACACCAAAACAGACTTTTAGCGGCGTTTTTAGTGACGTTTTAATAAAAAACGCCGCAAATATTATACGTTAGCGGCGCTTGAAAGAAAACGCCGCTAAAAAGGAGATATAGCTGCGTTTTTTTCCCAAACGCCGCTAAAGATTTGAGCATTAGCGGCGCTTTTAGAAAAACGCCGCTAAAGATCTGAGCAGTAGCGGCGCTTTTATTAAAACGCCGCTAAAGATCTGAGCATTAGTGGCGCTTTTAAAGAAATGCCGCTAAAGATCTGAGCATTAGCGGCGCTTTTAAAGAAACGCCGCTAAAGATCTGAGCATTAGCGGCGCTTTTTTAAAAACGCCGCTAAATGAAGAATATTAGTGGCGCTTTGACAAAAATGCCGCAAAGATGTTAATCAATACAACGAGGTTTTGTAGTTGAGATATAGTTGCTAGATCGAGAATTAGTGGCAATTTTTTGTAAGCGCCGCAAAAAGTATGTCATTAGTTTGCTTTTTTAAAAAAACGCATGCAAAAATAAATAATTTAAGGGTTATGATTTTAGGGGTTGGCTATTAGGCATTAGGGGTTAGGGTTATTAATAAAAAAATAATTTATTTTAGGGTCTATGTAAGCATTAACATTCTATTTTAATTACTTTTGTCCCTTATAAAATTTATATTTAGGGTTTAGCCACTATAAGAAAATAGACTTTATATATATTATAGTTTAAATTATTTAATTTCTTATATATATATATATATATTAAAATTATAATTATAGTTTAGCATGTCAAGATTTAGTGTTTAGAGTTTATGGTTTACGGTTAGTCTTAGGATTAGGGTTATGGCTTGAGTTTATGAGTTTATGGGTTTGTGGGTGTATGGTTTAAGGTTCACAGGTTTAGGGTTTAGGGTTTATTGAATGAAGACAGAATATCAAATTTGATTTAATTATTAAAAAATTATAAAAATATATGCTATAAAAATGGTGAGATTGCATTTTTTAATTACAAATTAATTTTATTTTGCTATTTGAAACTGACTTAATTATGAAAAGTTACAAATTGATAACTAAATTATTTAGAAGTTTTGCTTTATCGAAACCCCTAAACCCTAACTATTTATATTAATTAAAATACAATTATTTTTAATTGAATATTTATATTCTTCAAAAAAAATAATGACACGTAGAAAAAAATTGAAAGTAAAAACATAGAAAAATATAATTTAAAAATTTAAAAATTAAAATACTATTATTTAAAATAAATTTAACTTTAAGGTTAAAATGCGATATTGTAAGTTTAACTTTAAGGTTTCGGTGTTAGATTCTGTAGTTATGACAAGCGTTTAGGGTTTTAGGGTTTAATGATTTAAGGTTTAAGGTCTATGATTTTAGGGGTTACGGGTTTGAGGTTTAGGGTTTGTGTTTAGGACTTAGGATTTTAAGGTTTAAGGCTTTGATAAAAATGTCGTAGAAAATCATTTGTGGTTTATGGTTTTAGGGGTTAGGCTAACTAGTATGGTTTAAGGGTTTCGGGTTTTTTTATAAAATGATAAAAAATCAATTTATTTTAGGCGTCGAAACCATTTTTTAATTAAGTAGCGTCTATGATTCATGGCTTATGGTTTAAGGTTTGTAGTTTAGTGTTTGGGGGTTTGGATTCGAGGTTTGGGGTTTAAGATTTAATTTTTAGGGTTTAGGGATAAATATAGTGAACTACTTGTGTATCTTGGATTTTTATAATACAAATCTAAATAAGATAAATATAAATTATTATTTTAAAAATATAAATCAAAATGGGTTAAATCCCAAAAGCATACATGATCAACAATGGTTTAATGTGCAATTGATCTAGTTCTTGTAAATTATTAACACAATTATTGATATAACATCATTTTATATTTATATATTGCATAATATTTATATTTATTCAATATATAAATATATATGATGTATTTACTTTTTAAAATTGTGTATGATTAAATTAAAATTAAAGTTTCAACTATACATTTAAACCGAAATAGAATTTCACGTCTACAATTACACATTAAACAGAAATTCATATATATATAATTATGAGATGTATAAGCTATCAAAATTTAGGTGTATACATATAATTAAATGTTATTTTTTAAATGTTAATTTAAAAATTATAAAAATATTGAAAAAAATTTAAAATGTTAAAAATAAAAAATTATAAAATTTAAAACTTAAAACTTTAAAATTTAATATTTTAGTCAATATTTCAGTTAAAAAAATTAATATTCAAAATTTTTAAAAAAAATTCCAAAAAAAATATTTTTGAAAGAAAAAAATATATTAAAAAAGGAAAAAAAAATTGAAATTGAGAAACAGTGGCGTTTTTACAAAAAACGCCGCAAATATATTTCAAACTGAATTCAAACGTTGCCGTTTTAAGATTTTTTTTTGCTGTGCTAGTGGCACTGCTGATAAACGCTACAAATTGAACTAGAGAAAACGTCACCGTTTTACATTAGCCACTGCGCCTTTCTTTTCTTTCCCTCCTCAGCCGACTCACCCATTTCTAATCCCTAACTCTTCATTTCTAATCCTCGATTTCTTCCGCCATTGTCACCCTGTTCTCCCACTCCTCTTCTCACATTAACTAGTGTGAAAGAAAACTCTCGATGAATCCACCAAATCAAACCCCGGATGATTTCTCTCGATTCCCTTTTCCCCATTTTACTCTCACTCCTCCCTTACCAAATCCTACTTCTAATCCTAATTTCCATCCAATCCCAATCCTTAACCCGAATGTCGCTCCTCCTCTCAATGATCATCTAATTTTCTTTCCAACCCCCAAAAAACGACGACGCGGCCGACCTCAACGCAGTGGCGCGACGTCGGCGTATCAGTTCCTTAACTTCACGTTTGTCCCAGAGTTGCCTCAGAGGAAGCTTGATGGAATAAAGAGGTTGGGATTTGGGTTATTGAATAAGGTTGGAATGCTTTTTCCTTATGTATTTTGGGAAAAATACCAAAACTACTGAGTGGCTGCTATGGTTTTTCTTTTTGCTGGCCAGAGTTGTTCTGTAGTTGAATATTTGCTATTTCAGTCTATTTAGGTTAAGGTTATGCAATTAGATTTTACATTATACCTGTAAAATAATAATGGAAACTCATAGACTTGAAATTGTTGGAAGTTATAAGAACACAGAGAAATGCATTTCTTTTAATATTTTTAACCAAACTGTTGCGTCCTTGAGACATCATGAAATCTGGTGGAAAATAATGTTGATATATCATGGTTCTGTTTTTTTTTTTCAAAGTATTATTGGTTTACCATCATCTAACCAAATAAAGATTGGGGCGAAAACCATCGAGACCTGTTTGTTTTCTTAATGTTCATATTTGTGTTTGACAGAAGTTTTCAATAAATGAGTTTGTGTTGAAACTTGAAATTCAAAATGGGTAACACATATCTCATATAGGTGAAAACAAACATTGTTGCCCATCTTCTGTTTGAAAGAAGTGCTTGTTTCTATCTTTGATGCCATGTGCTTGAGTTGGTGTGCATTATGTTATCTTTTGGAAAATCTTAGTGTGGATGCACTAACATAATCTGCACCATTTCCTCGAGTGCATGGATTCTTAGTACCTGAGATGTAAACTTTATTAACTTTATTGGCTAACATTTGCTACTTTGAATCCAGCAACTGATCAGTAATCTTGACCGAGATCTACAGTATGCTATTAGAGTTGAGGGAAGATGGACTTGGAATCAGTCTTGAACTACGACAAGTAAAGAATGAAATAATGGAAAAGGTGAAGATATTTTGTTGGTTGAGCTTGATGTCCATGTCTCTGATTGCTGCCTTGATACTTGTGCTGCAATTTCCAACTTATTTGCTTAAAATTATTCTTCCTTGCTGTTTCTTTGAAGTTAACTTACATGTATTTTCAAGGTCATCTTTTTATTTATAATCATGCATGCTGTCAAATTTGGTAAACTGATTTTTATATACTTCTATCCAAGCATTCACTCTTCTCATTATAGATGCATTGGCTTCTTTTCTAATTTTTTTTTCTGACGATTTTAAGGCTTGCAATTTATACTTATCATATCATTTGAGTAAGAAAATTTTATTTATCTATTATTTCTTTTGATGCAGCTTGTGAAGTTACGAGATGAACCTATCCGTGAAGAATGCCCTCTCATTTATCATTTAGGCGTTGCTGCAATGTACCCGAATATTATTTTGACAAACAGGCTTCAGGTTTGCTACTGATAAATTGCTTTTGGTGCATTGTGATGACAATGTCAATGATTTTGATTAATTTCAAGGATTACTTGTTACTGAGTTTCAATTTTGGTAGCATGAAAATAATTGACTAGTGCATACCTATGAGCTATTTGGTGGCATGACATTAGAATATAGATAGCAAAAAACATGCTGATCTACAGTCTTTAATGTTTGAACTAAACAGTGTGTGCTTACACAAGTCATTTTTAATACTAGGTGCTTCTGATCTGACAGTGTTCTCATTTCATTTAAGTATCTTTATCATTTAGAAGTTTCTTGTTAACTAACAAGCAATGAGGTGTTTCTTTTTGAATTCCAGCCACCATCAATAGTTACAGATGAGGTCTGTACTGCATGTGATTTCTATTGTCCGGACAAGACTTGCCTCTGGAAACTTGAATGGGTTTGGCTTGGGGAGATAATCATGGCAAAGAAAAGGTTTGCTTCTCTTACTTTGTGGCTTTCTGTTTGTACAATTACCAAAGTTTAACTGACATCTGTACATGAACATCATTCTCAATGTTTTCAGTGATTATTACCACCTGAAGAAGCAAATCGAGTCTGAATTTTTTGATGGTACTGATAATCAGTTGTCAAAATCTTTTCTTGACCTGCCTAAACTGGAGCAGCAGTCCAGGCTGAAAGACCGATTGAAGAAATACTGTCAGAAGGTAAGATAAGGGTTGTTTTTAGTAAGCATGTTTGCTTGAGTAATAGTTCACATAGAGTTTTACTAACTACAATTTAATCTCCCTTCTTACAGAAAATGGTTTCTCTTTGTCATTAACGGGTTTCGACTTTCCCTCTCTCAGGACCATTGCTATTCCGTTACAATCTAGATGGTGGTACTACGGGTAAATGCATCTTATCATTTGAGGTGGGATAAACTTTAAATAATGAATTTAAAACCACTTATGCTACATGAGAACCTTGCTTTGTCATCTCAATAGTAATTTTATTTGTCATATAGACCATTTGTTGCATGACATGTTCACCTCATGAATTTCCTGTGGTGCAAATGGCTAATGTTCTCATGGTATATTAATCATTTATATTAATAGTATGGAGGGACCAATGGTAGACCGTTGATAGCTCAAAAACATAACTTCAAAACTATAACTTATACATCTGTAAATATAATTTTTAGCCCAATAAAATTTTCAAACTGTTCTAATATATATATTAAAAATTTTGCAATCATGAATTCAGGTTGGACTTAAAAGGGAAGATTCGGGTCTACCAAGTGGAAGTTCATCGGAATGGGTTTCACAACCCGCATTGCCAAAGAATCAACCCCTAATATGGTACAAGGTAATGCTTAACTTTAAATTAGATGCGAGTTTTGAATTTACTTATTGCAATTGAAGGAAATTAAATATTCGATAAGGTATTTCAACTGTGTTTCTTGCATATACTTCTATATAATTAATTTTCCATTTTTGGCCTGAATGTATATATTTTTAAGGTTTAAACCTTCTATGGTCTTTTATTATTTGTAAAATTATTGTGGTGGATTTCACAGTAGACTCAACTCTAAGCTACTACCGATCAATATTCTGTATGCAGACTCAACTCAACTCTAGTTTGTTTATTGTAAATCCTTTTATATTTTAGAATTTCAGTATTTGTCTTCAATTTGTCAATTTGATTCAATATCCTTAATCTTCAAATGATTGAGGTCTTGGATAATTTATTACTGATAATTTAGTTGAAAATTCATCAGGAATGTTGCAATAATCTTTTGAAACTGGAACAACAATCCTTTCCAAATATGCAGAACAAAGAGATCACCTCAAGGTATAAACAGAAAATGAGGTCCTTTGCTGATGCATTTCTATTTAAATAATGTAAATGAAAATTTAACAGATGCAGTTAATTTCACAGCACATCTAACAGTTTCAACATATGTTATAGTCACAATTGGTTTTATTAATCGTTGTGGTTTTGTTAACTTGGGTTTCTTTTCTTTGCTACCCGTAAATAGAAACTATTTCATAACTTGTGAGGAAATACTGCCTTATATTATTTTTGATCTTTTGATTTCTTGGTATTAGGATTTATTTGGCTTTTGAGAAGGAACTTTAGTGATACTGGCTGCTTTGGATTTGGCATCCAGGAGCACATCGATCTTGGAATCAAGTAAGTTTTGTTTTTGTTTTGTTGTACATCTTTATCAATTTTTGTAGTGTAATTGATGTATCTTATGCTGATACTGCATTCTGCATACTGGATTTTAATTCACACTTGACAAGATTGAGTAATAGAACTAAGTTTGGAATCATTAATGGGTTTAGGGCTGGTTTTCGTTGGAACTTTATGATAAAAATATTATTACTACATGAATGGGTACATACATTATGTCTGGAAATGCTGTTTGGTTTAATTTTAGGGTCTAAGAATGCAGCTACTTTTTCCAATTACTCATTCTTTGGGACAGTGTTGTGAGATAGCAATACAACTTCTGACCAGGCTAATGTGTTTTGGTTTTCTTGTTAGAGTTAGTGTGGTGCTTGAAACTAGTAGCTTCATTCTGCTAAATGCCTAAATTTAAATTTCTAAAATTATCGTTTAGATTTTAAGGTATACTATTAATTATCTAACTATTATGGTCTTTCAATTTTAGTATTTTTATTTTAGTTATTAAATTATAAAATTTTTCAATTTCAGTATTATTGTTTAGTTATGTTTTAGTCATTTTTATTCTATAATAATATATTTAATACTTAAATACTTACACATTATATCAATTTAGTTCTAATTTTAAATAATATAATAAAATTAACTCTACAAATTATCTCATTTAATACTCAAATGCATGAAAAGAAAAGCAAACAAAGGAATTCTTTTTTTTCCATTTAAGTTCATTATTTTCCAATAAAAATATGATTTCTAATATTGTCTATTATTTCTTTATTTACTGTTAATGTTTTAATATGCTTTTCTCTTGCCTTATATCATTTTCCCCTTTCGCAGGTAGCTATTAGCTTGGAGAAGGCCGCATTATCTGACGAATATTTTATTAAGGGGAAGCTTTATCCAAATGTTTATCCGATTAAAATGTAAAATAGGCTTTACTTTATTCAATCAGCTAATAGGCTTTACTTTATTCAATCAGATTAAAATGTATATTGGAAATTGACATCTAATAGTCATTTTAATTTGTGGAAATGGATTTGTGGTGTTTTTATAATATTTTAATTTTTATTTTATTTTCATGACTTTTAGCGGCGTTTGTAGAAAAGTGTAAGCTAAAGGTCATGATTTTAGCGGCGTTTTTAGGAAAAGCATCGCTAAAGGTTATGTTCTTTAGTGGCGTTTTTAAGAAAAGCGCCACTAAAGAACATGACCATAAGCGGCGTTTTTGGAAAAGCGCCGCTAAAAGTCATGACCTTTAGTGGCATTTTCTCATAAATGCCGCTAAAGTTCTTGGCGTTGATTTAGCGGCGTTTTTGCGGCGTCGCAAATAGTTTTAGTGGCGCTTATAAGCGCGCCGCTAAAGGCAAAAAAACGCCGCTAAAAGTCATTTTTTTGTGTAGTGGTTTGTTCGTTGATCACTGCGCGAGAGGTGCTCTTTGCTTCGATCATCGTGTTGTTATATCTTGGAAGGCGATCGACCAACATTTCTTCAAATCTGTGTAGGAAGCGGTAGAATCTGTCTTAAGGAAGCGTGTTAAGCAGACCTCAACATTTAGTAAAACTCTATTCTTCTTTTAGATTTATGGTTTTTGTTATGTTATTTATTGGTTTTTTGTATCTAACAATTTAAATATAAATTATTCAATTTATATTTTATTTTATATATAAATATTTATTTATATTTATATATTTTATTTGCTAACGTGTTTTTGTCTAACAAACAATATTAAATGTAACACTCCACATCTGACCCAGTTGTCGGATCCAAATGCGCGATATCACATTATGTTGCCGAAGCATTTCAGACTATCTCAAAACATTTCAAATAGTGGCTTAGCATTTAAATATAATAATTCTCATACATTCTTAATTTTATACAAAAACATGTTTAATAAATGTCAATTGGTCACATTTAACAGTTTTGGGCTTATAAGGGGACCAAAAATGAAGTGAGGACTCAAATTCAACTTGATTTAATAAAATTTAGTGGTGCATCTCGAGACATTAAAAGCCATGTCTCGAAACATGTTGTAATGACTTGAATTCAGTCGATTATAAAAAAAATACGGTTTCGAAGCCGGATTTCATTAATTGAGTTAGTGAAAATTTTAATCGAAGAGTTGGAATTATTAATATAAGATTTTATTATTGGATGGTCGAGTAATTAAATTGAGAAAGTCGTTAATTATAGTACAGTGGACAAATTTTTTGCTGGAGCGAAAAATCTTCTGGCACTATTCACTTGATGCGTACGCTCTAGCAGACGATTATTTCACTGGAGCGGAAGGCTACCTTACTTGTATAAAGCTATATATGGACTCAATCTAGCTTGGAAAAAAGGGTTTCACAAGGTTGTTACCGAAAGCGACAATGCATTGTTGATTGATATAATCGGGAATGGTTATGCAGCTGATAATAACCTTTCTAAACTTCGTTTAATACATGATTTATGCAAGCAAAACTGTCAACTTAAGTTTCGGCATGTCCTACGGGAGCATAAAAGACTAGTAGATTGTATGGCCAAAGTTGTTCCTAGTGATCTTAATAGGTTATCAGCTTTTGAAGACTCACCTGATCATGCTCAATCTTTGTTTGAAGAAGATGATCATCGAGCAATGGTTAATATACACTCCCATCATCCTTATTGTAGCTAGTTCCTTGAACTTGATTCTTTTCTACCAAAAAAAAAAAAAAAGAAGACTAAATTTCAAATATAAGAAAAATGGAAGAAGTGGAGCTATGTTCTACCTATTTAACTTAGTCTTTTAAAAATGATTATATAACAAAGCCTTATGTAAAAACCAAATTGGAGTCAAAGGCGAGTAAAAAGAAATTATTATAACAATTTAGTGTTTCATGGTTGAAGAGTACTTTAAGATAAAAACTCTCCGATAAGCAGGCTTTTTGGTAGTTCTAATTTCTAACTTCTTGCTTGCTTGTAGGCAGCCCAATGGTAATGGCAGTTTCAACTTGAGGCAAACTTTATAATTCTTACTCAACATTATTATTTAACGTAGAATCAGAAATAATTGAAAATTGAAAATAACCTAGATTTGAAATGATTTGAACCTGACAAGTAATCTAAAATGACCCTACATGAAAATTTTGATTGCGAAACTCGAATTACCTAAAATTAAAAAGCTCAAACACGAAATTTATTTGAACTTGAAATGATCTAGAAAATTCTTTTAATCGAATTGACCTGATCAGACTGATAAAAACAGTATACTCTAATTAATTTACACTAACTTTTAAAATATTAACATGTGTTAGGAAACTTTGCTAACTTGGAGATTTGTTGAAGTATACTATTTGACATATTATTAATTTTATTAAGAGGCTGTCTTGATTATATGAGGTAGCTTGTATGCCAACCACAACTACTGCATTTCACCAATTTTAAACTCCAATATCCCATGAGAAGATGAGCTACCAAAACCTTCAATATTGATTAAGTTCTCTTTTCCAACCATTTATGATCAAATGGCTATAAAAACCCCAACACCATGCTTTGTTTTCCTCGCTCATAACTATTCAGATAAAGAAGTTTGTTTCATCTGCTTAATTAGTTTCAAAATCTCTCAACAAAATGGGTTATTTCAATTGCATTGCTTTAGCATTCTTGATGGCTTTGTCGTTTTCAAGCATTAACGTTGGCCAAGCTGCTCGTCACCTTCAGCAGCTGCCTCCAATGCCAACTTTGCCTACAGCAACACTCCCACCATTGCCATCTATCCTAATCTCCCACAGCCAACCATACCAACAATGCCAAGGCCTGGGGCGCTTCCACCACTTCCTACCATGCCTGCTTTGCCCACATTGCCAAGTGTACCAAGGGCCACACTGCCTCCTCTGCCAAGCATGCCCACAGTCCCAACTACAATTCCATCTATTCCTTTCCTTTCTCCACCACCTTCTCCTTCTACCCTTAAAAATCCCTTTTGGCTTACAGGACCCAGTCCAGAGTCAGGACATGCTACTGTTCTCATCTCATATAGGATTGAAAGTGATACTTACAGACTCGAGTTTTTAAACAGCATATATAATTACTTATTTGTTTACTTTCTCTCTGAAGATTTGAGCCGTCTTTGTATGTTGATTTTTGGGAACTATTGTTTGCTTATTTTCACCACATATGGTATTTGTTTGTCTAAATGGGAGTTCCCATTATTTGGTGCACTTATTTATATATGATAGAAAATAATAAAACAGTAAATAAAAAACAAAATAAATTAATTATGATACAACCTTTTAATTTATTAATTCTTTTCCTACAACCAAATATACAATTTTCAAAAATAGAGAGGAAGAATCTTTTTATTAGATAAAGACCTTGATGCTAAGAGCGGCTTTGTCATTAGGCAGTAATTTATTGACAATTTTTTCATAGGAGTCAACCTTTTGAGATCAAAGATTACGTTGGTTTCAGTGAGAATAAACATAACAATGATAATAGTATTAGTTATTATAAGAGAATTGAAAATCACTATTAAAAATATTAAATTGAAGTATATACATATATAATACATTAAATAACAAAATACAAATATAGATTATATTTATGTTAAACTATAATTAAAAATTAAATTTATAAAATACACTATTATATTTAAGTTAAATAATATATTAAAAATGTTTTATTAAATAATAATTAAATGAGGTAAATATTAAATTTAAACATAAACTTTGTTTCAATGTGCAATTTGATACATGAACTTTTATTTAGTACAATTATACACATGGAACTTCTATTGTTGTTCATATGTATATATGAAACTTAGATTTTGATCCAATTGTACACTTTTACAGAATATTTATTTTCATATTGGATTAATATAGTTATTTGAATATGTAATATCCAATGTAAAATAATGCTAATTCGATAATGTTGTTAATAATTTTAGAAAATTGAATCAAATCAAATTTTAATATATAAAATCGCACAAAATAAAAGTTCATCTATGACATCACATATTGAATCAAAGTTTATGTATGTTGAGTATAACTCATATTTCAGTCAAATTTGAGAGATAATCTCTAGTTAAACTCTGTTTATTTGTTTCAGTCGAACTCTGATTAGTCTAGATTATTTTATTATTATTTGACCTACGAATTTAGCCTATAAATAGGCTCTTTTACAACCTTAGAAAAAACATCCATTAAAGATTAGAACTCATAATACTTTTGGAGAATTTTGTGTTTACGTTTTGAGGGTTCTTTGTTGTTGGGTTTGGGGTTTAGTTTTTATCTCTATCTTTTGTACTCTTCGTTCTTTTGGCATTATAGTAAAATTATATTTGCCTGTGATTTTTTATCCTCTTTGGAGGGGTTTTTTCACGTTAAATTTGTGTGTTCAATTTCTCAATTTTTTCTCTATTTTTACTTATTTGTTGCTTAATCGGGTTAATCCCCGACAGTGGTATCAGAGCTAATTCAATTTTCGTAGATCAGCCCGTTCAAAGATGGTAGCAACAAGGTTTGACATTGAAAAGTTTGATGGTTTCACAAATTTTAATCTGTGGCAAGTTCGGATGATAGCAATTCTAGTTTAGACCGACTTGAAAAAAGTCGTTACTGGGAAAAAGCCTGAGAATCTAGATCAGACAAAATGAGAAGAGCTTAATGAAAAGGCCATCTCTACAATCCAGTTGTGTCTCGCGAATAGGGTATTGCAGGAGGTATTGATGGAGAAAGCCTCATCCGCTTTGTGGAAAATGTTAGAAACTCTTTATGCGACTAAGTTATTGCCTAACCATTTAGTGTTGAAACAACCTCTATTTACGTTTCGCATGAACAAAGGTGAGGTTGTTAGAGATCACATTAGTCAACTTATTACTCTTTTGAATGATTTAAAGATGGTTGAGGTTAAGATTAACGATGAAAATTAGGCTATGATATTATTGTGCTCTTTACCCTCTTCATACAAGTCTTTCAGGGAGATCCTGATTTGTTGCAGAGGCAAACTCTCGTTCGAGGATGTGAAGGGTCATTTGTTGAGTAAAGACAAACTTGACAATAAGTTTGGTTCGGATAGCAATGCAGATAGGCAAGCTTCCGTTTTGGTAGCATCAAAGAAGCGAGACAAAATGTTATTACACATTTAAATATAATTAATTGTACTAATTTAAAGTAAAGTTATTACTTAAATAGAACTCTAAGTCTAAAATATAGGGAAAAAAAAGGGTTCTGATAATTATAAATATAATTTACCATTATTAATTAGTGTAAAATAGAATTATTATTTGAATAGAATTTTAAGCATTTTAATTATCATTTACTTAACATTAGGGTTAATTATGTTAATTAATTATTATTTTGAATAATATTACTTTGCACATAAAAGTAAAATTATGTTATGCTGAATATGTTAAAAATGTTTCAATTATTATTTGAATTTTTTTTATTATAATATTTGAATTGATAAGTTTTTATATTTTAATTATATTTAATAATTTAAATAAAAATATTATTTTACCTCAATTGTCGTAATATTTAATAACGCATGCATGTGAAGTTAGAAGCTAATAGGTGAATTCATTACTTGAGTAGCTTCCCTGCCAACCACAACTGCATTTCACCTGTTTTAAACTCCAGTATGCATGAGAAGATGACCTACCAAAACCTTTAATATTGACCAAGTTTCCTCCTTTTCGACCATATATAATGATCAAATATTAACAACTGCTCCAATGCCTATATAAACCCCAACACCATGCTTTCTCTTCCTCACTCATAACTATTCAGATAAAACACTTTGTTTCATTTGCTTAATTAGTTTCAAAATCTCTCCACAAAATGGGTTATTTCAATTGCATTGCTTTAGCATGCTTGATGGCTTTGTCGTTTTCAAGCATTGATGTTGGCCTAGCAGCTCGTCACCTTCAGCAGATGCCACCAATGCCAACATTGCCTACAACCACACTCCCACCATTGCCATCTATCCCTAATCTCCCGCAGCCAACAATGCCAAGGCCTGGGGCGCTTCCACCACTTCCTACCATGCCTGCTTTGCCTACATTTCCTGCTATACCAACGGCCACACTGCCTCCTCTGCCAAGCATGCCTTCGATCCCAACAATCCCAACTGCTATTCCCTCAATTCCATTCCTTTCTCCACCACCTTCTCCTTCTTCTACTCCTTGAAATACCCATTTCTTCCCCTGTCTATTGACAGATAAAATGTGGCTACATATATACTGGATTTTGTTTAAGGTGTTTTTAGTCGTCTTCGTCTTTTGATTTGGAGTATTGTTTGTTCTTCAACACAGATAGTATTTGTTTGTAGAAATGGAAGTTTCCCATTTTCCATAATCTGTTGTACTTTAATTTGTTATTTGCTTGTTATGGGAGCTATATTCATGAAATCTGCTTGATTACCTCTTGCAATGTTCCTCAGATTAATCTATTTTAATTTATTTTTTCAATGTATTATATCTTCTGCCTATATTAACACCCATTAATATATGTATTTTAAACAAGGAAGAGTTGAGATAAAATACATTTCTTAATCCTCAACCAAATCAACATTCAAAGGTTTCAACCCTGAAATTGACGCCTTATGTAAGAATCAAATACAAAATTTCAAAACATTAAAATATGATTCTAGTTTTTCTATTTTTCGATACCTTTAGAATTTTATTTTTTTAAAAATTAATCTTTCCATTTTTTAATTTAAAAATGCAAGTCGTGTTCTTAACACTATTAAAGTTTTTCTATTAATACACCAAAAAAAAGTTTTCTATTAAATTCAAGTTTATTATAATTTTATTTTTTGTTACATGACTACTAAATGATTTTTTTTTAAAAGTCACACTAATTAATTTAATAAAAGAATATTAATAGTTAACGATTGGATTTGGATTTTGAAATATAGAAGGTCAAAAAAATTAAATTTTAAAAAAAAATGAAAAATTAAATTTCGAATATAGGAAAAGAAAAAAGTGAAACTATGTTTTAACCAGTTTAACTTAGGCTATTAAAAATGATTATATAACACAAAGCATTGTATAAAAATCAAATTAGGCGAGTAAAAAGAAATTATTATAACAATTTAGTGTTGAGTATAAGATAAAAACTCTCCCAAGAAGCAACCTTTTTGGTAGTTCTAATTTCCTATTTCTTGCTTGCTTGTAGACTGCCTAATGCTAATGGCAAGTTCAACTTGAGGCAAACCTCTTAATTTTTACCTTGAGGCAGACCTCTTAATTTTTACCCAACATTATTATTTAACGCTTGAAAATGACTTAAATTTAAAATGATTTGAATCAAATAAGAAATTTGAAATGATCTTACATGAAAATTTTGATTGCAAAATTCGAATTACCTAAAATAAAAAAGCTCGAACACAACATTGATTCGAACTTAAAACAATCTAAAAAAATCTTTTAACCGAATTGATGCAAATTGTCTCAATTGACAAGTATTATGTGGTTAATTTACACCATCAATATTTAAAATATTAGTATCGGAAACATAACTAACCAAGAGACTTGTTGAAGTATAATATTTAAAATATTATTATTTAACGCTTGAAAATGACTCAAATTTGAAATGATTTGAATTAAACAAGTGATAAGTTATAAAAGTAACATATTTTAATCCCATTCTTAATGCGTTTTTGGATGATTAATTATGTAAATTAGTGAATTTGATACTCTTAATCCTTTAAATTCATGTTTCTATACTTAGGAGAGCATTTGGGAGCGAAAGGAGTGAAAAATAAGCCAAAATCGGACAAATAGAGCTATTTTGAGGAGCCACACGGCCTGAGCATTTCCACACGGGCAGGACACACGCCCGTGTGTGCCACACGGGCTAGACACACGCCCATGTGCCAGCCCGTGTCGATTTCGCACTCTGCTTCCAAATATATGAAAAAACACAACTTTTAGGCTTTCTGAGAATGCTAAAGTCTATAAATACCAATTAGAAGAAGACATAAGGGGTTGATTAGAGAAGATCGAAGAAAACACTCGAAGAACACCATCGGAATCAACTCAGAAGCAGGTCTCCATCAAGATTGAAGATCTCTTTTTAATTTCTTTTGAAGTTTTATCGAGTTTCTTTATATCTTGTGGTTATTCTGACTTTGAGATGTTTTCATTCAGGATTATGAACTAATTCCCTAGATACCTAGGGAGGATGATGAATCTTTTTATTTAATGTTTGTTTTTACGCGATAAATACTTGAATCTTGTTCTCAATTATGTATGCTTATTTCTTGTATTAATATTTTCGGGAAATTAATTCATGTTTAATGTGCTTAATTCAATGGAGCAAAAGTCCCTGTTTAAGAGTAGATCTAGCATAATTGAGTGGAGTTGCATGCAATTCTAAAAATAGGACCACATAAATCTACTGAATTAGAGTCAAATCTAATAGGGGAATCCATAGATCGAGTTAATGCGACGATAGAGGTTTTAATTAGAAAGATATTTCAATTAATCAACTTAGAGTTAGTTGTTTTTACTCTCGAAAGATATATTAACATAATTTAGGGATTTCTACGGATCAAAACACAAGTGAATAAATCGTTTAATTCATATTCATAATAATAGGTAAAGTCTAGTTGGATTTTTTCTTGGGTATTGTCTATCTCATTGGTTAATATTCGATTATTTCCTTGATTCATTCTCTATTGCGTTCATAGTTAAATTAGTTTAGTAAATTTAGATTAAAACACATCACTCCAAATTGTCGGCTAAATAATAGAAAAATGGTAATTACTAATACTTTTAGTCCTCGTGGATACGATATTCTCTACTCGCCTTAGCTATACTATTGTTCGATAGGTGCGCTTGCCTTTGTTGTATTTATAATTAGTTTAGTAACCATCAAGTTTTTGGCACATTTGCCGAGGACAAAAATATTAAGAACAATTTATTTTTATTAATTTAGCCATTTTTATTTTATTTTTATAATTTTGTTTTTAGTTTAATTTTTACATTCTAATTTTTCTTTTATTTGCTTTAGTTTATTACTAGAAGAAACCCATCGGGACCATTACTGTTTGATAGTGAAATTGAAAGTACAACTCATAGAAACTGTAGAGAAGCAAGGCAGATTACATGAGGTTAACCGAATTGACCTGATCCGGATTGATGCAAATTATCTCAATTGACAAGTATTATGTGGTTAATTTACACCATCAATATTTAAAATATTAGTATAATATTTAAAATATTAGTATCGGAAACTTAACTAACTTGGAGACTTGTTGAAGAATACTATTTGACATATTATTAATTTAATTAAGAGGCTGACTTGATTACATGAGGTAGCTATTATGCCAACCACAACTACTGCATTTCACCAATTTTAAACTCCAATATCCCATGAGAAGATGAGCTACCAAAACCTTCGACATTGACCAAGTTTTCTCGTTTCCTACCATAAATGATCAAATATTACCAACTACTCCAATGCATATATAAACCCCAATATCATGCTTTGTTTTCCTCACTCATAACTATTCAGATAAAGAACTTTGTTTCATCTGTGTAATTTGTTTCAAAATCTCTCAACAAAAATGGGTTATTTCAATTGCATTGCTTTAGCATTCTTGATGGCTTTGTCGTTTCCAAGCATTAACGTTGGCCAAGCTGCTCGTCACCTTCAAAGAAATGCCTCCAATGCCAACTTTGCCTCAAACAACACTCCCACCATTTCCATCTATCCTTAATATCCCACACCAACCATACCAACAATGCCAAGGCACAGGCGCTTCCACCACTTCCTATCATGCCTGCTTTGCCCTCATTGCCAAGTGTACCAAGGGCCACACCACCACCTCTACCAAGCATGCCCTCAATCCCAACTGCTATTCCCTCTATTCCTTTCCTCTCTCCACCACCTTCTCCTTCTCCTTCTACTCCTTGAATACCCCTTTGTTTTTATCTGTGCTTTGCATAATGGATTTGGTTCACAACACCAAAACAGACTTTTAGCGGCATTTTTAGTGGCGTTTTAAAGAAAAATGCCGCAAATATTACACAATAGCGGCGTTTGAAGGAAAACGCCGTAAAAAAATGAGCAATAGCGGCGTTTATTTCCAAAACGCCGCTAAAAAGGATAAATAGCGGCGTTTTTTGCTCAAACGCCGCTATAAATCAGAGCCTTAGCGGCGCTTTTGAGAAAACGCCGCTAAAGGTCTGAGCATTAGCGGCGCTTTTGAAAAAACGCCGCTAAAGGTCTGAGCATTAGTGGCGCTTTTGAAAAAACGCCCTAAAAGTCTGAGCATTAGTGGCGCTTTTAAAAAAACGCCGCTAAAGGTCTGAGCATTAGCGGCGTTTTTTCACAAGCGCCGCTAAAAGTTTTTCATATTTTTTCCTCATTCTTGCTTTGAATTATATTTTATTTTGATAAATTCACTTATAAGAAATGAGAAAGTTTCATTTTAGTTACTTAATTATGAGAAGTTACAAATTGCTAACTAAACAATTTAGAAGTTTTCATTTAAGTTACAAATTAAGCTATTAAAATTGATTTAGGCTTTAATGTTTAGTATGTTAATTTCATGGTTTAGGGTTTGTTATTTTGGCGTATGAGTTTAGTGTTTTAAAGTTTTTTGTTTAGGTTTATTGTATAGTGTTTAATATCTTAGTGTTTACCGGTATTAAGGTTTAAGTGTTAGGGTTAAGGGTTTAGGGGGGAAATGGATAATGGGTTAGGGTTTTAGGTTTAGGGTTTATGGTTTATGGTTTATAGGTTTAGGGACGTTAGGGGTTTGGGGGGAATTAGGTAATGTGTTAGGTTTCTAAGTTTAGGGTTTATGGTTTATGTATAAGATTTTAGGGTTTAGGGTTTAGGGGTTTAGAGTGTAAGGGGTAAGGTAGGTTGTAGGGTTTATGGGCTTTAGGGATTAGGGTTTAGTGTTCAGTGTGTAGGGTATCAGATTGTAGGGTTTCTGAGTTTAATGTATCGGGTTTATGATTGGTTCTGACTTAGATTTTAAGGATCAATTTTGGGGTTTAGGGTTTAGGGGTTAGGATTTAGGGTTTATAAATTTCAAGTTTATAGGCTTAGGGTTTTAGGGGTTTAAGGTTTATGTGTTATTAATTTTTATTCTTTGTTTTTCATTTCACTTACCATCTTTTAAATATTGATCAAAGTTTGAAAAATTATTTATTTAAAATTTATAAGAATTATATAATAATTAAATATAAATTTGTAATAAAAGTCAAGCACTCTTTCATCTAGCCTATTCTATTTATTATTTAATTAGTTTAATTATATTAATTAAAACGTAATATTTTTAATTTAATATTTAAAATCTTTACAAAAAATTAATAACACATAGAAAAAAATTGAAACAAATAACATAGAAACTATATGTTAAAAATTTAAAAAAATCAAAAAACAATTATTTAAAATAATAACAAAGATATATGGGTATATGACTGATTTATTTTAAATTTATATATTAAATAATTTATTATATAAATGTAAAAAAGATAATATTAATATTATTATATTAAATTATCATTATATTTTAAATTATTTAAACATAAAAGAGATCATATATTAAACTACATTGCTTAAAACTCAATTTAAAAAAAAAAAATTCTATTATCCAAGTTAAAAATAATTTCATTATAAATTACTATTTTTTTAGAAATAATTTAAAAATATTAATATGAAAGACATTAGTGGCGTTTTTGACAAAAAACGCCGCGAAAAACATACCACTTTAGGGAAAACGGTGTCGTTCCAGTTTAGTGAAAACCTACAGCTAGTGGCGTTTTTGTTGAAACTGCCACGAAAGATAGGAAATAACGACGTTTTTATAAAGCGCCACAAATTTTATGGTTAAACGATGTCGTTTTGTCATCCATCCGGAAACCCCTTATAAGCTGGACGACGTCATTTTTTAAGTGGTTTAGTGGCGCTACTTGATAAACGCCGCTAAATGTTAGGCGTTAGTGGCGCTCCTATAGAAACGCCGCAAAGTATCTTTTGCTTTTGACGAAAACGTCGCCGTTTTCGTGTGCTATGTTTTAATACCCTGAAATGCCTTATCGTGTTCACCAACTGGAATACCCTGAATCCCTAAATCCCTAACTCCCTAAATCCCGAAATCCCTAATTTCCACAATCCGCTCCGGTGATCTCTCCTCCGCCGTTAAGGAAGCCGTTGACAAGTGCCTCTTGCGCCACCAGTTTTCTTCTTTAATACCTAGGTATTTATTTCGTGTTTTTATCTGTTGCTACAGTTTTCTTCTTTAATCCTTCTTCTTTCTAACTTTCTGCTGCTACAGTTTGTAACCCTTCGCTGCTGCTTCATTCACCCACTTCTTGTTGCATTTATTGACCGAAGATAAGGATTTAAAGCCCCAGCTTCCGTTCTTCTTCATATGATGAATAGCCTCTATCACCAAACAACACCTTCGGTTTTTCTCTGATAGTAAGCTTTATATCTTTTATTTTTATAGTTTTTACTTGGTCATTGTTTTTGAAGTTAACTTTTTGTTTTGGGCTAATTGTTCTTTTTGTTTTGGGCTAATTGTTACTTAGAATCATATTTTATCTCTAAAATGAATCACTTTTCATGTGTAGTTCACTACTATTTGTTTAATATGTTGTGAAGGTCATGTTATGATAACATCATGAGTTTTCTTTTTGACGATGACTTATATTTTAAGTCTCAAAATGCACATTTTACATTGTTTAGTAACAGTTTATGCAACATGAATCTTTTGCATTGTATGAAATGATTTTTACTCATCCAACTTTCTTTGTTTCAGTAGCGTGTTGTAGGTTCATTAATTAATAAATCAACAGGAATTGTATTAAAGAATCTGGCCTTCAACTACAGTCTCATTTCATCATGCCAACCTCTTGCATGGTCTATCTATAGTTAATTATTTGAACATATGTCTTGTTCCCATGTATTTCATCTTGACAAAGGGTACTCAATTCTTCTAAAGAAAATTGTGCAGCTATTTTAGGGTCTTTATTCTATGGCCTATTACCTATGCACTTAATTTTGTCTCTGATGCCATTTGGAGGCATAACTTGGTTTGATTCACTACAAAGTTTGAAGGTTAGAGATCATAACGATGTTCTGTTTGAACATGTAGCTCCTCTTCGTCGGTTCAGGGTATTCTTTGTATGTATACTCTTAGTATATTTTAACTCATTGTTTGTAGGAGTGTGTTGTAAACAGGCAAAAGCCTTTCTTCTACAGGCTTAATTATGGTTATTTCGTTATTTGCATATTGCCGATGCATGACAAATCCAACCTGATATGTGTCCAAGGAGCCTGTTAGAAGGAATATGTTCCATCTTTTTGAATATTTATTAATGCGAATATTCTTTCCATGGGATGAACCAACATGTTACAGGTTATAATAGCAAGTGAGATAGAAATTAAATAAAACACTTGAACAGTTTATTAGTCCATTGGAAGAAACTCTTGTACCTTGCAACTTCTTATGATTGATAAGCACTCCTGTGTTGAGTTGTAAACTTACAGAATTTTATAAAGCTATAAATAGAGGCTTATATTAATAAATCGAATGAAACCATTTTATAAACCTTCAATTGCTTCAATTGTAACATCCTAGAAAGGGCCTATGCATTTTTCAGATCAATTGTATGAAATGACAAGTCTTAAGTTTTATGAATAAATTTTTGATACTTTTGGAAACCTAGAAATGAATGAAAATGAAAATGGAAATGAAAATGGAGATGGAAATGAAAATGGAAATGGAAATGGACATTTTGGAAACTTAGACATTTTGGAAACCTAAACATTTTGGAAATGATCCAAAAATGGAAACTTGAACATTTCGGGAAACTTGGATATAAGAGATAAATAAAGGAGTTTTATTCACATAAATATGTGAATAATAAGAGATAAATAAAGGAGTTTTATTCACATAAATATGTGAATAATAAGAGATAAATAAAGGAGTTTTATTCACATAAATATGTGAATAATAAGAGATAAATAAAGGATTATTTTCTAATGAGATAATTGAGAGATAATTGATGGATTAAAGGCTTTTATCTTTTAAATAAAAGAGATAATATTATCAAAAGAGGAGTGGTGGCCAAGTAAAGGACTCCTAGGCTGATAACTTTGGCTATAAAAGGAGGACGGGAGGGCTACTCATCAACATTTGCTCCTCTTCCTCTCTCACCGAAATTCTCCTAGGCAAAACCCTCTCTGCCGAATTTTCATTAAGCAAAAATCCCTCTCTTTTTCTTCTATTTTCTTCTCCGTTCTCTTTGTTAAAAATTGAATCTTTGTGGATTCTAAGAAAAGGGCAATCATCCACAACATCAAAAGGGATCTTTCGGGAAATCTAAGGATCTAAGGTAAGGATTATAAATATAAATATGTGGTTAAAGATTATGATTCACGTTTTCAAAGTTAGATCTAATCTAACACGGAGTTATAGGATTTCAACGAGGCTTATAAAGGAATCCTCTTGATTTGGAATCCCATCATAAGGTAAGGGATATTCGGCCAAGGCATAATTTGTTTAAGTGTTTTCCATTATTTCAAAAACCGAAAACGACATGGTTACATACCTAGTATTAGCCGATTTCAAGGAAGAGGAATTCTAGCAATCTGTTGGGACTTGATTAAATCAATTCGGCAACTAGGTAAGTAATTCTACTTCTAGTAGGATTTGGTTTTAAGACCAAATAGGTTTATTTATATGTTTTAATTAATGGCCGAATATAGGAGTGAAAGATCTAGATCGGTAGATCGCTCTCTCACGAAATTCACGGAACTATTAAGCGAAAAAGGTGTGTACTCTTACTAACTTTCAATAAATTGCATGGCAATCATTAAATATATAAATATGTAACAGTATGTGAATGTGGCTAAGCACCACAAATGTGGTAAGGAGTACCAGTGCACGTTTCCTACTTTTGATAGGATTGTGAATGTGATATATTTTGAACATGTGATTAGTAACATGAATGAAAATTAAGTATGGGAAATATGTTATGAAATAATTGGGGCATTCGGGATATTTGTGGAGGAAGAAAGTGAAGGTGATGACTACGGTCTCACCAACGTAAAGTGGTGACTACGGTCACATAAAGTGAAAAGTGGTAACCGGTTTACATCTAGTGAATCTGATGTCTAATGACACAACATAAGTGGGCGATGAGCACGTCGATCGCAGTGATCGCCTTCGATGGTGTGTAGCGGATGGAGGGTCGACTTAGTAGTCCCCGCGATGTACAAGTTGAGTACGGGTGGTGTGTAGCGGATGGACAAATAGGTTTGGATTTGGGTTGCATCATCCTTTATTTTGTATGAACATGATATTGATATGACTTGTATGCCTGATTTGTTGGAAATTAGTACTATGTACACATTGAGTCTATAGACTCACCCTGTTGTTGGGAATTATTTTTCAGGTGATGAGCGGTAATGGACCGGGTCGGCGGGAGCTAAAGGTGGCCATGCATCGCTTGAAGAAATTATTTGGAATTTGGACTTTATGAAATTTTAGTACTTTAAACTTTATTTTGGGTTTGAATGATGTAATAAGGCCATAAGGCCCAATTGGATTTTCTTTATTTCTGTTTATTTTTATTTGAATATGATACAATTTATGTTTGATTAAAGATAAGTAAATTTATTTCTTTTAAAATAATAAACCCAAAAATTATTTTGTCACCTTATTTAAGTTGGATTTCGAGAATTTATTAAATAGGTTTCAAATTAAGCCCAACCCAAAACAATTTTTTTAAAATTACACAAATTTTCTCTAAGTCATTTAGAACATTGAAAACCGATTTATTTAAGGAACATACCGGATCCGGTTCGGGCTCGTGGGCGGGTGTGGAGTGTTTCGATTGATATCGAGCCCGAGTTTTAAAACTCTCGGCCTGTGGGCTCAGGCCCAAAACGTTTTCAATTCGAGCCCAAATGAATTTCTTTGAAATAAGCGAGTTTTATGGCATGGCACCTAAGTCTCCGACCATGATCCACCGTAAGTACCTTTAACCATCTGTGTGATTATGTGAATTATGAATTGTAAAAGGGTAGCAAAGGCATGGAACGTAGAATAGTGTGATAGGAACTTGAACCTAGGGATTAGACTACTCAAACACTTGAAACTCATAAGACTTAATGAACTTAACAAACCTATGACTAAGTTATTAAGCTAGGGTGTGGCAACCACTCAGATGCATGTCTAGGATTGGATCCGAAAGAGCACAGTATTTAAGCGATCCTAGTGACTCACCTCCTCTTCGCAGTATCCTGCAGTGCGTAGCTTCGGTTCGCCCTAACTCGAGAAGGCTCGGTGGTGTGGCAACCTCTGTGCGCATGTCTAGAAAGGTCGGTGAGAGCTTGGTATTTAAGCGATCCGCGTGACTCACCTCCTCTTCATTCGAATCTGCACAGTGCGTAGCTTTGGTTCACCACGACCAAGAGGGCTCGGTCATAGGCTAAACACAAAGAATAAAACCCGAAAGGGACTTAGCCGTTTTTCTTTTAATAAAAAAATGTATAACCAAAATTTAGTTTTAAAACTCTTAGAAACTTATGAGAACTATTTTACAACATTTTCTTCTAAAAAAAAAAAAAAATACCCTTGGTTTATAAAATGACCAAACCACCCATAGTTTTAACAAAATTTCATTACTTTATCAAATGTTCAAAAAACCCTAATTTGTAAAATATCAAACTATCTTGATTTTGGAAAATTACAAAATTACTCCTAACTTACAAAATTACCAAAACGACCCTGATTTCCAAAATTTTTACAATATCATTGCTTTGAAAAGTGTAACTCTCAAAGGAACCCTCAATGTTTTACAATCTTGGAAAATATCCCTAACTTAATAAATTTTACAAATTTACCCTGATTTTTGGAAAAATTATCAAAATACCCCTGAGATCAAAAATTACCAAAATACCCCTGGATTTCAAAATTCTTCCAAAATTTCCCCGGAACTTTAGAAGTACCAAAATACTTTCGTCAAAATCACCAGGGAACTTTTTATTTTTGAAAATTTACTGAAAATACCTGTAGGATAAAATTACGAAAATGCCCTGGGTAGTGGAAAAGCAAAATAACGAAAACAACAACAAGAATTACAACGTTTCTTTGAATGAGCGAAAGTTCATATTTGTTGATGGATGAATGAATGAATGCAAGATGTATGCATGTATGAATACTGAAAGAACCACTCTTAAACTCTTCTTCATAAGATATCATCGCGGGTAATAAGTGAAACAAGAATACTAATACATAAAATTCCTTGATCGATTTAAATCGATAATGAGCTCAAGAGGACGTGGTCGTCGTGGAAGAGGTAGAGGAAGGATGACCGTTAGATCGGGACAAGGTTACGACAATGAGATACCACCACCACCATCACCCCCCATTTGTCAATGTTGAGCGAGAGCTCGAATGAGGAAGATGCCGTGTCGCAGTCGTCTTTGCGAGTTTTGGAATTGGTGGTGGTGCAGAAACAATTCAGAAATCGTAAGTCTGTGCTGAGCGGCTCGTGCTAATGGAGCTGAAATGTTTAGAGGAGTATCGGGAGTGGCACCCAAAGATACCGGTGAGTCTTGGTTGGAAGCAACCCAGCGCATCATGGATGAGCTCGACTTGACCCCGAGGAGAAGTTGAAAGGGATGACGGCACCATTATTCTGCGATGAAGCGTATCAATGGTGGTTAACCGTCGGGGCGGTGCCACGGCGGAAGATCTCGACACAGGGAATATGCTAAGGAAGCATTTCGGAAGAAGTATGTAGGAACCGGTATATAGATGAGCAAAGGAAGGCTTTTACGGGGTTGGTACAAGGAAGTAAGTCTGTCACACCAGAATATGAAGCGAATTCTTGAGGTTGAGCCGATATGCCCGAGGAGTAGTGGCGATCGAGCATGAACGCTGTGTTCATTTTGAGGACGGACTTAGGGACGATTTGAGACTTTGATAGCACCGCATCGGGAGCGGGAATTCTCTCGCCTTGGTGGAAAAGGCTAAAGTGGTGAGGAATTAAGGACGCCACCAAGCAGTGTGTGGATGAAATAAGCCCAAAAGAGGTTTTGGGCCATCTGGAAAAGGCCACAAGAGGCCTAGAGTTGACAGGCCACAAAGTCAGCAGTGAGTGCAGTGGCAATCTCGCCCTTGTGAACATTGTGGAAGGAAGCACGAGGGAGAGTGTTGGAAAAAGGCGGGACGATGTCTCAAGTGTGGGTCCAAGGACCATATGATTAAGGATTGCCCCAAGCTATTAGATGAGAGCCAACCAGCACTCGAATGCTAACCAGGTGGTAGAGGCGGACAAAGCACCTCAAAGAGGTCGTGGGTCGGCCAACAGAGGTAGTGGCGGAGGCCGTGGGGCTCGTGGCCGTGGTGCGACTAACGCCAAGCAAGGCAACGGGTTTGGTTTACGCGGTTCGCCGGAGGGAAGAGGGAGACGCGCACGGATGTTATGGCCGTGCGTTCTTTATTCATGACAAACCCTATTTTGCTCTTATTGATGTGGGCTCAACTCATTCCTATGTTGCATGTAGTGTGGTTGAAACACTAGGCCTAGACTCTGAACTTTCTCGATGGCGGATAAGCGTAGTAAGCCCTTTAGGCCAAAACGGTGAGGATAGATAGGATCTTTCGGAATGTACCCCTAGAGATTCGGGGAGCGAACTTTCTGGCCGACTTAATGGAATTACCCTTCGGAGAGTTTGAGCTTATACTTGGAATGGATTGGCTAGTAGAGCATCGAGTAGTGTTGGATTGTGCGGCTAAACGTATGGAACTAAGAACCCGGAAGATGAGGTAGTAGTGATGATCGGAGAAAGGAGGAACTACTTGTCTAACGTAGTTTAAACCTGACCAAGGCCGAGAAAATGGTTAAGAAAGGATGTAAGGCATTCTTAGCCTTCGTGAGTGCGTTAAGAGGAGAAGAGGAAGGTGTTAAGGGAGTTAGAACAGATGAGGGATTTTGAGGATGTATTTCCTGAGGAGTTGCGGAATACCCCCGGATAGAGAAGTGGAATTTGGAATAGATTTGCCACCGGAACGACTCTGTGTCAATCGCTCCCTACCGAATGGCACCAAAGGAGTTAGTGGAGCTCAAGGCTCAAATCCAAGAGTTGTTGGATCGTGGGTTCATTCGACCCGATGTGTCTCCGTGTGGGAGCAGCACAGGTTCTCTTTGTGAAGAAGAAGGATGGAACTATGCGGATGTGCATAGATTATCGTCGATTGAACAAACGACCATCAAGAACAAGTATCCTTTGCCAAGGATAGATGACTTGTTCGACCAACCGAAAAAGGGCAATTTGTGTTCTCAAAGATCGACTTAAGGTCGGGGTATCATCAACTGAAAGTGAAGGAGGTGATATTCATAAGACCGCTTTTAGGACAAGGTATGCGGTCATTTTGAATTTGTGGTGATGCCGTTTGGGTTGACGAACGCACCGGCGCGTTCATGGATATGATGAATAGGGTTTTCCAACCCTACTTGGATAGATTCGTCGTGGTGTTCATCGACGACATTTTGGTGTACTCCAAGACGGAGGAGGAGCACGATGAGCATCTCCGAGTTGTGTTAGAAGTGTTAAGGAAAAAGAAGCTTTATGCCAAATTCAGCAAGTGCGAATTTTGGCTCAAGGAAGTGGCGTTCCTAGGACATGTGGTATCCGCAGAAGGAATAAGAGTGGATCCTAGGAAGATCGAAGCGAGTGTTGGATTGGAAATCACCTAGGTCGGTGGTGAAATCGAAGTTTCTTAGGCTTGGCGGCTATTACGGAAGGTTCGTGGAAGGATTCTCGTCAATAGCCGCACCTTTGACAAAGTTACTAAGGAAGGAAGTACCGTTTGTGTGGACGGATAAGCAACAGGAGAGAGCTTTGAAAAGCTTAAAAAGGTCTTGTGAAGCTCCGGTGTTAATTCAGTCGGAGGCAGGTAAGGACTTCGTAGTATATTGTGATGCTTCGCACACAGGGTTAGGCTGTGTGCTAATGCAAGAAGGAAAGGTAGTCGCTTATGCATCTCGACAGTTAAGGCGCATGAGGTGAACTACCCAACTCATGACTTGGAACTTCGCGGCGGTGGTTTTCGCCCTCAAAGTTTGGAGGCACTACCTTTATGGAGAAAGGTCGAATTTACACGGACCACAAAAGCCTTAAGTATTTATTGACTCGAAGGAGTTGAACTTGAGGCAACGAAGGTGGGTGGAGTTATTGAAAGATTATGACTGTTCGATAGAATACCATCCGGGCAAGGCGAATGTGGTAGCTGACGCCCTAAGTAGGAAGGTTGTGTCGGATTTAAGGGCTTTGTTCGCTCACTTAAGTTTGTATGAAGACGGAAGCTTTGTTGGCGAGTTACAAGTCAAGCCAACCCGGTGAAGGAGGTGAAAGAGGGACAGGTTGGCGGATAAGGACTTAAGTACTAAGTTACAGACAAGTATGGCAAGGAGGATTAAAGGATTATGGCGTCAATGATGAAGGAGTCTTGTGCTACAAGGAAAAGGTTTGTATGCCGAGGGATAAGGAGTTGAGACAAAGGATTCTTCGGAAGCGCATGGTAGTCCTTATGCTATGCATCCCGGAGGCATCAAGGCTGTATAGAGATCTAAGGGAACAATTTTGGTGGTCGACACAAACGAGAGGTGATCAATTTGTGGGGAATGTTTGACATGTCGACAAGTAAAGGTGAACACCAAGTCCCATCGAGATTGCTTCAACCAATTGAGATTTCCCAATGGAAGTGGGAAAGAATTACCATGGACTTAGTTAGCGGGCTTCCCTTACGCCCACTAAGAAGGACTCGGTAGGGATGATAGTGGACCGTTTGACCAAGTCCGCACATTTTATCCCCTGTGAGGATCGACTATTCCCTTCAAAAGTTAGCCAAGTTATATGTGGCGGAGATCGTGAGGCTACACGGAGTGCCGATGTCGATCATCTCTGATAGAGACCCAAGGTTTACGTCTCGATTTTGGAAAGCACTTCATCAAGCATTAGGCACTAAGCTAGACTTCACTACGGCTTTTCATCCACAATCGAACGGGCGATCGAACGGGTTATACAAGTGTTGGAAGATATGCTAAGAGGTGTGTGATGGATTTCCGAGGAAGTTGGGAAGATTACTTGCCTCTAGCCGAGTTCGCCTACAACAACAACTATCGTGCAAGCATTCGGATGGCACCATACGAAGCATTGTATGGAAGGAAATGTAGAACACCAACTTGTTGGACCGAGTTAGGAGAACGCGCGTTTTGGGTCCGTGAGTTAGTGGCGGAAACCGAGGAGAAGGTGGAATTAATTCGACGGTTGAAAGAAGCTTCGATGAGGCGTAAGTCGTCGACGCACACCTTAAGAGGAAAGAAATTGAGTTTGAAGTAGGAGACCAAGTGTTTCTAAAGGTCTCACCTTGGAAGAAGGTTATGCGGTTCGGTCGCAAAGGGAAGCTAAGCCCAAGGTTTATAGGGCCCTATCAAATCTTGAAGCGAGTTGGGCGATGGCATACCAATTGGAGTTGCCACGAGTTGCATCAAAT
Source organism: Gossypium sturtianum (assembly GCA_025698515.1). Lineage (NCBI taxonomy): Eukaryota > Viridiplantae > Streptophyta > Magnoliopsida > Malvales > Malvaceae > Gossypium > Gossypium sturtianum. The sequence goes on along the minus strand of CM046955.1, from coordinate 143,525,179 downwards.
GCACGACGTATTTCATGTGTCCATGCTACGTCGCTATCGATCGGATCCGTCTCATGTGGTACTGTTGAAGAAGTGGAGTTAAGGCCGGATCTATCCTACGAGGAGGAGCGATTCGGATCTTGGAACGTGGCGTGAAAGCACTACGAAAGAAGTCGGTGCCTTTAGTCAAGGTGTTATGGCGCAATCATGGATCGGAAGAAGCTTCGTGTGGGGCCGTAAGAGACAATGCGACAAAGAATACCCTCAATTGTTTAGTTAGGAAATTTCGAGGACGAAATTTTTTCTAAGGGGGGTAGAACTGTAACATCCTAGAAAGGGCCTATGCATTTTTCAGATCAATTGTATGAAATGACAAGTCTTAAGTTTTATGAATAAATTTTTGATACTTTTGGAAACCTAGAAATGAATGAAAATGAAAATGGAAATGAAAATGGAGATGGAAATGAAAATGGAAATGGAAATGGACATTTTGGAAACTTAGACATTTTTGGAAACCTAAACATTTTTGGAAATGATCCAAAAATGGAAACTTGAACATTTCGGGAAACTTGGATATAAGAGATAAATAAAGGAGTTTTATTCACATAAATATGTGAATAATAAGAGATAAATAAAGGAGTTTTATTCACATAAATATGTGAATAATAAGAGATAAATAAAGGAGTTTTATTCACATAAATATGTGAATAATAAGAGATAAATAAAGGAGTTTTATTCACATAAATATGTGAATAATAAGAGATAAATAAAGGATTATTTTCTAATGAGATAATTGAGGAGATAATTGATGGATTAAAGGCTTTTATCTTTTAAATAAAAGAGATAATATTATCAAAAGAGGAGTGGTGGCCAAGTAAAGGACTCCTAGGTCGATAACTTTGGCTATAAAAGGAGGACGGAGGGCTACTCATCAACATTTGCTCCTCTTCCTCTCTGCAAGAAATTCTCCTAGGCAAAACCCTCTCTCTGCCGAATTTTCATTAAGCAAAAATCCTCTCTTTTTCTTCTATTTTCTTCTCTGCATCTCTTTGTTAAAATTTGAATCTTTGTGGATTCTAAGAAAGAGGGCAATCATCCACAACATCAAAAGGGGATCTTTCGGAAATCTAAGGATCTAAGGTAAGGATTATAAATATAAATATGTGGTTAAAGATTATGATTCACGTTTTCAAAGTTAGATCTAATCTAACACGGAGTTATAGGATTTCAACAGGCTTATAAAGGAATCCTCTTGATTTGGAATCCCATCATAAGGTAAGGGATATTCGGCCAAGGCATAATTTGTTTAAGTGTTTTCCATTATTTCAAAAACCGAAAACGACATGGTTACATACCTAGTATTAGCCGATTTCAAGGAAGAGGAATTCTAGCAACTGTTGGGACTTGATTAAATCAATTCGGCAACTAGGTAAGTAATTCTACTTCTAGTAGGATTTGGTTTTAAGACCAAATAGGTTTATTTATATGTTTTAATTAATGGCCGAATATAGGAGTGAAAGATCTAGATCGGTAGATCGCTCTACGAATTCACGGAACTATTAAGCGAAAAAGGTGTGTACTCTTACTAACTTTCAATAAATTGCATGGCAATCATTAAATATATAAATATGTAACAATATGTGAATGTGGCTAAGCACCACAAATGTGGTAAGGAGTACCTGTGCACGTTTCCTACTTTTGATAGGATTGTGAATGTGATATATTTTGAACATGTGATTAGTAACATGAATGAAAATTAAGTATGGGAAATATGTTATGAAATAATTGGGGCATTCGGGATATTTGTGGAGGAAGAAAGTGAAGGTGATGACTACGGTCTCACCAACGTAAAGTGGTGACTACGGTCACATAAAGTGAAAAGTGGTAACCGGTTACATCTAGTGAATACAAATGTCTAATGACACAACATAAGTGGGCGATGAGCACGTCGATTGCAGCCGATCGCCTTCGATGGTGTGTAGCGGATGGAGGGTCGACTTAGTAGTCCCCGCGATGTACTGAGTTGGTACGGGTGGTGTGTAGCGGATGGACAAATAGGTTTGGATTTGGGTTGCATCATCCTTTATTTTGTATGAACATGATATTGATATGACTTGTATGCCTGATTTGTTGGAAATTAGTACTATGTACACATTGAGTCTATAGACTCACCCTGTTGGGGAATTATTTTTCGGTGATGAGCGATAATGGACCGGGTCGGCGGGAGCTAAAGGTGGCCATGCATCGCTTGAAGAAATTATTTGGAATTTGGACTTTATGAAATTTTAGTACTTTAAACTTTATTTTGGGTTTGAATGATGTAATAAGGCCATAAGGCCCAATTGGATTTTCTTTATTTCTGTTTATTTTTATTTGAATATGATACAATTTATGTTTGATTAAAGATAAGTAAATTTATTTCTTTTAAAATAATAAACCCAAAAATTATTTTGTCACCTTATTTAAGTTGGATTTCCAGAATTTATTAAATAGGTTTCAAATTAAGCCCAACCCAAAACAATTTTTTTTAAAATTACACAAATTTTCTCTAAGTCATTTAGAACATTGAAAACCGATTTATTTAAGGAACATACCAGATCCGGTTCAGGCTCGTGGGCCGGGTGTGGGGTGTTTCATCAATAGAAACTATTGCTTAAACATGGTTACCATAGAGTTCAAAGTCTATCTTAAGAAACTCTTGTACCTTGCAACTTTGAGTTTGCATATTTGTGTTCTAATGAGGTGATAAACAAATTATGGTTATTATTTTGCAGCCCTCTGAATCGCTGTTGGCAGCCCTCGACATCGCCTTTAGTCGCCCCCTGAATCGCTGTTGGCAGCCCTCTGTTGCATCTCCATCGGCAACCCTCTGTTGCTATTCCATTTTCTGCCATCCACTAATCTGTTATCCGCCATACTGTGAGTTATTTTTTAACAAAAGTCAGTGGATTAATGTTCATTAGTCAATTATGAGGTTTTATTTAATTAATTGCTGTCCAAATGAGTTTTGCATGCATCAATTAGCTCTCCATATATAGTCTTTTCTTATAGGTATAGTGTAGCTTTCCATGGCTCAACAATTTTCAAATGAGTCAATAATTTCCATGCTCAATTTAACACCCAAGTACATTTATGCTAATTTGATCTCTAAGTTGGTGTGGAATTATGAAACAAAGAGATTTTTTCATGATGGAAATAAATGGGCATCCAATCTACCCAATGCTAGAAGAAACATTAAAATATCACAATCTTTGCTATGCTACTTTAATTCCTGCTTTTATCTCGCATCATTCAACGATGCCTTAGTTTCATGAACCCCAAAAATAAAAAAGTGGTTGCTTGCTGCGCAGCGAGCTACAATCTTAAAAGTCTAAATGTCATTAACAAAAACACCACAATATCAATTTACTCTGTTGGTATATGTCGTGCCTTGGGAGAATAATTGATTTTCATGATTTAAAACTTGACTAATCAATTAATTCAACCAACTGTTTTTAAAAATTATAATTGTTTTATTAATATAATAAAAATGACCATTATTTAAATATTTTGTAATATAAAAATCAATTTTTTTAAAGTAATTTAAAAACTTCTTAAAATGAAAATTTAAAACTTACATAATTATTATTTAAATGAATAATTATTATTTAAAACTTACATAAGTAATTTAAAACTTATAAATTTTTTTTATCAATATAATAATAAGCGTGAGTTTAAGATCAAACTTCATAACTTATAAATATTTTGTTATAAATATAACAATAATATTGATCATTATTTAAATATGTTTTAATATAGAAAATAAATTCTTTTTTTAAAGAATTATTTTAAAAACAATTTAAATTTAACAACATCACACCAAATTTAAATTATAAAAAAACATATAATAACATTTTTCAGCCTACCTCAAACGAAAAAGTAAAACCAATTAATATTTAAAAAAAAAAAAACTACAATGTAATGCATGCCATATATGTTCATACATCAACTGATTCTCGATTTGAAATTTAAATTTAACTTACATAATACATAATACATAATACATAACTTACATAAAATTATTTAGCTTACATAATACATAACTTACATAACTTACATAATACATGACTTACATAATACTTGTATAGATAAAAAAAAAGATTCAAAGTATATAGGTTGGAAACTTGACGGGTTGCCTTATATCTCATCATTAGATATAATGGATCCTCCCTAGGTGTAACAATGCCACGTACGATGAATCTTAAAGAATACATAACTTACTTAATTTTAAGATCAAATTTCATAACTTACATAAGTTTAAGATCAAATTTCATAACTTACATAAAATTATTTAGCTTACATAATACATAACTTACATAACTTACATAATACATAACTTACATAATACTTGTATAGATAAAAAAAAAAGATTTAAAGTATATAGGCTGGAAACCTGACGGGTTGCCTTATATCTCACTGTTAGATATAATGGATCCTCCCTAGGTGTAACAATGCCACGTATGATGAATCTTAAAGAATACATAACTTACATAATTTTAAGATCAAATTTCATAACTTACATAATTTTAAGGTCAAACTTCATAACTTACATAAATTTAAGATCAAACTTCATAACTTACATAATCTACATAACTTACATAGTACTCAGTTATATATGTGATCATATCAAGATTTACATAAATTATAAATTAACAATTTAGCCTCAGAATTTATTGTCAACTTTAGACTTCAACAACTACGAAATGGATAGGAGTTGGATGAAATTGTCAAGGGTAAGCAACGGCTATCGAAATGGAGTAGTAACTTTTCTCGAATTTCGCATTTCAAAATGCAAGCCAAGAGAATATGATTCTTTGTCCGTGTAAGAAGTGTTGCAATATCAATTGGCATTATCGTGAAGTTGTCTCTGAACATCTTGTTGTTGATGGCTTTGTCCGGGGTACAAAAATGGTTTTTTCATGGAGAGTGTACATCTAGTGGAGCATCTTCATCGATGAATCAGGTTATCCTCATAGTTCTTACAATCGTAATGTCGAGATGATAACATGGAAGGCATATTGCGGGATGCTTTTAATATGCTTGTGATGATTTTTGGTCATTTCCACCGAATTGGGTACAACCGATGATTATAATTTCGGTGGAAATACTTTCACCGAAGGGGGAAGAAGTGTACCGATGAACGACCAAATGAAGAAGCGGCGAGGTTCTACACGTTACTTGGTGAAATGAATGAAGAACTATATGATGGATCAAAATTTTCCAAACTGTCTTTCTGTATTCGTCTTTTTCACTTGAAATGTTTGGGAGGATGGATCGAAAACTCGTTGGCAATGCTGTTAGAGTTTCTGCAAGAAATGTTCCCGTTTGCAAAAATTCCTCAATCTTCCAAAGACATGAAAAAACTGATAAAGGATTTGGGCCTTGGCTACAACAAAATTCATAGTTGCCCAAATGATCGCATGTTGTATTAGGCGACGGATAAACCAACAATCTTTGTCATGTATGCGGTCAATCCCGTTGGATTAATAGAAATACAGAGGATGGTAACGAGGAAGATCACGATACACGCCAAGGAAGCGGCCGATTAAGATTTTGCGGTATTTTCTGCTAATACCAAGGCTTCAACGGCTTTTCATGTCGTCGAAGACAGCCGAGTCAATGACGTGGCACCGTGATGGACGAACCGATGATGGATTGTTAAGGCATCCTGCAGATTCTTTAGCTTGGAAATCTTTTGACTCCAAATTTCCAAGCTTTGCAAGCGATCCTCGGAGTGTGAGGCTTGGGCTAGCATCCGATGGATTTAACCCTTACAAACTCATGAGCACAGCGTATAGTACTTGGCCTGTGGTGCTTGTTCCCTACAATTTGCCTCCATGGGTTTGCATGAAACAATCATCCTTTATCTTGTCTATGATTATACCTGGAGAGAAAGGGCCCGGGAATGATATTGACGTCTATTTGCAGCCACTTGTTGAAGAGTTAAAACAACTATGGGCTGGTGTTGAGACATACGATGCAATGAGAAAAGAGAACTTTAATTTACGTGCAGCTTTGATGTGGACTATTAATGACTTCCCGGCTTATGCTAATTTATCTGGTTGGAGTACCAGGGGATGTTATGCTTGTCCGTGTTGTGCTGCGCAGACATGTTCGCAATGGTTACATAATGGGAAGAAGTTCTCCTACATGGGGCATCGTCGGTGGTTACCAGAAAATCATAGATTTAGATTTCAGAGTGCTCAGTTTGACGGTACTGAAGAGTTCAGAGAAGCTCATTCGCAGACCGGTAGATCCGAAATATTGTTAATGTTGAAAGATATGAATTTCATTTATGGGAAGATGAATCAACCAGCCAACCCGCGAAGAAATAGAAGATCTAGGGATGATTCTGATGATGAATCTGATGAAGAGGACGATCTTAATGAGGCGGACTTGTGGAAAAAAAGAAGTATTTTTTTGAGTTGCCTTATTGGGAGCATCAGATTTTACGCCATAATCTTGATGTCATGCATATTGAGAAAAATGTCTGCGAGAACATCATTGGGACTATTTTGAATGTCGATGGAAAATCGAAAGACAATCTTCAGAGTCGACTTGATTTAGTCCACATGGGAATTCGACGTGAGCTTCATCCCTAAGCACTTCTGAATATGAAATATCGGTTGCCGCCTGCTATTTTTTCAATGTCAAAGACGGAGAAAGAAGTGTTCTGTATGGTGTTGAAGGATATAAAGGTCCCGGATGCGTATGCATCAAATATATCTCGATGTGTGAGTCTTAAGGATTGAAGACTATATGGCTTAAAATCGCATGACTATCACATCTTGATGCAAGACTTACTGCCAGTTGCTATGCGGTGTTGTATGTCGAAAAAGGTGACGTCTTGTGTAATTGAACTGTCAAATATAATGAAAGCCATTTGTGGTAAAGTTTTGAATGTTCAAGAACTTGAGACACTACAAGATCGAGCTGCATTGACTTTATGCAATCTGAAGAAGATCTTTCCACCTTCCTTCTTCACTATTATGGTGCACTTGTTAATTCATCTCCCGCGTGAAGTAATACTTGGTGGACCCGTTTTCTATCGATGGATGTATCCCATTGAAAGGTCTTACTTTATTTGTAAATTATTCCTTCATTCACCTCAATGCCTTTAGTTGCAACTTTTGATAATGTTATATATCATGTTTAGGTTCCTATCCAAATTGAAGTCTTACTGCCGCAATAAGCGTTATCCGGAAGGATCAATTGCTGAGGGCTACTTGGAAGAAGAATGTATGACTTTCTGTTCGAGGTATTTGGAAGATGTTGAAACAAGAATGAACAGACCAAGTAGAAATGCTAGGCTCACAGATCATAACTTGGCCGAAACTTATTTATTTCAAAGTTTCGGAGAACCGATCGACAAAGTCAAAATCGCAGAATTAGACGATAGATCGTGGGTCCAAGCACATTGATACATTCTTTTTCATCACGATTCAATGGAACCATTTCGGAAGTAAGTTCTAGAATTTGATAAATACTCATCAATTATAATTTGTTTGTCTTCTAACAAAGTAAACCTTTTTTAAACGTAGTGAGTATAAACAAATATTGAGAGCTCGTTCACGATCCAGAAGATTAAATCGCGAGAAATTAATAAGTTGTTCACGTAATCATTCCATGAATGGTTAAGCCAAATGGTATGCAATTTAAGTTTTCGTTGACAAGTAATAATGTTTTCTCATAACATTTATAATTACTCGATTTACTTTCGATTCAATAGGTTTAGAGTCGGAATGAAGTTAATGACGAAGTTAAATGGCTTTCACAAGGTCCAAACAGAATTGTGAAAAGATATAGTGCCTTCCTCATCAACGGATACCGATTTCATACAAAGTATCGCGAGAGATTGAGGAGAACCCAAAATTGTGGAATCGTTGTTAATTCTTCAATTACAAGTTATGCTAGTGCTAGGGACAGATATTCTGTCGGGGAATCTGGAGTATTACGGACTTATTACGACATCATTGAGTTGGATTATTACGGAAAATGCAAAGTTGTCTTATTTCGAGGTGATTGGGCTGATGTGAATACGGCTCATGCGAATTAAAAACGATCAATATGGCTTTACAATGGTAAATTTCTCTCGATTGATTCACACCGGAGAACAACCGATAGACGAGCCGTATGTGTTTTCTTCTCAAGTTAAACAAGTTTTTACTCGGAAGATCCAACTGATGAGGGTTGATGTACGTTGTACTTGAAACACCCCTAGAGACTTCTTCGACATTGGCGGTGGAAGTAGAGATGACATAGTCGAAAGATCAGAAACATTGCCTTTTCCAGAACAAAACTTAAATGAAAATATCCCTAGTACTAGTCAACAATTTCAATGGGTTCAAATCGAGTGTGGAAGAAGATATTTACGAAATATGATTTAGTAAGATTTTACGATTTATTATTTATATGTAATCTTATAATTTTAATGTTGGGCATGTTATATAATTTAACTATTTTAAATGTACTATTATTATTGTTATTTGTTACTAAAATGTTGAACTATTTCATGTGTATTGCAGGAAAAATGCCTAGAAGACGATTACGAGACTTAAACATTGTCCACACTACTCCAAATTTAGAAGAAGCAAATAGTGAACAAAAATAGGTTGTTGGATCTTCTAGTCTCACGGACATAGATGATGAGCCCGAGAATTTGAGAGTAATGTTAAGTTTATTTTACATGCATGTTGAATTTTATTATTGATTCATTTTTCAATTTTAATATAATAATATATCATTTTTCAAATTTGAAGGTGGTGGGGCCTTGCAGAGGCGGGGCGTACATTACTTAAAGATTTATACGACTTATAGCCTACCGATCGTGTTAAAGTAAGGAGAAACAATAATGGCCACCTATTGGATCTGAAGCTCGATTGTTAGCGAAGCTATTTGTGTATTATAGCACGAAATGCCAATATGTTGCCCATTAACTACGAATCATGGCATCACATGCCCGATGCCAACAAAAATCGCTCTCGATAATATTAAGGTAACAAAACGTGAATGTAATTTATAATACTTTAATTTAACTTTCATTTATATTAACTTTTAAACTTTTTTCTTGAGGTAGATTTACTTTAGAGGTCTCCGATGACTATGTTAAGAAGACATTGGGTAAAAATGGAGAGATAATAAAAGTGCACGCTAAAAAAACAATATTTTAAGAAAGACATAAGCCTCGACGAAAAATTGCGAAATGTCCCGCCAGAATGTTGAGGTACCAATGGGAAGATCAAGTTAGATTCTGAATTCAAAGAAAGGAGAGGTATTACGTACTTGTAAAGTCTTATAAAATTTACGGTTTATCGTATTTACTATATACATAATTCAAATTCCATTATTTAGGACCGTGAGCGAGTTGGAACAAGCGTGACGAAAACAAAAATTTAAGCACACGGCAGTTTCCGAAAGTTTTGCTTGTGTAGCTAAGGCCGAGGTATTATAATTTATTATTTCTTTCAAATATTAATGACTTTATACTACTAAATTATATTTTTCTCGCTATAATGTAGGAAGCTTCGTCTGTCAAAAGTTGGGCGCCTTGACTTTTTTGACATTACGCATAGGAAGAAGGACGGATCTCCGATGACATCCGGTCGCAGAAATTTTGGTATATTTACTTAATAATTGATTTATTATAAATATTTATAATGTTTAATTATAGTACTTTAATTCATCGTTTGTAGTTTTAATTTTATAATTTTAAGTTATGTTGCATTCCTTTTTATTATATATTTCGTTTCTAACTCTTTCGTTGATTTATTAGGATAAACTAAAGGAGAAGAAGGCGGAGTATGAAACGGTTGCTTCGAGTGATAGTTACGTTAATCTCGAGGAGATTGATAACAGAAATTATTACGATGTTTTGGGTCCCGAGAGAATAATGATGGTTCGATTGATAGTTCTGTTAATCTTGAGTATATTTATAACTAAATTATCACTAATGTTTTGGGTCTTAAAAGGTATGGTCGGGTTCGATGTCAAGGATCTGGGGTTACCCCGACCCAATATTTTGGATCCGGCTCCCAGCAGTACATGCCTTCCGGGAGTCAATCTCGTCTTTGAAGTTCGAGACTAAAAGACCAAATAGCTCGAGATGGAAGCGCGAGCACAGCTGAGCAAATTTCTCAACTTAGAGCGGAGGCAGCAGCGAGGGAGGCAGAGCATATTGCTCAACTTAGAGCGGAGGCAGCAGCAAGGGAGGCAGAGCAGAACATAAAGTATGAAGAACTCCAGCTACAGCTTCAGGCTATGATGAAGATGTTCCAGCAGTCGCAGAGGCCGCCTTCTTAGACATTTGTTTTCTTGTTGTAAGATGATTTTTAACATTATGACATTTAACATTATTGTAAGAATTGTTTGAATTATACTTTATTTATTAATATATATCATATATCTTTTATTAAATTTGAAGTATCGTTTAGATTTAATGCTTTTAGTGAGATTTAAATGTTTTATTTGGTTGTATTGAGTTGAAATTATATGCAATTGTTTGCTGTTTTTGGTTTGTTTTAATGCAGGGAGGGTAGGATATTGGAGAAAATGAGCATTGCAAATCTGTGCAAATTAGCGGCGTTTGTGTCAAAAGCGCCGCTAAAAGTCCTTACCTTTAGCGGCGTTTTTTCAAGAAGCGCCGCTAAAAGTCCATACCTCCAAATGCGTTTTTCAGAAGCGCGCTAAAAGTCCACACCTTTGCGGCGCGTTTTTTTTTAAAAAAGCGCCGCTAAAAGCCCATACCTTTGCGACGTTTTTTTGAAAGCACCGCTAAAAGTTGATACCTTTTGCGGCGTTTTTGTTAAAAGCGCCGCTAAAAGCCCCTACCTTTAGCGGCGTTTTTTTGAAAAGCGCCGCTAAAAGTTGATACCTTTTGCGGCGTTTTTGTTAAAAGCGCCGCTAAAAGCCCATACCTTTAGCGGCGTTTTTATAAGCGCCGCTAAAAGTCTTGACTTTTTACGGCGTTTTTTCACAAAAAACGCCACTAAATTTTGCGGCGTTTTCTTTAGCGGCGTTTTTTGCGACGCTTTCGAAAGCGCCGCAAAGACTATTAGTGGCGCTTAAAAATGCCGCTAAAAGCAAAAAAAAACGCCGCTAAAAGTCTGTTTTGGTATAGTGGTTTAATATGTTTTTAGTCGTCCTTGTCTGTTGATTTTGAGGATTACTTTTTTCCTTTTTCCACCACATTTATTTGTTTGTATAAATGGGAGTTCCCCGATCCCATTATTTGTTCTACTTCTTTATGTTATTGCTTATTATGGGACTATATATATATATATGTTCTTTCTACGAAATAATTAATTATTGTATCTATTGTTAAAAGATTAAATAAAAATCCATTATATATAAATCAAATTGGAGGCGAGTAAAAAAGAAAAAAAACCTTTGTTGTCTCTAGAGTCAAGATGAGTGTTCATGGTGAGAGTGTTTTTTTTTCTAAAAAAAATTGCCAATCAAAATTTCTTTTATTGATAACAACAATTTACAAAAGGAGATTTCAAAGGTCCCAAGCAGAGCACTTACACACAAAAGAGAGAATTCAAGCATAAAAAATTCATAACTGGGCAACAAAAGGATCAGGGGATCTCCAGAAGATTAAGAAATTATTTTATGCAACCATCCTATTATGTTATTCATTCCAGTACGTTATTCATGGTTCTCATTAATAAAAATTATTTGTCCTATCCTTTTTTCCTATATTCTTTATATTCATCGTAAATTAAAAATTTAGTCTTTATATTTTTACTTCATTTTTTTTTTAGATTTCAAAATTTAGGTCAAGTTTTGACATTGTTAGTTACATTATTGACCGCCTCCGGACGTACTAACATCTAGAGTGTGAATAATGCAACTAAATATATGGAATTAAGGCAGTATTCGCAGTATACAGATTAGATTGTAATATAATTTTACAACAAAATAGATAAGTACTCCAAGGATCGTACCCAAAGGAGACGAGTACTAGATTAAAGTTAACTTAAATGTAAACAGAATTAATTAGTAGTTTAAATAAATTATATTACAATCAAACATAAAGGAAGGATTTTAGGGGTTTTATAAATAAAAAAATAAAAACTGCATAAATAAAAAGGACTTCGGATAACTAATTTCTAAACTTAATCAAATGTAGACATGGGTGATTAGCTTGCTTCGATTATCATAACAAAATCCTATTTCGGGTTTCTATTCAATCAACTAGTCATTACCTTAGCAAGATCTCTCAATATTCCACTAAACTAACGAGTCGACAAGAACTACTTATCTCTCGACCTCAAGTCTAGACCGGTTCGAGGCTAAGGTGTTTACGAGTAGACCATACCAATTTTGGGTTAATTCCCACCTAAATGACTTCCTAGGGTCGCCAAACCTATGGTTTAAGTTCTTCCTCTCCCAAACAGCTGATCTACTAAGAAAATCTTACATAACAATTAGTCCATCACACTTCCACTCGCTAATCCCACATAAGAGGATTCCTTACGGAATACATAAACATAATAAACTTGATAATAAATATTTGCATAGAAAATAAATCAATGATAAAGTTTAGAGAATCCTGATTGTATTTTATTGATGAAATGCAGAAATCCTCAAACGTTTGATCGCATTTACAAATCAAGTCCTCCGAAGAACACAAATGAAAATAATTGGAAAAGAAATCTAAAGAAAAACTAAAAACTAAATTACAGTGAAAAATTAGAATATGAAAATTGTCTCTAAACAAGTGTCTAAAGAGCCTATTTATAGAGTTAGGGTTGGTCATATCCTTAACCTAGGTTAGCTAACGTTTTCGTATTAATTTTCATTGTGCAGACCAAAATTCCCTTCGTATTAATATGAAAATCAATGAAACCTTGTTGTTACAACAAGCATACGTGCTGCAGCATGTTTACAAGCTGCATGCTCTTCAACAAAAAAATTATCACAACAGCATAGTTGGCCAATTTTCAATCTCGACACATGAGGAAACGAGTGTAGATGATTCCTTGGAAGTAGTGAAAAGCTTGATGAAATGATCTTGCACTAAGTTCTCTATAGCTCTTCTTTTAGTTATCCACTTTCCATTAACATCAAAAAGCCCCACGATCTTATTACAATTTATTCGTTTCATTGCTTGTTGCACGTTTGTGAGCAAGGAAAATATTTCTTGCATCTTGCTTCCTTGTTATGTGTATTGTTTTCTTCTTTTGTTGCTGATAAAACGCCAATAATCGATCTTAACTTACTTCGTTTTCCAAATTCAAATATTCAATTTCTTTTATTCGAAATCTCCTTTGTGGATATAGAAAAAGCAACTTGGTTCCTCAAACCTTTTAAAGCCCCAAGTCCAAATGGTCTACACCCATTTTCTATCAACACCGTTGGTCTGAAGTGAAGTAGAAAATCATCTCGACGGTTTCTAAGATTTCTATGACTTTCCTAAATGTCGTTGTTCCCACTACCTTTAATGAGACATTGGTCGCTCTTATTCCCAAATCCAGAGAGGCAACCTCTTTTTTACAATTCCGCCTGATTAGTCTAGGTAATACGATCTACAAGATTATCACATAAGTCATGGTTATGAAACTAAGGCCCCTTTTATACAGGATAATTTCTCCATTTCAGGGTAGTTTTGTTCCTGGAAGGCACTCCTCGAATAATGTCACTATTATCTAAAAGATTATGCACTTGCTCAAAAAGATGAAAGGTAAAAATTGTGCTATGGTCATTAAGTTGGATCTTGAAAAAGTGTGTAATAAGTTGGAATGGAGTTTCCTCTGCTTTTTTGGTTTTTCGATTTCTCGAATAAATTTAATCATGAATGAAAAAGAAAATAAAAGTTTAGTTTAATATTGCTTCTTAAAAGTGTTTTTGAGCTCAAAAGCATCTGGTTTAATAATGTTTTTATATCAAAAGTACTTTTTATTCTAAAAGTGTTTTTTAAAAATAATGCTAAATTGGTCAGGAGTGAAAATAGCCAAAAAAAAAAAAAAATCTAAATTTTGGGTTGACCATTAAAATTCTTTTTGAAAAAAAATTTATAATATGATTCAATAAAAAATTGAAATATGTTTTTCTTATGAATTTTGGTTTTGATTGCTTAAATATTGTTTAGAAGAATTAATTTGTTCAATTTCTTTGATTGCTTAAATATTGTTTAGAAGAATTAATTTGTTCAATTTCGAAATTGATGAGTATATATAGAAAGCTATATTAAAAAAATTCAGCTGTATGATCAGCGTAAGCTAGTCAGTGACCCGTTTAAGGCGGCGTACTGTTCCGACCCGACCCATATGGACATGTTTATTAACTAAACACCCCCCTGCAGTAATCCTGGAGAATTCCCAAAAGGAACAAGTGGGGAATAGAAGCTTAAGCTAAAAGAGCTCTTTATCAATTTCCATGGCGTCGCGTTCCCTCTTTCTTAGTCTCAGACGGTAACTATCTTCATTCTCATAAATTTCCATTTCAAAGAATTTATTTTTTAAAAAAAGATAATTTTATTAAACTGGATCAAATACAATTCTTATTAGCTGTTGTTAAGTTAAAATCTTTTCATTTCTCAAACATCAATTTTCCCAAACTGTAAAATACATATGTGTGCAGGAGAAGCAGCCAACGGTGCAAGTCGAGGCTGTTGTCTTCGGGCTCCGTCAGCACCGAATACACGGACGATTATATAAATAATTCGGAAACCGATGATCTGAGAAGCCGCATTTTCCGGTTGCGCCTCCCGAAACGGAGCGCCACCACCGTTATAGAGAAATGGATGGGTGAGGGCAACCGGGTTTCCATCTCTGACCTCCGCCAAATTTCTAAAGACCTTAGAAAATCTCAGCGTTTCAAGCATGCTCTCGAGGTATATTTTTACTCAGTAATTGAAGTCAATTAGAATGAAATTAAGATTTGGGTGTTGTTGGGTTGGTTTGATTTGCCTAAAGAATCTAGAAATGCTTGCTTAGTTTAATAATCCTTGATGAAACTTTCCATCACTTTTGCGGCTTCAGAAAAATAATGCTTGAATCCTTAGATTTGATTAACCTTGATTGGGTCAATTGGAGTCATAGCAATTAGACTTGTCAACTTGACCCGAATCCTACTCAATCAACTTGGAATCACTCAACCCAACTTAATTTGATCATAAGAAGTGTACAACCCAAACCTGAAAGGATCTGATTCCAAAACTGGCGCGAACCTGAATGAACCGAAACTCAAAATGACTCAAACCTATAATAACCCGGCCTAAAAACCTTGGCCTCCAACCTGAAGAGATCCAATGGATCTTAACCCAACGTTTACCTGAACCAATATTTAGCAAAAAATTTAAAAACTTGAATTGACTCAATTTAAATTGACTTGATTCAAAATCAACTTGACTTGCCCAATTGACATGTCTGATAGTTATCCATTGCTTAGGGGAATGGTCTGATTTGTTACTAATGTTAAACAAATAATTAAAGAGATAATATATATGTGTGTGTGTGTGTGTATTTGTCAACAAATAGAGAATATCTTAGTATGTATGTTAGGTTAATCTTTTGTCTACAGAAGATTTTTGCAACACATTAGGGTTTGCCATTTGATTAGCTTGGATGTAGGGTGTAAATGAGACAGTGGTGTTATCAAACTATTCAAGTTTGACTAGAAAAAACTTGAATTTGATTCAGTAATTATCAAGTTGAGTTCAAGCTTTAGTAGCTCGAGTTATCGATCAAGCCAAATTCAAGCACCTTAATGCTCAATCTGAACGGCTCATGAGCCTAATCAAGCTTTTCACTTTAATATATTTTTACGTTACGAAATTACATTTTTACCCTTATTATATAGAAAGAGCTTAAGTACAAGCTCATATGAACTGGCTTAATCGATCTTGATTTCAATCTTGAGTATGAAAATTGATAAATGAGTTTAGTTGAGCTCAAACTCTAGTAGCTCTATTAAGTCTTGAGCCAAGCTCAAGCTTAGAAATATAAGTTTGATCGAGCTCAAGCCAAGCATCGAGCCTTGAATTTTGAGTCAAGCTCGAGCTTGAGCTTACCATTATTTGAGTTCGGTTTGATTCAATCCAATTACACCCCTACTTGGATGTTTAGCTATATAGCAACAGTGATCTTGTAATGTTAACTACGGATATATCATACATGTCTCGTCTTTTGTAGTAGATTTAAGTCTCTACTAAGGCTTGCTTGTAGAAGTGCACTATTTACCTCTTTCACTTTAGAGTTCATTCACTTCCTCTGATCCATTGAAATACGAAAACTTTCTTCTCGCTTGCAGTTTTTATAGGTGTAATTTGATTACTATTATAGTGTCTCTCAGTCACTTTATTATTTCACCCGTTATTTGTTTCAGTTATAAGAGGGCATGTTGTGAAAGTTGGTTTTGATGAGAATTTTTATCGATACCAAGAATGATTTTCTTTTCTCGAGTGTGAGATATAAAAGTCCGATGTTATGGATGTAGGAAAGTCCCAAATCCTTTTTTCTTTCTGTTATAATAGTAGTCCTTTGTGAGTTGCACCTTGCAACATTAGGTTAGTCTCTTTTTCTTTTCCCCTTTCTAATATCAGAAACAAAGTTGGTCAAATTACAGGTTTTATTCCCTGTACTATACTTTTATTTGGATACATTGAAGAGGGTGTGTCTCAGGGCTCAGTCCTTGGATGTAGGTTCCAACACCTAACACCTTAACCACTGCACTAGTGAGATGGCTAATCCGTGTACTGTAATTTGGAATAATTTTGTTCTCTTACTATTATTAATAGTATGCCTTAGTCCAAATCATTGACACCGTTTCTCATAAGTCAGCTGATGTATTTTATTTAAAAACCTGACAATCGAATTTCTTACATCATTTAAAAGATGAAATTTTGGTAACCAAAATAGTTATTTTTCATTAATTTGTCATAAAAAGAATTTTCTAGCTCAATCTCATGACTTGGACTCTTTTTTTCTTTAAAAATAATTTCACCTTAGCAGACTAATAAATTATTTTTAACGGTGATAGCGATTTGCATCAAGACAACATTAATGATAGTAATAGTGGCTGGGTCAAGTTATGCCAAATTAAAGTACAATACTTCAATCTCCAAGTTGAGTATAGTGTTAGGTCAAAAACCATAATTTGACCAACAAAGCTTCATCTCGCATCTGTGTGGAAATGTTTGTGCCTTATAGTTCGTGTGGCTTTTGATTTCCCAGTTAGAATTGATTGTCAATTTTCTTTACCTTACCTATTCAAGCTTGCAGGTATCAGAATGGATGGTTAGTCATGAAGAATACAAGTTATCAGACACTGACTATGCTATTCGTATTGACTTGATGACAAAAGTTTTTGGTATCGATGCTGCTGAACGCTATTTCGAAGATTTACCTCTGACTGTAAAGACAAGTGAAACTTACACTGCTCTTCTCCACTCTTATGCTGCCGCAAAATTGACTGAAAAGGCCGAAGAACTTTATGAGAGGATAAAGGGGTCAAACCTCTCGTTCTCTGCCCTTTTCTACAACGAGATTATGACTCTGTACATGTCAGTTGGGCAGGTCGAGAAGGTTTCTTCCGTTGTAGAAGAACTGAAGAGACAGAAAGTTGAACCGGATATCTTTACTTACAATCTTTGGATAAGTTCGTGTGCTGCAGCTCTAAACATTGATCAAGTTAAAAGGATTCTGAATGAAATGAGATGCGACTCCGGTTGTAATGATGATTGGCAGAGATATATCAACCTTGTAAATATTTATGTAACTGCCAGCCGTCTTACAAGTGCCAATTCGATCTCTCCTATCGAAATAGAGAAAGGCATCACACAAAGAGAATGGATAACGTACGACTTTCTTGTCATGCTGTATGCAGGCTTGGGGAACAAAGATAAAATTGATCAGATATGGAAATCTCTAAGAATGACGAAACAAAAAATGACAAGCAGAAACTACATATGCATTCTTTCATCGTATCTGATTCTTGGGCATATGAAGGAAGTGGAAGAGGTTTTTAATCAGTGGAAACAGTCGACAACCACAGAGTTCGATATATCTGCCTGTAACAGCGTTTTGAGTGCATTTGAAGATGCCGGGTTGACGGAGAAAGCCAACGACTTACATATGCTTCTGATTAGTAGGAACTGCAGTCCCACAAACAAGTAGGAGCCTGTTGCAATTAAATGTGGGAACACCTCCATGGAAACTGTACCTGAGAGAGAAAAGAAATCAATTACTCGGTGTCGGTGATTGAATTGCAGTTACAAGAAATGGCGGACTGTTGGTACTGGTAATCGGTATTTTTACCCATTTTCTGAATGTTGGTAGGATCTACTGATTCCTGAAATTTAAACTATTTGCTTTTGTTTTCCATGATTGATGGATGAATAGAAATACGTAGAGCTGCTGTTTGTTTTGATCATATGTTTATATATTTTATGTAATGGGCATATCTTGCAGCAGCCTTGTTGATTTGATCATAAAGATTTCAAAAATTTTAACCCATCTAACTTGAACCCAAATTTTCTGAAATCCAAATGGATCCAAATCTGAAACTAGCTTAGACTCAAAATTATACTAACACAAATAGAATAGGAAGTGGTTTGAAATTTTTTAACTTGAAACAATTCTAAAATGATGTAAATCCCCCAATTTTCAGGTCTATTGCAGGGTCCTATAGATAGATGATAAATATGGGTCAAGAGATTTTGTTTATTATTGTTGTTGTTATAGATTTTTATAATATCTGCTTTTTTTGATACAATGAGTTCTTAGAACTATCCATAGTTCCTCTTCAACTCGGAGAAAAATGTATTTTAGCGCACTTAAACACACGTCCTTCTTCACTGGCAACGATACTAATGTCAATTGAACTAAAACTCAATCGGTTTATAATTATTATTTTCATCTTAATTGAAATTATAGTAAAATTTAGTTTTTTTTTTTTAATTTAAAAAATTGTGTTAACAATCACGCTAAAAGGAGATTATGATTTGCAAAAAGCTATACAGAAAACTGTTGGTTTTTCCCTACTTGTGACCTACAAACAAGTTGAGACCGTCAAGTTAAACTAAACCCACAGAAAGAAGAAAAAGAAGATTCAATAAGAAAAAAGAAAAAAAAAAATCATAACAAAGATGGCAAATATTTCATAACTAGAGGTGCTGAAGTGTAATTTCGAAAAAATTCAAGTTCAAAAAATAATAAATGTTTATTTATTTAAATTTAATTATAAAAATATTACTATACAATTATTATTTTTTTATACTTTTTTAATTAGTAAAAGTAGCCACTTAATTTTTTTTTTAAAAAAACTCTAAATTAAAATCCAACCCAAGAGGCAGATGAATTGGAAGGAGGCATCCAATCCAACCATGAACAAGTAAGCAAAAGCCGATTATGAAGTTAAGCATTGATAAATGGAATAGAAATGGTGGTGTTGACTAATTCACATTGAAGTTTGAAATGCTTTATAGCCCATATATTTCAATGCAGTGTACATTGGAATCTTCTTTACGCAATTACCTCTTCTTTTTAGGTATATTGTCTTCTACCTAGCTGGCTACTTCATAATAATAATCCCCATAGTGTAGGCTAAAAAAAAATAAAAATTAGCACTAGTATTTATTCTATCCAGATTTAAAATAAATATGAGGAATGTGTATATATTTTAAAAAAATTAATAATGTTAAACATACTTTAGTAACTCAATAAATTTT
Organism: Gossypium sturtianum; assembly: GCA_025698515.1. Lineage (NCBI taxonomy): Eukaryota > Viridiplantae > Streptophyta > Magnoliopsida > Malvales > Malvaceae > Gossypium > Gossypium sturtianum. Next base: position 143,505,489 of record CM046955.1, on the reverse strand, counting down.
AATTACTATTCATCTCTAGTTGAGTAATACATCTTATTTAATAAGATTGTTGTCACTTACCATTCCTGCATTCTGTAACCAGTTTTCATAAAGTTACAATTAAAGAATAAGATGTCAAATGGAATCCCCTACTTCCAAACCCATCAATAATATAATAAAAAGGAGGATTAAAACATGCTCTAAGTCTCTGTATTTTTTTCAAATTTAGAATTTAATCATTCAAAATTTTTTTATTTTTTATATTTCAAAATTCAGATCCATTTGTTAATACTGTTAAATTTTTTAGTGTGACATTTTGAAATAAAAATAAATACTCTCTTAATAGCCATGTAACTAAAAAATTGACGTTATATTGAACTAGCATTTAACGAAATAATTTTAATACCGTTAATAGTTGGACCTGAATTTTAAATTTTAGAAGTCGAAAATTTTACCTTAAAGAAATATATTGGAGCTTTACTTTAATTTCCATAATCCTATAAAATGGGGTTGCAATATTAAGCAATAAACATGCATTTCCTATGCTTTCTTTTAATTAATTACTATTTTTATTTGCAACCAAACTTAAAATACAAATCACTGAATGTGAAGTGAAGATTAAATTAAATAAAATGTTAGCTTTTTCCTCTCTTACACATCTTTGTATCTTACTTTCTGCCTTAAATTCTGGAATTTATTTTGCTTTCTATATAAATTTTTTCCTCCTTTGGTGAAGCCATTTTTCAACTTTATGGGTCAAAATAGGCCCACTCTACAGGGTAAAATTCTTTGATTGCATTTTGATGCTTTTAAAATTAGTAAAGAAGTTAGTTTCATGAGGTTAGATTTAATTAAATGGTGTAGTATTATTACTTTAATAAATTCCAGTCTCATAATATTAATGTTGTTTCAAATATTGTTATAAAAATGATCAATTTGATCGTTTTTCGTACCTACAAACATGTCTATACAATTTTGAAATCGATGGACTAAGATGTATCACCCTGTCTTGATATTTAAAAAAAAAAAAAAAAAAACATTTACAATTTCTTAAATTCGTTTAATCCTATAAAATAAGTATTTTTGTTTTCTTAAGCATAATTGACTGCCTTCTTGTAATAAATTAATCGCCAACAAACTTAAAACGCAAATTAGTAGAATGTGATGTGAGCTACTCATTAATTAAACCAAACTTTAAAATATGTATCTTACAATTCATGCCTTAAAATCTGGACTTTATTTTCCAATTTTTAAATATACATTTTGTATTGAAGCTACTTTTACACTTCATATAAGTCAAATAGATAACATGCTAAGAGATGCATTACTTTATAAGTGGAAAATAGTTTCCCACTTTTTGAATTTCCTTTTCATCATTTCCAATTCCTCCCCTTTTTTCTCTTTTAAGTTTGTATATATAAAATGATCTCCAATGAAATATTCTAATTTTATAAATAAATTTCAATTATAATATGACATATATATTTTGAGAACTATGAATGTTGATATTTTTGTCAAAGTGAGAGAAACGTTCCCAATATTTCATTTCAAATAATCAAACTATGTGAGAGAAACCCCATATTTACCCCATAGCCATGAACAAACACTCTCCTGCATTCCATAGGCATACGAGCTTGAAACAAGAGAACAACATCATGTTGCCATTCTCTTGTTACTCTCCCAAGCTATCCCTTTACATCCTCGCGACATGTGTAATCCTTTTAATGTTTTTACAGATCCGATCCCTCCACACGGTTCTTCCCACTTCCTCATCTCCTTTACCTTCACTTTCACCTTCAGCTTCGTGGTCTCTCTTCCAACAATGGCAAAACTTGGTTCTCAACCGGACCTTGGCCGCCGCCTCACCTGTAAACTGCACCCAAAACCCGGATTCCATGAACCAAAAGCTTCGAGATTCCATCACGTTCCTCCCGTTGAAAGACCTGCGTTTCTCGAACCAGCCCCTTGATGGTCACACATGGTTCATGAGTTCCATGTACGACACACGCGAGGAAGGTGAGGTCCAATACCAACAGTTCCCTTCAGAACCGTCCAAAGGCCGGTTACTTTGCCTTAAAGGCCGCGACACGCACGACGGTTCATGGAACTACTACGCCTTGGCATGGCCCGAAGCGCTTCCTACAAACGCCACCCTAATGAAGGGCCTCACTTTCGTATCTTACAACCATTACAACTACGACAACATATGGCATGGTCTGTCGGCTGTCATGCCTTTTGTCGCCTGGCATAGGAAAAACAGCTGTGAAAAACCAACGAGATGGGTGCTTTACCATTGGGGTGAACTTAGGTTCAAGATGGGGACATGGTTGAACTTGTTAATGGAGGCTACGTTTGGCCAAGCTCCTTACATTGAAGAGTTTAATGATGTTGATGATGATCAACCTGTTTGCTTCGAAAAGGCTGTTGTGATGAGGCACAATGAAGGAGGGATGTCGAGGGAGAGAAGGATGGAAGTTTATGATCTGATGAGGTGTAAGGCTAGGGTTTACTGTAATGTGAGCCTTGATAGAAGGGATAGCCATGAAAGACCAGACATTGGGATGACTTTGCTAATGAGGAGTGGAGCAAGGTCTTTCAGGAACGAGACGGCAGTGATTGGGGTGTTTGAGAAAGAATGCAAAAAGGTGAAGGGTTGCCGGTTAATGGTGGCTTACTCCAATAATCTCACCTTTTGTCAACAGGTAATTGCAATTTTTATTTTAATCGACTTGAATTAAATATCTAAACTTTTCAACACTAATTTCTTCGTCTACTATTCTAATCTACAACTTTAAGGTTAATCAGCATTTTGTTAGCATTTGTGCGTTACACGTGAACACCAAACCCCCCCCATTAAATAAAGCTATAGTGGGATGTTGAGACCACTCACTAACGTATAAAACAGATATGTGGGCTACTTTAGTGAATTCCAATTTTTGAAATTGAATAAATTATTTTATCAATAAATTACAACATTTCAAAGCAAAGTCTACAAAGATTTCAAATTAGTCCCTATGTTCTAAAATCTCCTACAATATCTTCCATACAACTTAAAAGTATTGTTTGATTCAACACATTAAATTTCACAGATTTATCCGCACTACTTATATCCCAAAATCAACTCTAGTACACAATTCGTGACTCCTCTTTAAGATCATGACAGCTGATATTTAATTTAGTAGTTAATTACATTAAAAAATTTTGGTAATTGAATTTACATGTGTGATGATGAAATTGCAGGTGAAGCAAATGAGTTTAACAGATATTCTAATATCACCCCATGGTGCCCAACTGACCAACATGTTCCTAATGGACCGAAACAGCAGCGTTATGGAGTTTTACCCCAAAGGCTGGCTAAAGCTTGCCGGCGTCGGCCAATATGTGTACCATTGGATAGCTAGCTGGTCAGGGATGAGGCACCGAGGCGAATGGCGAGATCCCAACGGGGAAAGCTGCCCTTACTCCGACGAAGATCACCGGTGTATGTCGTTCTACAAGAATGGCCTAATTGGTTACAATGAGACCCATTTTGCGGAGTGGGCTAGAAATGTTCTAAATGATGTTCAAACAAAGAGATTTGAAGAAGAGGGTACCAAAAATGGGACAGCTTCAATGAAAACTTGTGATTGCAATTAATCTGGTTTTTTGTTTTTTGTTTTTTTCTGATCTTTTGAGGGGCATAATTTATACAAAAAAGAAAAAAAGAAAAAAAAGAGAATCCTTTCATTGTTCAATTTTTAATTTTCATTTATAGGGGTTCTTGTAAGAACAATAATCCCCATTCATATGCAATAGCATTTTATTTTATTTTATTTTATTCTATACTGTTGATTCAACTGTTGGTAGAGTGGTAAAGAACAGGTGTATTGGTCTAAATTGGATCCTTGAACAACCCCTATCCTATTTTATTTTAATCTTTGGATTTTCGGAGTAACCTCATTATCAAACTCCAATTGACGAAGGAAAAACTACAAGTTAAGCGGGTCGAGCTTGCTTCTATTATTCTTTTTTATTTTTTACTATTCATTACAATTTCAATAACATATGAATGATAGATGATTTGTGTATTGAAAAGTAAGAATAAAAAGATAATGGATAAGAAAAATATGAAAAATCGAGTTTGAAATCAAATCAGAAAATTATTTTCCAGTCCCTCTATTATATTGAATTTTGAGATTTAATCTTTTTAATTTATTAGTATGTATAAATTTATAACAATTCATTTAACTAACATGTAAATTTATTATTTATTGAGTATGGTTGATTAAATTTCATATGATTTTGGTTAATAATAAAAAGAAAGAATTATATTGCTTTTTTTCCTTTATACAAAGCTTACTATTACCTCTAACCCCTCGAAAAACTAGGATTAAGTGTGTTTAAACTCACAATCTCTAAATTACTATAACAAAAATTGTGCGAATTGAACTAACATCTAATCCACCAATTCCCTTGCTTTATGATAATAGTAAGTTGTTTTATCAATTTCGACTTACCAATAATATTTAAAAATAAAAAAATTAAATTATACCAAGTGATTAAATCTTTGATTTTTAACATAGTGATACACCTCTTTTAATCATCGTGCAGACAAATCAAACTATAAATTGGGCCCTCCAAAATTTGTGGACCCTGCTAGAAAAACAAAACAATCTGTCTGGATGTTACCTTTTGAATCAAATTATGGATTTCTGTCTTTATATTATACTTAATGTTAAAATATGGTCTAACATCGATAAAATTACCATGGAGTTATAGTTGGATTCTACTTTCTCTCTTTTATTAAAAGGGTTTCTGTAAATTTTAAAAAAAATATACAAATTAATTTTTCCATTAAAATTTTCATTCATATGTGTGGTTAAGTGGTTGTTTGAATTTTTTTTTTTAAATTTATGTAAGTGACATAGAATTAAAAGATGAGTAGGATTAGGTAAAACTGCCATGGAAGCTCATGTATTAAGAGTTGAACTGCATTATGCTCTCTCTATTCAAAAATTAGGTAAATTAGTCTTTGTATGTTAAATCAATAAGCAAACTGCTCATTTTGTTAAAAATTCCATTTGTTTCCATTTTTAAGTGATGATATAACTGACAGAGAAACTAAATAGCAACACGTGGTAAGCCCATGTACCTCATGTTGATGTGGCACATTTTGTCACATCAAAAAAATTTAAAAAATTAAAACATCTAAAAAAAAAATAAATTTAAATAACTTTTTAAAAATCACATCCAGGATGAACCTAGACAAATGGTTGTCCATGTTCATACTAGACGTGATTTTTAAAAAATATATTTGTAAAAAAATTTAAAAATTATTAAAATTTATAAGGAATTAATTTTTTAAATTATTTAAAATTATTTTAGAAAATTTCCAAAATGAACTTGACAGCCATTTATCCAAGTTCAAATGAAATTTGTGCTTTCTACCATCGAAGGGGATGATGAGCCAAACAAAGCATCGATAAAATATTTGTTTTATCTTGAGTTCTGTCGAAGCCAAGAGGGTCGGAGAGAATGAAAAGAAGCCAGTGAAGTATTTTTTTTATATTGTGGCCCGCATAGGATGCGAGACTATCCAAAGCAATCTAAGCTTTCTGTGATTAGTAAGGAAGAGGAAGCAGAGCTAGAGAGTGAGGCTTTAAAGTTTGGATTAATGATACTCAATTCTACGAAAGCAAAGAGGGATTGCATGCAGAAAGAGTTGATGTTTGTGGACACCAACATCACAGATTGAAGGAGGTGTGCTCTTGTTTATAATTAGAGAAAACTGTAGGTAAACTTGATATCTCAGTTAGCAAATTGACTTAGAAGATCAAGACTGTAAGTTTCAAAGAGACCCTAATTGGGGAGTAGCACAAGGAGTTGAGCTACAGATCAATCAGTGGAAAAACAAGGAAGAATTCGAGTAATTCATTTAGATGATTATGATTTTGTTCTTGGCTTGAATTTCCTTGGAAAGATTAATGCTCTATTGGTTATTTTTTTTATTATATATGTATCTTGGATACTCGGTAGCAACAATACGTTGTGCAGGTGAGTCAATACATGAGGGGTGGAACCAAGGTATTGTTGGCAATCCAACTAGCCAAGAATGTTTCATGTGGTGGGAACATTAACTTGGTATATCGGAGTGCTATGAAGACCCCTTCAGAAATGCTAGAGGTGCAGAAAATTAATATGACCTACCACCTATGAGAGCGGTGGGTTGTGCATCAGACTTTGTGGAAAAAGTAGTAATGTAAACTGGGCAACTAAACAGAGTAAATGCTATGAGCGAGGTACATCTCAAACACTTATCTAGTGTTTTACATTATGACTTATCGTTGGCTTGGCAAAGACATAAGAGCCCTTTCAAAGTTCTGAGGCGGGTAAGCCGAAAGGCTTACAAACCAAAGTTAGCGGCAATACTCAAGGTTAACCCGATATTTAATGTAAGTGTGTCGAAGCCTATTTGCGAGGATCAAAGGTATCCCAATCGAGGCAAGTCACAATGGGGCTGAGTAAGAGCGATGAAATCTTGTGAACGAGATATACAAAGGAGAGAAACAATTCAAGTTAGAAGACGACGAAGAAATAAGTCAAGGCATATGTTTCGAGGGTCAGAACTACTTGATATAGAAACTAGTTGAGAATCAACCGAGGAAATGAGACGATTCTAAGACGAGTCAAACCAATCTCATTCCAAGGACGCGATGAGGGCATCGTGAGAATAGGTGGGGGAGAATGTCAAGGGCCACGATCAAAGCCCGTGATGAATACACACATAGCGGCCAATAGTGGTCAACTGATTAAATGGGGTTCATTTGACCCAGTTGAACTAGCCTGATTCGTGGAAGACATGGAGAAGCTCATCTACTTGAAGCCTTGGTGGCTCAATGAAACACTCCAGTTAAACTAGAGTTACCATGGTGAATATTTTAAACCCTAAGGGATAAATATTGTATAGATTTTAAGCCCCTTAAAACTCTCATATTATAGATAGGCACTAATCTCAGCCATTGATGTAATTTAATTTGTACTGTTGGATCTAGGGGAGCTCAATTATAAATAAAGGTCTTCCCCCTCATTTGTAATAATATCATCCATTGTATTTCATTCAAAGTTATTGGATATATTTGAAAGCATTTATTCAAACACTTGGTGTGCTATGATTTTCTTGTGGCTTTTCTGTTCAATTTAAGCTCCTTAGTCTTTTGAGTTTGCTTTCGCTTTATTCCAGTACCTTAGAGAATTTCCTTTGAGAATTCTCATTTTTGAGAGATAAGCTGACTCAGGTGGATTTGAAGCAAAGGAATCGCCTAAGGCCACGAGGATTGCCAAACTAAAGTTCTAGCCCCATGAAATTAGGAGGTAGATTTCATTTTGCCCTCTCTACTTAAAAAATGGGCAAATTAACCCATGTATGTTAAAAAAAAAGTGCAAATTGGACATTTCGTTGAAAATTCTATCCATATGTGTTGATAATTGATGATTTGACTTTCTTCAAATTTTTTTTATATAAGTGACCTGGAAATATATGATGAGTAGGATTAGGTAAAAGAAACATGGAGGTCCTTGTATTAGGAGTTGGGTTGCATTTTACCCCCTCTACTCAAAAAAGGGAAAATTTGTCCCTATACGTCAGATCAAATAGCAAACTGGTCTTTATCTTAAAAGTTCCAGCAATTTCTACTGTTAAATATTGATGCAGGTGATGAAGTAACCAGACACTAACATGTAATATGTCACGTTCACCTCATGCTTGTAATAACCCATTTTGCCCGGGCCCATAGACAGTCCAAAATAAAAATGTTTTTAAACAGTCCTTTACAACACCCAAATTTAACGGCCCAAACATTAGCAGCCCAGATTACAAAACGGAACCCATTGGCCTAATGACCCTGTGATACACAGACCCCATACCCATTACATCCTTAGCCAAACCTATAGCCCAAACTTAATGGCCCAAATTTTGTTTCAGAAACTGGAAACCCTGAAACCCTAGGTTTCCAGTCGCGCCGCAAGAGTCAGAAAGCCAATCGTCACGCCGCAATATCTGGAGTCTAATCGTCGCAGCTGGAGTCCGATCGTCGCACCTTCGCAGCCACCAGAATCCCCTCGATAGCGCCGCCATTCTCACGCCTAGTCCTCACCGTGAAATCGTCGTCATCAACCTGCGAAAAATGGAAACAAACCGCAGCAAAAAGGAAAGAATAGATATGGAAAAATATATTTTCCTTCTTTATTTTATTTTTTTTGGGTTATAAAACCCCTTGTAAACAATCTGTAAAATGGGGGAGACAAGCACAAATACTATCACAAAATACGGAGAGAAATATATCGATTCACGAACACAAAAGGCACAAGATTAGTAGGCACAATATACTGTCAGAGAGATTAAAAGAATAAAATATTTTGATTTCTCAGAGGTGATTTCTTATTCTATTTATTTCTTGTTTTATTTTTATTTTATATATATATTTGCGTGTATAACCATCGTGAAAAAGGATAAAAAGGAGTTACCTTTCGAAAGACGGGAAAAATCAAAATTTTTAAGCCTCGCCACCGGCCACGAGAGCGCGCGTGTGTGTGCATGTAATAAAATCGACGGAAGGAGCTCAAAGTGAGGAGACGAACATTCCGAGAGTTTTCAAAGTTTTTTTTTAAAAAGCACCTAACTAAATGAATTTTTTTAATAAAATTGATATTTATAAACGAAAGGAAACGACGCCGTTTTGGTAAAGCAGGATCCGCGTGTCGACCCGACGACCCGACCAGGATCCGCGTGTTTTTTATTAAAAGGGGAAAATTGTCCTTTTGATCCCTCCGTTATTTTATTAAATTTAATTACGTCCTATTAACTAATTTAATTTTTAAAATTAACCCCGGAAATCTGTTTATATTTCAATTTAATCCTTTTTTCTTTTTTTTAAATTTTTAATATATATATTTAATTGGTATTAAATTATGTATTATATTAAATATTTTATATTTTTTTAGTAGTTATCTATACTAATTTATTAAATTATAAATATCTATTATTTTGTCTAATTATTTTTTTATTACATATTATTTTAGTATTTATATATATATTAGACATTATATTATATATTTTTAAATACTACACATTATATAATATTATATCATATATTTGGTTAAAATTATTTATAAATATATTCATTTTTTAATATCCGTTTTTAAATTATTATATATCTTTAACACATTGTTTATATTGTTGTCCTTTTTATCTATTTGCTTGAAATATGTTCATAGTTAATTTTATTGTTTATTATATTTGTAATTGCTTTAGTATAAGAATTATTATTTGTTGTATTTCATATTATTATTGCCTATCTTAAATGTTAGCATGTTATAATTGTTTTTTATTTATATTTAATAATGTACAAATGCGATATTGCCACATGGTTATAGTTTAAAATAACAAATACATTTTTACAAAATCAATATTTTTATTTAAAAGGTTTTTTAAAATAAGGCAATGTTTTGGTATTTAGAAATTCGGGAGATAATGCCCAATCGTGCTGGGTGTTGATTTTTCGTTTGGCTAAATAACTAAATATCCTTTTAATAAGTTTTATAAATTATGAGATGATCTTAGTTACGAGAGTTTAAAAATATCATGTCCAATCGTGCTGGATGTAATGTTTATATTCCTTCGGATCGAAGAACTCTCATATTTTAAATCAAATTGTTCGAAGTTTTTTAGAAATCATATTTTTAAATCCTTTTAAGTTTCAAACATTTGGACATGATTTTATCGATTAGGTACCAATTTTTGGGCATTATGAGGGTGCTAACCCTTCCTCATATGTAACCGACTCCCGAACCTGTTTTCTGGCTTTTTTTGGACCAAAATTAAATGCTTTAAATAAAACGTTTTACAAGGTGATCCAATCACACCTAAGTAAAAATGGATTGGTGGCGACTCCCATTTTCATTTTTAAAAGTCGACCCCATTTTTCAAACATGTTAAAAATGGTTTCGACAGCTTGGCGACTCCGTTGGGGAACAATAAGAGAGTCAAATCGAAAAATCGATTAGTTATTGTCCAAATGTCAAAAATTTAAAAGTTTGATTTGGAAAGCCATGATTTTATTTTGCATGTGATTCTATTTTATAAAATATTTCTGCATTGCACTACATGACCGTCGTGGTCGTACCTTTAAGTGAGAGCAAGAAGCTATGCCTCCGTGAGGTTTTCACCTCCGCATGGGCTAGTGGATTGCTTTCGGAATACATCCGTACTTATGTCTTCGTGAAGTTTTCACTTCCGTATGGCCATAGGGAAATGTATTCCCCTGAACCAAACTCGATCCGTATGAGCCTATAATGGGTGAGGATCGAGGAATCTGCTGGTTCAGGTACCTCAACTTTAGAACTAAACCGCATTTAGTAAACCCTAAGAACTTACCTTAGGTAGAGCGATCCCAAATTTTAGTAGTTACCTAAATAAGTGTGTTTATTTCACTTGCTTTATGTTTTATTCTGCGATACTAACTCGTGGTGTTTCATTTTTGTGCATGTCATTTCATTTTTCTAGAGGTATCGATTCACGGTCAGTTTCTAAGTTAGAAAGCTGGTTATAGAGAACAGATTCCTTGATAAAGTGGGAGACAATGCAGCTGTTCGCGCTTGGTCGGAGCAAGCACAATTAGAGAAGGGGAATAGCTTAATTGATGGGTATGTATCTGAACTTTGGGATTTTACTCGTGTTAGTATTACGCAGAATGAGTTTAGAGAATTGAAAGATATATGGACTTAATGGAGTGATGAGGCAAAACAGCTCTTTTATTGTGATTATGGTAATCTACCTTATTTGCTTGACATCAAGGTAGATAAGCATCTATTTCGGGCTATGACTCAGTTCTGGAACTCTACTTATAACTGTTTCACTTTTGGGGAGATAGATTTAGTACCCACATTGGAGGAATATACGACTTTGCTTCGCTGCTCGAGGTTCCAAGCTGATTGGGTTTATTTTAGGGCTGCCAATGTTACGACTTTTGTGAAAAGATTGATGGGAATCACAGGGATGAGTGAGCAGTGGGTTACAACTAGGGTTCAAGAAAAAGGTGAAGGCAAATGCATACCTTGGGTGAGTTTGAGGGACTTGATTCTGACACATCCAGATGAAAAGAAAAAGATTGACATCTTTGCTTTATGTATTTATGGATTGGTGATCTTCCCCAAAGCGCTACGACATATAGATGAAGCGGTTACCGACTTGTTCGATCGACTTAACAAAGGAGTCACACCTGTACCTACCATTTTAGCAGAGACATTCAGATCTTTAGGAGCGTGTCGGAAAGCTGGTGAGGGTAGATTCATTGGATGCGCACAGTTGTTAATGGTTTGGTTTCATATCCATTTTTGGAAGGTTGACAGAGTTTCTTACCGAGTGTTCTCTGAAAGTTATTCCCCTTTGAAGGAGGCCGCAGCTACGATAAGGAGAGACGATCTATCAGAGGAAAGTTGGATGGAAATTCTTCAAAACCTCCGAGAGGAAGATGTTGTGTGGAAAGCCCCTTGGTTGGTTCCCGACGAAGTCATTTATCGGTGCAGAAATTTTGATTGAGTACCTTTTCCTGGAGTTTAGGGAGCTGTAGGATATGCACCGTTGCTCGTACTACGGCAATACAAAGCAGGACAGTTCATACCGGCAACGCATGGGTTAGCTCAGAGCGAATTCTCATATAAGGGGAAAAATTATAAGACGAGGATTCGAGAGATTTCTGAGGCTTGGAAGCAGGCTCGCTGTATGAAGATTTTGACTTGAGGACCGATGGCAATTCCGGAATATAAAAAGTGGTTGAGAAAAAGGATCAACGATAACATTCCTGAGCCAAGTATGGAGGGGTTTCAATCACTGAATGAGTGTTTACAAGTCGTCCCATCAGAGTTAGAGATTATAAAGCAGGCTTTCGAAAAGCAAAGTTTAGAGCTTGAAAAGAGGATAGAGAAGTTAGAAGGAGAGAAAATGTACTTGAAGTTAGATGTGGACGCTTAGAAATTGAAAGCCGAGAAAGTAAGAAAGGAGAAGAGAAAGATCGAGGAAGATCGAGATAGTTTGAAGATAGAGTATAAGAAGATGCGACTGACGATGAGGAACGCTGGATTGGGAAAAACTTCTGAACAATGGCAACAAGAGGTCCAAGAAGAAAAGGCCAAAACTAATTATTGGAAGAGAAAGTTTCAAGAAATGCAAGTGCAAAATGAGGCCAGTTAAAGTGAAAAGGAAGACTTAAAAGCTAGGGTGGCCGAACTTGGTCGGTCTCTCCATTACCATCAAAGTCGTAATTCCGTGATCGATTTAAAGGAGAGCCTGAATAAGATCGAGGAGATGAAGAGCAAGATCGAAGAGTTAGAATCAGCACTGCACAGTTATGAACTTCGAGAAGGACATTTGAGGGAAGAGCTCCGTCATTCGCACAGTCAAATCAGAAACCGAGATTATCTCATGGGGGAAGCCATAGTTCAGATTCGAGAGGTAGTTGATCACTTACAAACTTTGGCAGCACAAGCCGACGTATTGAGCATGAAGTATGAGCTACAGTCAGAGCACAGCCGAGAACTAGTTTTGTTATTAGGGAAAGTTAAGACCTTAGGACTTAGGGCGAAAGCTTATTTGTAATCTGTTTTATGTAAAGATTTTTGTTTTCTAATAAAGTTTTCTACAATGAAGTTGAATCAGAATCGATGCCTCTTTGCATTCATGCATTTGCATTACATAACATCATATACATTCAAATATATAGAGAGAGTCTAATTAGTTTAAATTATAGGAGAGAGAGAAAGAAAATCTGGAAGCTGAACACCCTTACGGTACACAAGCTAAGTCAAGAAAAATGGACCAGAAAATGGAGCAATTCTAAAGAGATATGCAAGAACAGATGTAGGAACAGATGACAAAGCTCCAGCAAGAGATGAGGGACCAGCTATTGGAGGCCCAAAAGAACATGATGGCCCAAATGGCCCAGATGATGAGTGGGATAATGGATAAGGGAAAGGGCCCTATAGTCAATGCTGAGGACAACGAGGATTTCCCTAGAGGATTCACTCCAACACATGTGCAAGCACAACATGAAGAATATCCTAAAAGGCCACCTATCACGATTAGGCCTCAACATGGGCAAGCTGGTCCTAGACCACCCATGAACTTTCAAGTGGGCTTGGGATCTAACCCAGGAGATAACCCTGCCAACCCCGTTATCCCTGATTTGGACATAGAAGAGAGAGAGGGAATAAGAATTGAATCTTCAAGGAAGTTGGAGGATCACTGTAGGTGGTTGGAGGAAAAATTCAAAGCTTTGGAGAATGCTGACTATCATCACGGTATTGACGTCAAGAACTTGAGTCTAATCCCGGATCTGGTACTTCCTCATAAATTCAAGATGCCGGAATTTGAGAAGTACCATGGAACTACTTGCCCTAAAGCCCACATCACTATGTTCTGTAGGCGCATGACTGGTTATGTGAACAATGATCAACTCTTGATTTATTGTTTTCAAGATAGTTTGACGGGAGCAGCTTCTAGATGGTATAATCAATTGAGCCGCGCTAATATTAACTCATGGAGAGACTTAGCTCAAGCCTTCATGAGGCAGTATAATCATGTCACAGATATGACGCCTGACCGAATCATGTTGAAAAACATGGAAAAGAAAATAAACGAGAGTTTCAGGCAATACGCACAGAGATGGAGGGAAATTCCCATGCAAGTCCAACCACCTCTCCTGGAAAAGAAAACCATCATGTTGTTTATCAATATTCTAAAGGCGCCTTTTATCACCCATATGATAAGAAGCACCACTAAAAGCTTTGCGGATATAGTCATGGCGGGTGAAATGATAGAAAATGCCATAAGGGGTGGCAAGATTGAAGCAGGGGAAACCACTAGAAGGTCTACTCTTAGGAAAAAGGATGACGAGGTGAATAATACGAGTACATACAACAAAGGGTACTCAAAAGCAATTACTGTTAATCAGCCAAAGGTGATCAATGCTGGGCAACAAGGGTCGACAAGACAAGAATCAGGCTCCAGACAAAATGCTGAAAAGATCCAATTTACGCCAATCCCGATGACATATAGGAGATGTATCATACTTTATTAGATGCACGCGTGGTGTCCCCATTTTATTCGAAACCGTTGCAACCTCCGTTCCCAAAATGGTATAACGAGAATACCCAATGCGAGTACCACACGGGAATAAAGGGTCATTCAATTGAAAACTGCACTACATTTAAAAAGCTGGTTGAAAAGCTCATCAAAATGGGAGTTGTGGAAGTCGACGATTCATCAAAATCTGATCACTTCGACGAGGCAGTAAATGTGATTATTGAAGGAGGAGACAAGAAAGTTGCGACTCCTTGAAGAAATCAAAAGCGGAGAAGGAACCGAGGAATAATGTTTCCAAACCTTGTGTACTTGGGAGTGTTTTGAATAATGGGACTGAGGAAGAGATTCTTGTATTTTTAGAAGCAGACCTAGAATAATATTCAAAACATGCTTGTTGCCTTAAGCCTAGAGGCAATAAGAATTCTTTTGTGAAATAGGCTCGTATCCGAAATTTATATTTCAATGAAATGTATTTTTTTTGAAAACATATTCTTTTATTCTTTACATTTCATACTGTACATTTTTTACCAATATTCTTTCATTCTTTATTTGTGACCATACTATCCAAATAATCATCCTTAGAATCATTTATTCTTTGGATTTGTTCGCCTCCGTACCTAGGTACCCAGATATCAATGTCATGAACGACATTGTTACTGACTCCCTTTTTGAACAAGATATGGGTCTAGGGGATCTCAGGATTTTGAAGATTATAGAGATTATGACATATTTTCTGACTTATTAAAAATGGTTTAACAAGATGAAAAACAGACCTTATTCTACAAAAGGGTCATTGGATATTGCGAGCCTAGGAAAGGGGTGAAGATCGAATCCCAGCTTGCCATAGAAATAATGCGAGACATCAAAAATGTTTTCGCACGATCATATCAGGACATGCCTGGGATACTAAGATGCGGGCTAAACATGAGGATCGGGCACTGCCGATCTACATAGAAAGGAGTGGTATCAGCTATACCGAATTTAAGTAGACAAGATTCATATGCCTACTCCAGTTCTTCACAAATTTTCCATATGTGGGGCATGGATGTGATGGGGCCAATCTCGTCAGAAGCTTTTAGCCAATATCGACTCATCAACATAGTCATCGTTTACATTGCTAAGAGAATGGAAGTAGCTTCATATGTCAATGTTACAAGGTCGATAGCCATCAAATTTTAAAAAAAAAAAAGAAGAAAAAAGAGAGATCAAGATGTTAGCAGAATGCTACAAAGGATCGCATTTAAATAACTGTACAAAGTTAAAGTTTACAGTTGGTCCAAAGATCAGGTAGCATATCACAGTGCAACAAAAGTTGCCCCAAAAAAGGGGGGGCTAAGACTTGTAAAGATTGGCATAAGAAGCTATCACTATTCTCTATGATTATCGAACGTTGGCCAGGACCTTTTCCGGGGCAACATCTTACACATTGGTTTATAGATTGAACCTAATTGAAGAAAAGGTTAAAAGCTATTTGTCACGGCTAGATGATGCAAACTTACGAAGTTCATCCTAGAGAATTCCACAAGGGCGAACCTGATGTTGAAACAGATCTTTTTTCTACAAAACGATTTCAGAGGAAAGCATATTCCGAACTGGGAAATACCTTATGTTGAAAAAGGCTTATTCTGGAGGAGCATTGATATTGACTGAGATGAATGGCGAAGACTTGCCTAATCCGACGAATTCAGGTTCAAACAAGAAGTATTTTACCTAAAAGGGGAAGGTCTAAGGTGAAAACCCGCAAAGGGCGCCTTGAGTATAAATGAAAATGCAAATGCAAAAAAAAAAGAAAGAAAAAGAAAAGAAAAGAAAAGGAGAGGCTAAGGCGAAAACCCGCAAAGGGCGCTTTGAGACCAAAGGGGATTTGAGTTGAAAACCCAAAAAGGGCGGCTCAAATTTAGACCAAAAAGCGGGGCATACAGTAGTCTTGCTACGTCTGAATTATTAATGAGGAAGTATGTTACGTCTTGGGGCATCGACAAAGTACTCTGGATCCCCTAAACACATATTGAGCTTAAAATGGTCCTCAAGAAGTTGGAACAGAGAAGCTCAGGCTGCGATATCTGGGGCACCTAGCTTCTAGTTTACCCATTTTTGAATTTGTTATTCTTTTCAATATACACCCCAATCAATTTTCTTGGTTATCTTTTATAAACTTATTTGTTTCGAGTTATACTCTTGATTAATTTCTTTCTTGTCCATTGATCTTTTTCAAGCGTTTTATATTGAAATAATGATTATTGGACTAATACTTTCATAAAAGGAGTTTCGCACATTACTCTAGAAGCTTCTAAATAATATGAGGAATCTGAAACAAGACTATTGTTCAGAACTCACCAGGCCTAAGGGATAGAAACATTGAAAAATGATTATCTCTTCAGATTCTTATTGGATGAGACAATTTTGTTGGTGATACCACATTGGTAGATGACGAACAAAGTCAATCCAAATGTAAAAGGGGATCATTGTCGGGATACCCTGCATTCATTGAAAATCTCAGACACATACATTTGGTCATTACACCCAGGGAATGGTGTAACAGATCAAATTGATTGAAAGTGATACAAGTTCTGCACCTCTGAGTGATAACTGGATGGTTGGAGGAAACCAAATAATATTCCCCTGAACTTGCAGTGGGAGGTATAAATTTTTATGTCCTAAAGTTCAAAGGAAGGAACTCTGAAATTACAGCGGGGCAAGCCTGCTGAGCAGAAAATGATTGTTTCTTTGGGTTTTCTGTCAAAGGTACTAGCTGAATAAGATAGCATGGTAACACATCAGAGATGGAACCTTGAGGAACCATGAGCAATGACAACCCAAACACAAAAGGGATCATTCTCACATTTCCAATTAGGAGCATTTGATTCATTTCGATCATGGTGTCCTAATATTTTTTCATAAAAAAAAAAAATTCTCATGACATTCTACATTCATGCAAATGTCATTCTTAAAATCATTTAGTTAGGAGCATTAGATTCATTTTAATCATGCATCCTAATCATCATTCTCATGACATTCTGCATTCATACAAAAAAGTCATCCATAATACATTCAAATATACAGGACAGGTCCCTCAGAGGACGGTGTAGCAAAACCGAAAATTTCAAATTTCGTTCCCTAGAAATGGCAGTGGAGCAAACTGAAGAATTGAAAATTTCAGATTTTGTTCCCCAGTGGAGCAAACTGAAGAATTAAAAATTTCAGATTTTGTTTCCCGATGGAGCAAATCAAGAATTGAAAATTTCATTTTGTTCCCTAGTGGAGCAAATGAAGAATTGAAAATTTCAGATTTTGTTCCTTAGTGGATCAAACTGAAGAATGAAGTCTTCCTGAAGATAGTAAGGAAGCAAATTAAAATTTCAGATTTTGTTCCTAGTGGAACAAATGAAGAATTGAAAATTTCGATTTTGTTCCCTATTGGAGCAAATCAAGAATTAAAATTTCAGATTTTGTTCCCAAAGGAGCAAATCAAGAATTGAAAATTTCAGATTTTGTTCCCCAATGGAGCAAACTGAAGAATTGAAAATTTCAGATTTTGTTCCCCAGTGGAGCAAATTGAAGAACTGAAAATTTCAGATTTTGTTCCCTAGTGGAGCAAACTGAAGAATTGAAAATTTCAGATTTTGTTCCATAGTGGATCAAACTGAAGGATGAAGTCTTCCTGAAAATAGTAAGGAAGCAAATTGAAAATTTCATGTTTTGTTCCATAGATATGGCGGTGGAGCAAACTGAAGAATAAAGTCTTCCCGAAGATACAAGGAAGCGGTCAAGACATCGAGATCCTATCTCTCCGAGTTTGCAAAGTGGAGCGGATCAAAGATAGCGGATATTGCCTTCCCGAAGTTGCAGTGAAGCAGATTGAAGTTATCAGACTTACTGAAATCAAGATGAAGTTCCAATACCATTGAAGTTGCAATTGAGTTAGAAGCCATTTGAAGAAGACCAAGAAGCCCAGGCTCCACCAAGATCGGGCAAAATTGGTCCTTTTATAGTCTTTGCTCTATTCTTGTTTCACAATAATGAGCAAAGAGGGGCAGCTGTAATAACCCATTTTGCCCGGGCCCATATACAGTCCAAAATAAAAATGTTTTTAAACAGTCTTTTACAACACCCAAATTTAACGGCAAAACATTAGCAAAACCAGTTACAAAACGGAACCCATTGGCCTAATGACCCTGTGATACACAGACCCCATACCCATTACATCCTTAGCCCAACCTATAGCTCAAACTTAATGGCCCAAAATTTGTTTCAGAAACTGGAAACCCTGAAACCCTAGGTTTCCAGTCGCGCCGCAAGAGTCAGAAAGCCAATCGTCACGCCGCAATATCTGGAGTCTAATCGTCGCAGCCGGAGTCCGATCGTCGCACGTTCGGAGCCACCAGAATCCCCTCGATAGCGCCGCCATTCTCGCGCCTGGTCCTCACCGCGAAATCGTCGTCATCAACCTGCGAAAAATGGAAACAAACCGCAGCAAAAAGGAAAGAATAGATATGGAAAAATATATTTTTCTTCTGTATTTTATTTTTTTTGGGTTATAAAACCCCTTGTAAACAATCTGTAAAATGGGGGAGACAGGCACAAATACTATCACAAAATACGGAGAGAAATATATCGATTCACGAACACAAAAGGCACAAGATCAGTAGGCACAATATACTGTCAGAGAGATTAAAAGAATAAAATATTTTGATTTCTCAGAGGTGATTTCTTATTCTATTTATTTCTTGTTTTATTTTTATTTTATATATATATATATATTTGTGTGTATAACCATTGTGAAAAAGGATAAAAAGGAGTTACCTTTCGAAAGACGGGAAAAATCAGAATTTTTAAGCCTCTGGCCACCGGCCACGGAGGCGCGTGTGGCGCGTGACGCAGAAATCTGACGGAAGGAGCTCAGGCGAGGAGACGAACATTCCAGAGAGTTTTCAAAGTTTTTTTTAAAAAGCACCTAACTAAATGAATTTTTTTAATAAAATTGATATTTATAAACGAAAGGAAACGGCGCCGTTTTGGTAAAGCAGGATTCGCGTGTCGACCCGACGACCCGACCAGGATCCGCGTGTTTTTTATTAAAAAGGGAAAATTGTCCTTTTGATCCCTCCGTTATTTTATTAAATTTAATTACGTCCTATTAACTAATTTAATTTTTAAAATTAACCCCGAAAATCTGTTTATATTTCAATTTAATCTTTTTTTCTTCTTTTTTTTTTAAATTTTTTTTATATATATATTTTTAATTGGTATTAAATTATGTATTATATTAAATATTTTATTATTTTTTAGTAGTTATCTATACTAATTTATTAAATTATAAATATCTATTATTTTGTCTAATTATTTTTTTTATTACATATTATTTTAGTATTTATATATATATTAGACATTATATTATATTTTTTAAATACTACACATTATATAATATTATATCATATATTTGGTTAAAATTATTTATAAATATATTCATTTTTTAATATCCGTTTTTAAATTATTATATATCTTTAACACATTGTTTATATTATTGTCCTTTTTATCTATTTGCTTGAAATATGTTCATAGTTAATTTTATTGTTTATTATATTTGTAATTGCTTTAGTATAGGAATTATTATTTGTTGTATTTCATATTATTATTGCCTATCTTAAATGTTATCATGTTATAATTGTTTTTTATTTATATTTAATAATGTACAAATGTGATATTGCCACATGGTTATAGTTTAAAATAACAAATACATTTTTACAAAATTAATATTTTTATTTAAAAGGTTTTTTAAAATAAGGCAATGTTTTGGTATTTAGAAATTCGGGAGATAATGCCCATCGTCTTTGGGTGTTGATTTTTTGTTTGGCTAAATAACTAAATATCCTTTTAATAAGTTTTATAAATTATGAGATGATCTTAGTTATTCTGAGTTTAAAAATATCATGTCCAATCGTCTTTGGATGTAATGTTTATATTCCTTTCGGATGGAAGAACTCTCATATTTTAAATCAAATTGTTCAAGTTTTTAGAAATCATATTTTTAAATCCTTTTAAGTTTCAAACATTTGGACATGATTTTATCGATTAGGTACCAATTTTTGGGCGTTATGAGGGTGCTAACCCTTCCTCATACGTAATCGACTCCCGAACCCGTTTTCTGGCTTTTTGTGGACCAAAATTAAATGCTTTAAATAAAACGTTTTACAAGGTGATCCAATCACACCTAAGTAAAAAGGGATTGGTGGCGACTCCCATTTTCGTTTTTTAAAAGTCGACCCCGTTTTTCAAACATGTTAAAAATGATTTCGACAATGCTAATGTGACAATATCTTAAAATATAAAAAAATATAAAATTACAATTATTTAAAAACCACATCTAGGATGAATATGTACAAATGTTTATCTTGATTTATTTCATCCTGGACATGGTTTTTCAAAAAATTATAAAAACTATAGAATATTTAAATATTATTAAGAATTATAAAAATTTCTAAAATTATTAAAAATTAACAAATTATTAAAAAAAATTCCAAGATGATCTTGGAGAATAGTTGTCCAAGCTCAAATGAACTTAGAGAATCATTTGTCCAGATTCACTCTAAAGTGGTTTCTTAAATAATTATAGGAAATTGGTTAAAATTATTGATAATTATAAGAAATTATAAATAATTTTTTAAAATTTTTAAAAATTATATATACACATATATCATGTTTGAAGATTTCAAATATACCCATACATGTATCTTCTTAAATGAGTTGATATTTTTAGTTAATTAAGTTGGAGTCCAACTTTATTAATTTCTTATAATTTTTAATAAAATTTAAATATTTTCAATAATTATGTATATTTTTTATCATTATTTAAGAAATAAATCCAGAATAAACTTAGGTAAATGGTTGTCTAAGCTCATTTGAACTAGGAGAAATGATTGTCAAAGTTCATTTTGAACATTGTTTTTAATAATTTATAAATAATTTTTTTTAAAAAAAATTAATTCATTATGAATTTTAATAACTTAAAATAATTTTCTATGATTTTTTGATAATTATCTAAAAAAAACCATGTACAAGATGAATATGGACAACAGTTTGTCTAGGTTCATTCAGGGCGTGATTTTTTAAATAATTATTTAAAATTATTTATTTTTTATTTTAAATATTTTTTGATGTGGCAAAATGTGCCACATCAGCATGAGGTACAAGTGGCACACTACGTGTTGCTATCTAGTTGCTTTGTCAGTCACGTCATCACTTAAAAGTGGAAATTGATGAAATTTTTAACAAAAGCACCAGTTTGTCATTATCTAATGTACATGAACGGATTTGCTCATTTTTTTAGTAGAGGGGACAAAATGCAATTCGACTCCTAATATAGGGTCCTCCATGGTACTTTTACCTAATCCTACTCATCCTTTAATTCTAAGTCACTTACATAAAAAAATTTAGAAAAATTCAAATCATCACTTAACAACGTATATTTAAGGAATTCTTAATAGAAGGGTCAATTTGCACTTTTTTTTTTCTAGTAGAGGGCTAATTTGGCCAGGTTTTAGTAGAGGGGGCAAAATGTAATTCACATCCTAGTGTAAGGGCCTCTATAGTACTTTTACCTCTAAGATCCTGTATTTTTCATACATTTAAATTTTTTTCCTTTTCTTTTTATTTTGAGAAATTTAGTCCTCCTATTTTTTTATCTAAAAGTATAAGTCAATTTGTTAATACCGTTAATTTATTTGTTAAATTTAGGTCCATTATAACTTCAATTTTTGTTATATGGTTATCAAACAAATATTTTTCTATTTCAAAATGTCACACCAATGAATTTAAGATAACTTTAGCAGTGTTAACAACTACACTAAATTTTCTTAAATCTAAAAAATAGAGTGACTAAATTCTTAAAAATAAAAGTAATATGATAATTAAATTCTAAATGGAAGAAGAATAAGTGGATTTGGAGCATATTTTAAACCTACACTTAATTTAGGTATTTAGTGTATCTATATACATATATACTAATTTAACATAATTTAATCATCCTATTATTATTAGCACTATTAAAGATTTTTTTTTTTGGATTGATGTGAAATTCTTTTTATAAAAACAATAAATCAGTACCTTAAAAAAACATGAGATTCACCTATAAAAGTTTAAATAATAAATTAATAAAAATAATTATTTTGATAATAGTAATTTTATTTTTATACAACCGTTAAACTCAAATAAATCATCCAAACTTTTAAATTGGACACTGCATAACCTCTAAATTGCTACAATAGTAACTATGTCATCTAAATTAATACTTATTATAATTAAATTATGTGAAATTAAAATATAAAACTTAAATTAAAAATAATTATCAAAATTTGTGGCGTTATTCTTTTGAGTTTGAAAATTGTGTTAAAAATGTCAAACAGGTCTTTTGTATAGTTGGCAAAGGTAGAGGTTTTAGATTTTGAATGGCAAACAAGTTATTTTAGTTTTTCATTTCTTTTAGCTCTTAAATTTACACTATTTGTTAAATCACCTTAAAATAGATAGAATAGTTGACATCTGACGTGTGGCATACACTTGAATTGCTATATGAGCAATTAATTTTTTAAAATCTAAAAATTCAAAAAAAAAAAATTAAATTTTTTTAAAAGTATTAAAAAAGTATAAAAATATTTTATAATTTTTAAAAAATTAATTAATTGCTAACGTGGCATACATGTGTACTGCAGCGTGGATGCCACATAAGCACACTTAACAAATGTTAATTTTTCAATCTATTTTGGGGAGATTTGACAAACAATACAAGTTCAAGGGCTAAAATAAGCGAAAAATTAAATGGAGGATTAAAATGATATTTTTAAAGATTGAAGGCCAAATAAGTCATCATACCAATTATTTATCACTATTATTGGCTAGTTGATGTAGGGATGACAATGGAGTGGAGCGGGGACAAATATTTCCAAATACACTACCGCTCCACAATTGGTACGCTCTACTCCACCACCCGCCCGCTCTACTATAGATGTATAATCTTGAAAATCACTACCATCTTCATGGATGTTGGATCCATCCATCTTTGTCCTACCTCGCTCCGCTTCAATTTAAAATTTGCTATTTACCTTTAATATTTTTAATCTTTTTAAAGTCAAGTAAATATTTAAACATAATTCTTCAAAAAAATATTTAAACATAAAATATATAGTTTTTTCTATATTGCGTTATTACATTTTTATCCTTTTAATAGTTTATATATACAAAGATAAAATGATAATTTTACATAGTGGAGTGGGTCGGGTGAGATAAACAAGTACCGTAACCGCTCAATACTTACTATCCAAAAGAAAACATTCACCCCTCCCCTCATTTACTTTTTAAATAAAAAAATCCACTCCAAATCAAAATCCATTGGATGGTTTGAATTTTGTCATCCCTAAATCAACCACTCCTTTTATCCTATCTTTTCTGAAAGCATGACTCCTTTTATTGTTAATCATTGAATTAAACTAAATCGAATGTATAATGTTTTTAGTTTTATACTAAATTTGTTCTATACTTGTATTAATCTCTTGCTTATTCAATTAGTTCGCGAAATTAATCAATTATTTATTTATAAGTTTATACTATTAATAAAATCTCTAATTTAATTGGTGTCACGGGTTAATCGGATACTAACTCGGTTAAGAAATTATGGAAATATTTTTCCATAATTAAAATGAGTCATATTATTCAAGGGCATTTTAGTTTTTTCATTTTAACAAAAACCAAGAAAAATATGCATATAGTGGAATTTCAACCCGTGCCAATTAAATTAATAAAACCTTAAGTTTACCACTCAACTAAAGCATTATTTTGATTTTTTTAATACATTTTTTAATATGCACAATCTATTACCTTCCCCAATTGTATATCTATACTATTAATAAAGTTGATGATTGAGTTAGTGTCAACCTCAACCGGGTCACTAGCTCAGTTAGAAAGTTAAGAGAATATCCTTTAATAATTAAAATAAGTAATATTGTTCAAGGGTATTTTAGTCTTTTCACTTTAAAAAATTAATAAAAACATGCATATAACAAGATTTTAACCCATACCAATTGTATTAGTAAAACCTTTAATTTACCACTTAGCTAAAGTTTTATTTTAATATTTTAATATATTTTTTATTTTATTATGGAGATTTTATTACGTGCATCAGTTGTGTATATTAATAATGTATTTGATTGAGTTGATGTCACAAATTAACTCGAAACAAACTCAAGATTGATGACAACACCATAATAAACAATTTAGTCTAATTTTTTTCATTTTAAGAACGTACATATTTCATGTGTTATTATTAAATAGTTTCAAATAATACGTTTCATTATTTATTGTATATTATTTTTAAAAAAATAATTTTCACACTGATGTAATAAAATTTTGAAATATTTTAATATTAAATTATCATGGAAGCTGAATATATAAAATCTTTTAATCAAGTGGAACATAGATTGTTGGATTCTATATCGAGTGAAGCTATATTAAGATTCCATTGAGTTTAAGTCAAATTTTAAATAGCGAAATCTGAATTAAGAACTTAAATTCCTCACTATTTAAGCTCGCATCGACTTCGTATTTACTAATCTATGATATTTTAAGAAAAAATGCAAATTCTTCAAACAATTCCCAATATATCATGAAAATGTTTAAAATGAACCAACTCTCAACAGGGTATGGCGATTATATATATGTTATTCTTTTTGGAGCACACGTATCCTTTTGCACTGCCCAATGTCCGGCCTCCAATTTTATCTATTTAATGAGAAATACATGAATTTGGTGACCCAAAATAAAAATTATAAACAAATAAACAAATACCCATAAAATAGTATTAGAGAGACACATTTGGATGGCCCCATTTTCTACAATAATGAATGGCAATAATAAACAACAATTTGGTATTAAATAAGAGTGATTGGTAGTAGTAAAATTATTATTTATTGATAAAGACCCTGTTACATCCAGTAATACAAAGTTATATGCTTTTTATTTAAAATTTTTATATATAATAGGAATAAATAAATTTTAACATTTTCGGTATCTATATAATTTTCGTTTAAAAATAATTAACGAGGTTTTAATATTGTTGATAAAAATTGAGATTTTAAATTATTGAGTATTAAGATTCGAGTCTCATTAAATAGAATTGATATATGCATGTCTCCAATTCTACTTTATGTTAGTACAAATCTCGTGAGAAAAATATCGAACACACGAACGAAATTCGAATAGAAAATGAAGAAACAAGATAAGGCTCCAAGGCGTGTATCAAGCCACTATCTTTAATGTTATATTCGGCCCCACATATCTTCGGTGTGCAAAAAAGTTTCAAGCAAATTAATCTCGAGGATACAATGAAGCTGATGACTATTTGCATTTTGCACTGACGAGAATAGTCCACTAAGCACTGAGCAATGTATAACAAGAAACTCAATTTCTACAAAAGATTTCTGCAGTAATACTTTATAGAATAATCTAATAATATTAGAAAATGGAGGAAGGAAAGAAAGAATTTTAGAATTTGTTGGTGTGTTTTCCAAATGAAATCACATTCCTATTGATAGGAATTTTCATGTCTCTTCATAGAGACATCTTTCAATAAGTGTCTTTTCTGAATAATAATGTCTTTTAAAAATACAAATAATTATTCATTTAATATTATAACTATTCAAATAATATTATTTGAATAGTTATAATTTTATTAAAAATTAAGTGATATGACTCTTAACTAATAATCAAAAGAATTAACTTTTAATTAATTATGTTATTTCATTTATAATTATTGGAACACTATAAATATTTAAAAATATTTCAACACTTTATATGATTATCATGTGTGGATTTTCCCCGTTATACATCAATCTATATATTTCTAGTTTGGTGGCAAGGATCCATTATTGACCAGACAGGTGACAAAGATTTGATAATTGAGTACAAAAACCTTGGGGACGTATTAATTTTTTGTAAAATAAACTTTTTTTCGCTTGATAGATAAGATAATGTTATGTCAAATAATAGAGACGGTATATGCTTAATTATTTTTATTAAATATATTATATTTGAATATGACAGAAATATTTTTGTAAATATTATATTAATACACCAATTAGTTAAATTAATTGATAGGTACCAAAAATAACATGATTTAACCTCATTCTTAATGCATTTTTGGGTGATTATTCGATGTTAATAGTAAATTTTATGTTCTTAATCCTTTAAATTCATGTTTTTATACTTAGGAGAGCATTTGGGGAGCAAAAGGAGCGAAAAACGAGCGAAAACCAGAAAATCGGAGCGAGTTACAGGAACCACACGAGTTGAACCATTCCACACAGTTGTATGAGACACACGGGCTACCACACGGCCAAGTGGCAGGCCGTATCTATTTCGCGAATTGCACTCCAAACAGTAAAAAAACGCGATTTTTAATGTTTTTCAGGCATTCTAAGACCTATATATGACAAAAATAAGAAGATAGGAGAGAGTCGTCATAGAATATTCAAGAAAATAACTCGAAAAATACCATTGGAGCCGATTCTAAAGCAAATTTCCGTCAAGATTGAAGACTTTAGGAGATTATCATGAGTTTCTTTATTTCTTTTGGTTATACTGTCTTTTGGATGTTTTTATTTGCAAACATAAACTAATTTTCTAAATACCTAAGGAGATGAACCCTAAGATGAATTTTGTCATTTGATTTTTATTTTACGCAATAAAGACTTAGATCTTATTCTCAATTATGTGTGTTTAATTCTTGGTTTGATATTCCTAGATTATTGATCCATATTTGATGTGCTTAAATTAGAGGAGGAATGACCCTGTTTAAGAGTAGATCTAGCGTAATTGAATGGAGTTGCATGCAATCCTAAAAATAGGACGACATAAATCTATCGGATTATAGTCAAATCTAATAGGGGAATCCATAGATCGAGTTAATGCGATAATAGGGGTTTTAATTAGAAAGAAATTTCAATTAATCAAGTTAGAGTCAGTTGCTCTTATTCGTGAAGAGGGATATTAGCATAATTTAGGGATTTCTCCGGATCAAGATACTAAGTGAAGAAATTGGGTAATTTAGATTGATAATGACAAATGAAATCTAGGTGAATTCTTTCATGGGTATTGTTTTGCTTTTTGGTGGTTTACTCGATTATTTTCCTAAATTGTTCTTTGTCGCGTTCGTAGTTAATTAATTTAGTTAATTTTAGTTTTAATCAATCACTCAAATTTATCGGTTAAATAATAGAAAGACGGTAATTACTAGTACTTTTAGTCTTCGTGGGAACAATATCTGTGCTCACCGTAGCTATACTATTAATTGATAGGTGCACTTACCTTAGTAAGATTTTTAGATGGTTTACAACTGCATCAAGTTTTTAGCGCTATTGTCGGGGACTAAAATATTAGAAAGACTTTATTTCTATTAATTTAGACATTTTTTATTTTTATTTTAATATTTTTATTTTTAATTTAATTTTTATATTTTAATTTTTTGTTTGTTCTATTCTGACAGGTTTTTTGCTTTATAACTAAAGGAAACTCGTTGGAACCGTTAGTGTTTGATAACAAAATTGAAAAGACTGCTTGCAAAAATCGTAGAGAGGTTAGAGAAGCAAAGCAAGGTCAACAGATTTTAATAGACGATCAAGAGGAAAATGACATTACTATGGAGATGGAAAATAATCAAAATAATCATCAGCCTCTTGCATCTTCTACTCCTCGTACTATATTTGATTATGCTAAGCCAACTCTGATTGGGGCTAAATCGAGTATCGTCAAGCCGACTATTTCTGCAAACAATTTTGAGCTGAAGCCGAACACAATTCAGATGGTACAACAATATGGTTTGATGGGTTACAAGATGAAGATCCAAATGCTCATTTGGCTAACTTTCTAGAGATTTGCAACACATTCAAGATTAATGGCATTACTGATGATGCCATACGCTTACGGTTGTTTTCATTCTCTTTGAGGAGCAAGGTAAAATAGTGGTTGAATTCACTTCCACGGGATTCTATCACGACTTGGGATTAGATGACTGAGAAGTTTCTATTGAAGTACTTCCCACCAGCTAAAATAGCTAAGTTGAGAAACAACATCTCTTCTTTTTCTCAATTTGATATGGAGACATTATATGATGCATGAGAGAGATTTAAGGATCTTTTGAGAATGTGTCCTCATCATGGGTTACCTTTGTGGTTATAAGTTCAAACCTTTTACAACAGTTTAAATCTCTCGACTAGGTAACTAATTAATGCAACAGTTGGCAGAACATTGAATAATAAGACACCTGAGGCAGCTCAAGAGTTTATTGATGAGATGAAACTGAATAACTATTAGTGGGAAGTCATGAGATTGAAACCAATTAAAGCAATAAGTGTTTTTAATATTGATGTCGTTTCTATGTTAGCAAATCAGGTTGAAGCATTTGGTAAGAAATTGATGGTTTGAATTTTTCTAAGCAGGTGAATTCGATAGTGCAATGTGATGTGAACGGAGCGGGGATGATTAGTTCAGAATATTTACCCATCGGTTCTAACATGGAGCATGAGCAAGTCAACTTTATGGGTAACAATTCTAGACCTCAAAATAACCTTTATAGCAATAACTATAATCCAGGATGGAGGAATCATCCAAATTTCTCTTGGGGTGGTCAAGGTAATCAAATGTCATAACCCCTTCCAGGTTTATAGTAACCTTATCAGCAAGAAAAGAAACCGAACCTTTAGGAGATGTGTAACACCCCAAACCCATCCTAGATGCTATGGTTGAATCTCGGGAATTACATTAACAACATTCGAAAATCATTTACTTGTTAAAGATAACTAGGTTCCAGTTGTTTTTATGAAAACTTTAAAATTTAAATACTGAGTGATTTTATTTTTGTAAAGTTCTTATTAAAACATGATTTTTCTAGTTTGGTAATTTATCAACTAAACTCTCGATTATAACAATTTTTTTTGACCTTTTCCATATCCTTAACTTAAGCCCCATTACAACCTTATAAAGACCTATTGATTGGTGTGCCATCTCATTTATAGTGGTGGAGATTTGAATTTCAAGTAAGCCTATGATAATAACATTTCTCGTTTGACCGTTGAGTGCACATTATTTGAACCTTAAACACTTTGAGTGCTTTGAGTGAATCTTTAGTGAGGATGTTATTTCTTGTTGAGTTTGAATTTCAGGTAATTATTGAGATATGGGAGATGCCTAATGTTTTTAAAGCTTAAAATTCTCTGCTTGGATTGCTTGTGTTGTTCAGTGTCATTTTAATGTGAATTTCCAATGCATGATTACCTCTAGATTATCCTAAGACATTATCAGTAGAAATAATAAATTGAGAGAAGTTAACTTGATTGTGGGTTGAGGATTTTGCTTGAGGACAAGCAAACGCTTAAATGTGGGGATATTTGATAGGTGCCAAAAGTAACATATTTTAGCCTCATTCTTAATGCGTTTTTGGGTGATTATTCGATGTTAATATTAAATTTTATGCTCATAATACTTTAAATTCATGTTTTTATACTTAGGTCGAGCATTCTAAAACCAATATATGACCAAAATAAGAAGATAGGAGAAAACCGTTATAGAATATTCAAGAAAACAACTCGAAAAACACCATTGAAGCCGATTCTAAAGTAGATTTCCGTCAAGATTGAAGAATCTCAGTTGATTTCTTAGGGGATTATCATGAGTTCCTTTATTTCTTTCGGTTATATTATCTTTTGGATGTTTTTATTTGCAAGTATGAACTAATTTTCTAAATACCTAGATAGATGAACCCTATGATGAATTTCGTTGTTTGATTTTTATTTTACGTAATAGAGACTTAGATCTTGTTCTCAATTATGTGTGCTTAATTCTTGGTTTGATATTTCTAGATTATTGATCCATGTTTGATGTGCTTAAATCAAAGGAGGAATAGACCCTGTTTAAGAGTAGATCTAGCTTAATTGAGTGGAGTTGCATGCAATTCTAGAAATAGGACAACATAAATCTACCGGATTAGAGTCAAATCTAATAGGGGAATCCATAGTCAAATCTTTAAGCAACTCAAGATAAGTCTTGAATATTCAGAATATACTTTTTAGTTTAGCTCGATTCAATTTGATCCACCAAGCTTGGGAAGTTGATTGTTTCGATCCAAATTTTAAACCAATTTTCAAGATATGTTTCTATTTTTAGTTTGGATATCAAGGATGGGCTGAGAGTAGTCCAAAGTAATTACAAGAATCACAACCCAATTATTTTTGTTGCCAAAATTTGCCAACTCAAACATGGCAAGTTGTTGATGCATAATATCAACG
Source organism: Gossypium sturtianum (assembly GCA_025698515.1). Classification (NCBI taxonomy): domain Eukaryota; kingdom Viridiplantae; phylum Streptophyta; class Magnoliopsida; order Malvales; family Malvaceae; genus Gossypium; species Gossypium sturtianum. Next base: position 143,475,066 of record CM046955.1, on the reverse strand, counting down.
GAGATGGGGAAGGAAGAGAGGGGGTGGTGTCAAGGAAATTTGGTTCGACCATTCTAGGACCAAGAGTAAAAAAAGTAAAGGGACTCAGGTAGAAGAATTTGAAAGTTTAGTATGTTAAGGTTTTGAGAGTGGAGAGGAGTCCCCTTACAATGTTGATACCTTTGAGTATTTATAGGTAAGTAAGAGTTCCTACCCAACTATGCCACTTAGTGGGACCCAGGTAGCCTAATGGAGGGTCTAACTAGGTCCAAATTGAAGTAGGGATATAATAGTTGAAACACCCCACACCCGGCCCACGAGCCTGGACCGGATCTGGTATGTTCCTTAAGTAAACCGGTTTCAATATTCTTTGTTACTTAGAGAAAATTTGTGTAATTTTAGAAAATTATCGTTTTGGGTTGGCTTAAGTTGGAAACCCATTTATTTTACTTAGAAATCATATTATTATGGTGACAAAACAATTTTAGGGTTTATTTTGAAAGAAATAATTTTAATTAAACTTTAGTCAAAAATAATTCTTAACATAATAAATTAAAATAAACAGAAGTAAAGAAATCCAACTTGGGCCTTATGGCCTTATTACATCAACCAAAACCCAAAAATAAAATTAAAGTACTTAGTAAAAATAAAAGTCCAAATCTTTAAATTTCTCCTTTCGATGCATGGTCACCTTCAGCTCCTGCCGACCCGGTCCATTAATGCTCATCACCTTAAAAATATTCCCACAACGGGGTGAGTCAACAGACTCAATGTGTAACCAACACTAACATTCAATAGATCAGGCATACATATTCATATCAAACACTTATTCATACAACAGATATCAATAATGATGCAACCCGAACCCAAAACCTAGATGCCATCCGCTACACATCCCCGTACCAACCTGCACACCGTGGGGACTACTAAGTCGACCCTCCATCCGCTACACACCTTCGAAGGCAGTCGTTGCAGTCGACGTGCTCATCGCCCATATAAAATTTGTGGCATAGCCACTGAGATATAGTTGTGTCAAAAGACACGATTCGAATAATGTAACCGGTTACCACATTCGAGATAATGTGACCAAGTCACCACATTCAGATAGTGAGACCAAGTCATCACATTCACTTCCCTTTCTCATAAATCCCGAATGACCCATATTTTTTTATATCATGCATCTCATACTTAAATTCACATTCATATTTATTTTCACATGTTATAAAATAACATATTTCATAATCCTAATGGGAGTAGGAAATGTACACAGTACTTTTGTTCCACATTAGGTACTTAGCCATATTCACATTAATATATATATACATAGATTAAATATTGCCATGTATCATATTAAATGATAGTGGGGATTACACACTGATTAAACTTAATGAAGTCCTTGAAATCCCAAGAACTGATCTCTTGATTTAGATCCTTAACTCCTATATTCGGTCAATCATTTAAACATATTAATAAACCTTTTCAACCACAATCCAAATCCTAGTAGGATTTATACACTTACCTTGGTGTCAATTTCCTTTTGTCCAAATCCGAAACCTTGCCTTATAAGTCTGTCGAAAATCCTTGAGTCTTAGAAATCCCGAAACTTCGTTGTACTTCTCCTTGTAGTCGACAACTACTAGATCCCGAAGAAAACCTTCCAAATTTCGGCCATGGAATTCTAAAGGAGTTAGATTCCTATATTTCAGCTAAAAAGAGAGATTGAAAATCCAATAATAGCTGATCTTACCTTTTGAATGAAATCGGCAACACCATTCATCACAACAAAGATTCGGCTTTGGCAGAATTTCGGCTTGGTTGGATTGTGTTTTTGGTTTTGAATAAAAGAGAGAGGAGGCTAGGGAATTCGGCTAGACAAAGGAAAAGAGAAAAGAAGAGGAGAGAACCCTAAGAATTTCTGGAAGAGCAGAGAAAAAGAAAAGCGATGAGTATCCTCCTTCCTTCCTTTTATAGACGTAAATTATCGACTAAGGAGTCCCTTACTTGGCCACCACTCTTCAATTTGATAGCTTTATCCTTTAATTATCATAAAATAAAAGAGTTTAATCCAGGCTTTATCTCATGGAAATTATGATAAATAAATTCCTTTTGAAAATACTTAAGATAAATCATCATTTATCTCTCCAATTAAAAAAAAACCTTTATTTATCCTTAATAGCTGAATTTTAAAGAGGATAAACCTCCCTTTTTCTAGAAGCCTTGCCGTCCACTCCTTGGCTTATGGAAGCAAAAATAAAACCTCCTTTATTTGCTTCCCAAGTGACTCGAACTCAGGCTCAACCCCTTGCAGGTGGCGCCATTTTCAGAGGCCCTAAGTGACATCTTCAGGCCACTTTTCCAAGCCTGTTTGTGTGTCAAATTTCACAAACTTTTTCTTTTAAGGCCACCTTGCCTTGATTTCCTATTTTAGAATTTAAAACTTGACATTTCTGGGTCATTTCTAAGTTTCCTAAAATTTTCGATCGGCTCTGTAAACTTGCCATTTTCTTACATTTCCAAGTTTCCAGAAATGTGTACTTTCCATTTTTGAATCATTTCCTTACATTTCCAGGTTTCCAAAAATATTCATGTCTATGCATTTCCAGGTTTCCAAAAATGTTCATTTCCATTTTCATTTTCATACATTTCCGAATTTCCAAAAATATTAAAAATTTATTCATATTACTTAAGACTTGTCATTTCGTACAATTAAACCGAAAATGCATAGGCCCTCTCCAGGATGTTACAGTTCTACCCCCTTTAAAATAATTTCGTCCTCGAAATTTCCTAACTAAAATAACTGAGGGTATTGCTGTCGCATTGTCTCCTCTGACTCCCACGAAGCTTCTTCTGATCCATGATTGCGCCATAACACTTTGACTAGAGGAACTGACTTCCTTCGTAGTGCTTTCACATCACGTTCCAAGATCCGAATCGGCTCTTCCTCGTAGGATAAGTCTGGCCTTAGTTCCACCTCTTCAACAGGTACCACATGAGACAGATCCGATCGGTAGCGACGTAACATGGATACATGGAATACGTCGTGCATCTGCTGCAACTCTGGTGGCAACTCCAATTGGTATGCCATCGCCCAACTCGCTTCGATGACTCGATAGGGCCCTATAAACCTTGGGCTTAACTTCCCTTTGCGCCCAAACCTCATTACCTTCTTCCAAGGCGAGACTTTCAGGAACACTTGGTCTCCCACTTCAAACTCTATTTCCTTCCGCCTAAGGTCCGCGTACGATTTCTGCCTATCAGAGGCTTCCTTCAACCTTGCCCGAATTATCTCAACCTTCTCCTCAGTTTCTGCCACTAACTCCGGACCTAACACTCGCCATTCTCCTAACTCGCTAACAAGTAGGAGTTCTACACTTCCGACCATACAATGCTTCATATGGTGCCATCCGAATGCTAGCCTCGATAGTTTTGTTGTTGTAGGCGAACTCGGCTAGAGGCAAATAATCTTCCCAACTTCCTCGGAAATCCATCACACAACCTCTCGATATCCTCCAACACTTGTATAACTTTCGTTGATTGCCTGTCTCGATTGTGGATGAAAAGCCGTAGTGAAGTCCAACTTAGAGCCTAAAGCTTGATGAAGTGCCTTCCAAAACCAAGACGTAAACCTTGGGTCTCTATCGGAGATGATTGATACCGGTACTCCATGTAACCTCACGATTTCCGCCACATATAACTTGGCTAACTTTTGAAGAGAATAATCAACTCTTACTGGAATAAAATGCGCGGACTTGGTCAAACGGTCCACTATCACCCATACCGAGTCCTTCTTAGTAGGCGTAAGGGGAAGCCCACTAACGAAGTCCATGGTAATTCTCTCCCACTTCCATTGTGGAATCTTGATTGGTTGAAGCAATCCTGATGGGACTTGGTGTTCAGCCTTAACTTGCTGACACGTCAAACATTTCCCCACAGATTCACCTCTCGTTTAAGATCAGACCACCAAAATTGTTCCCTTAGATCTCTATATAGCTTAATGCCTCCGGGATGCATAGCATAAGGGCTACCATGCGCTTCCCGAAGAATCCTTTGTCTCAACTCCTTATCCCTCGGCATACGAGACCTTCCTTTGTAGCACAATACTCCTTCATCATTGACGCCATAATCCTTTAATTCTCCGTTCGGACTTGCGTAACTTAGCACTTAGGTCCTTATCGACCAACCCCATCCCTCTTTCACCTCCTTCACCATGTAGGCTTGACTTGGAACTCGCCAACAAAGCTTCCATCATTATCTGACTTAAGTGAGCGAACAAAGCCCTTAAATCCGACACAACCTTCCTACTTAGGGCATCGGCTACCACATTCGCCTTGCCTTGATGATATTCTATCGAACGATCGTAATCCTTTAACAATTCCACCCACCTTCGTTTGCCTCAAGTTTAACTCCTTCGAGTCAACAAGTACTTAAGACTTTTGTGGTCTGTGTAGATAACTGACCTTTCTCCATAAAGGTAGTGCCTCCAAACCTTAAGGGCAAAGACCACTGCTGCTAGTTCCAAGTCATGAGTTGGGTAGTTAACCTTATGAGGCCTTAACTGCCGAGACGCATAAGCGACCACTTTACTATCTTGTATTAGCACACATCCTAATCCCGTATGCGAAGCGTCACAATACACCACAAAATCCTTGCCTGCCTCCGGCTGAACTAGCACTGGAGCTTCCGTTAACACCTTCTTAAGCTTTTCAAAGCTCTCTTGTTGCTTATCTGTCCATTCAAAGGGTACTTCCTTCCTTAGCAACTTTGTCAAAGGCACGGCTATTGACGAGAACCCTTCCACGAACCTTCTGTAATAGCCTGCCAAACCTAAGAAACTTCGGATTTCAGCCACGGACCTAGGTGGTTTCCAATCCAACACTGCTTCAATCTTCCTAGGGTCCACTCTTATTCCCTCTGCGGATACCACATGTCCTAAAAATGCCACATCCTTAAGCCAAAATTCACACTTGCTGAATTTGGCATAAAGCTTCTTCTCCCTTAACACTTGTAACACAACTCGGAGATGCTCATCATGCTCCTCTTCCGACTTAGAATACACCAAAATATCATCGATGAACACAACGACGAACCTATCCAAATAGGGTTGGAAAACCCGATTCATCATATCCATGAACGCGGCTGGAGCGTTCGTCAATCCAAACGGAATCACCACAAACTCAAAATGGCCGTATCTTGTCCTAAAAGCGGTCTTATGGATATCAGCCTCCTTCACCTTTAACTGATAATATCCCGACCTTAAGTCGATCTTTGAAAACACTGCAGCCCCCTTCAGCTGATCGAACAAGTCATCGATCCTTGGCAATGGATACTTGTTCTTAATGGTCAGCTTATTCAACTGACGATAGTCTATGCACATACGCATAGTTCCGTCTTTCTTCTTTACAAACAGGACCGATGCTCCCTATGGAGACACACTGGGTCGAATGAATCCACGATCCAACAACTCTTGGATTTGAGCCTTGAGCTCCACTAACTCCTTTGGCGCCATTCGGTATGGAGCGATTGACACAAGAGCTGTTCCCGGTAGTAAATCTATTCCAAATTCCACCTCCCTATCTGGGGTTATTCCTGGTAATTCCTCCGAAAATACATCTTCAAAGTCCTTAACCGTTCTAACTCCGCTAACACCTTCTTCCTTTCCACCCAACGCACTTACAAAGGCTAAGAACGCCTTGCACCCTTTCTTAACCATTTTCTCACCTTTAACGCTTGAAACTACATTAGACAAGTAATTTCTCCTTTCTCCGATCGTTACTACTACTTCATCCTCCGAGTCCTTAGTTCCATTCGTTTAGCCGCACAATCCAACACGGCTCGGTGTTCTACTAGCCATCCATTCCGAGTATAAGTTCAAACTCTCCGAAGGGTAACTCCATTAAGTCACCCAAAAGTTCACTCCCCGAATCTCTGGGGGTACATTCCGAAAGATCTTATCTACCACTACGAGTTTGGCCTAATGGGCTTACTACGATCATCCGCCTATCGAAGGTTCGAGTCTAGGCCTAGTGTTTCCACTACACTACATGCAACATAGGAATGGGTCGAGCCCACATCAATTAAGGCATAATAAGGCTGTCAAAAAATAAAGAACGTCACTGGTTATAACATCCGGCGCGTCACCATCCTCCTCCGTGAACCGCATAAACCAAACCCGGTTGCCTTGCCTCGATGTAGCAAACACCTCAGCCACATGTTCCACGGCCTCTGCCAACACCATTACCTCATGTTGCGAACCACGACCCCGTTGAGGCTGCTGTCCGCCTCTACCAGCCTGACTAACAGTCTGAGCTGCCGGTCGACTCTCATCTGGTTTCTTGGGACAATCCTTGAGCATATGGTCCTTGGACCCACACCAAAAACATCCTCCCGTCTTTTTCTAGCACTCCCCTAAGTGCTTCTTTCCACAATGCTCACAAGGACGATACTGCCATCCTGTACTAGCTTGCTGATTTCGCGGCCCATCAACTCTAGGCCTCTTATGAACCTTTCCAGATGGTCCAAAACCTCTTTTGGGCTTATTCCTATCCACAGCCTGCTTGGTAGAATCCTTAATTCCCTCGGCCACCTTGGCCTTTTCTACCAAAGCAGAGAACTCCCGCTCCTGATGCGGTGCTATCAACGATCTCGGATCGTCCTCACCCGTCCTCAAAAGCGGACACGGCGCTCATGCTCGGTTGCCACTACTCCCCGAGCATAGTGACTCAACCTCGAAATTCACCGTATTCCGCAATGCAGACTTGCTCCTTGCACCACCCGAAAAAGCCTTCCTTTGCTCATCGTATACCTGGTTCCCACATATTTCTTCCAAATGCTTCCTTAACATATTCCCGTGTCGATCCTCAACCGTGGCACCATCCCGACGATTAACCACCAGCGATACGCTTCATCGGCGTATGGTGCCACCATCCCTTTCAACTTTTCCTCGGGGTCAAATCAATCTCATCCATGATGCGCTCCGTTGCTTCCAACCAATCATCACTCGGTATGATCTGGGTGCCACTCGAATACTCCTCGAAACATTTCCGCTCTATTAGCTCGGGGCCGTTCGAGCACGGACTTTCGATTTCCGAATTTCCTCCCCGCACCACCCACCAACTCCAAAACTCGCGGCCACGGCTGCGACACAAAGATCATCCCCGTCTCGAGTTTGCTGCTCAACACCAACCGCCCGGGGGTGGTGGTGGCGATGGTATCTCATTGTCGACCCTTGACCCGATCTAACGGGTTCGACACGATCATCCTTCCTCTACCTCATCCACGATGACCACGTCCTCTAGAGCTCATTTCTAACGTCGAATCGATTAAGAAGTTTTATGAATTAGTACTTTTATTTCACTAGATTACCCGCGAAGAAATTTTATGAAAAGAGTTTTAAGAGTGGTTCTTTCGTATTCATACACGCATTACGATCTTTTCATTCATTCATACATCCATCAACCAATTATGAACTTTCGTTCATTCGGAGAAACGTTGTAGTTTTCGTTGTTGTTGTTTCTCCACTACCCGTGGGTATTTCTGATTTTTTCACAAATCGGGGTAAATTTGTAAAATCTAATAAATCGTGGTCGTTTCAAAAGTTGCAAAACTTTGAGGGTTCTTTTTGAGAATTGTACTTTTCAAAATGGTGATGTTGCAAAAATTTTGGAAATCAGGGTCATTTTGGTAATTTTGTAAGTTAGGGGCAATTTTGTAATTTTCCAAAATTCAAGGTATTTTTGATAGTTTGCAAATTAGGGTTTTTGAACATTTCTAAAATAATGAAATTTTGGCAAAATCATTGGGTAGTTGGTCATTTTATAAACCAAGGGTATTTTGGTAATTTTACCACTAGGGGCATTTTTGTAATTTCATAAATTAGAATTTTTTTTTGAAAAATTTTGTAAAGATAGTTTTCATGAATTTAAAGAGTAATTTTAAAAGTTTTTTTTAAAAAAAAAAAAACTAGGGTTTTGTTGTGTTTATAGAAAACACGGCTAGTTCCCTTTCGGGTTTTAGTTATCGTGTTTAGCCTATGACCGAGTCCTCTTGGTCAGGGTGAACCAAAGCTACGCACCAGGCAGGATTCGAGTGGAGAGGAGGTGAGTCACGCGGACTGCTTAAATACCAAGCTCCCACCGAAACCATTCCTAGACATGCGCACAGAGGTTGCCACACCTACTGAGCCCCTTGGGTTAGGGTGAACCGAAGCTACGCACCAGGTAGGATTCCTGCGAAGAGGAGGTGAGTCACTAGGACTGCTTAAATACCAGGCTCTTCCGGATCCAATCCTAGACAGCGCATAGGGGTTACCACACCCTAACTCAGTGACTTAGCCATAGGTTTGTTTAGTGCATTAAGTCTTATGTGTTTGTGTTTGAGTAAACTAGTCCTAGGGTTCAAGTTCCTATCATACTATTCTACGTTCCATGCCTTTTCTACCCTTCCATAACTCATAAATCACATAATCATACAGATGGTTAGGGGTACTTACCAGTGGATCATGGGTCTGGAGACTTAGGTGCCATGCCGAAAAACCTCGCTTATTTCTTAAGATACTTTCAAAAAAAACTTACTTGGCTCGATTTGAAAACGTTTTGGGCCTTAGCCCACAGGCCGAGAGTTTTAAAACTGGGCTCTGATACCAAATTGAAACACCCCACACCCGGCCCACGAGCCTGGACCGGATCTGGTATGTTCCTTAAGTAAACCGGTTTCAATGTTCTTTGTTACTTAGAGAAAATTTGTGTAATTTTAGAAAATTATCGTTTTGGGTTGGCTTAAGTTGGAAACCCATTTATTTTACTTAGAAATCATTTTATTATGGTGACAAAACAATTTTAGGGTTTATTTTGAAAGAAATAATTTTAATTAAACTTTAGTCAAAAATAATTCTTAACATAATAAATTAAAATAAACAGAAGTAAAGAAATCCAACTTGGGCCTTATGGCCTAATTACATCAACCAAAACCCAAAAATAAAATTAAAGTACTTAGTAAAAATAAAAGTCCAAATCTTTAAATTTCTCCTTGCGATGCATGGTCACCTTCAGCTCCTGCCGACCCGGTCCATTAATGCTCATCACCTGAAAAATATTCCCACAACAGGGTGAGTCAACAGACTCAATGTGTAACCAACACTAACATTCAATAGATCAGGCATATATATTCATATCAAACACTTATTCATACAACAGAGATATCAATGATGATGCAACCCAACCCAAAACCTAGATTCCATCCGCTACACATCCCCGTACCAACCTCGCACACCGTGGGGACTACTAAGTCGACCCTCCATCCGCTACACACCTTCAAGGCGATCATTTGCGATCGGCGTGCTCATCGCCCATATAAAATTTGTGGCATAGCCACCAGATATAGTTGTGTCAAAAGACACCAGATTCGATAATGTAACCGGTTACCACATTCGAGATAATGTGACCGAAGTCACCACATTCGAGATAGTGAGACCAAAGTCATCACATTCACTTCCCTTTCTCATAAATCCCGAATGACCCATATTTTTTTATATCATGCATCTCATACTTAAATTCACATTCATATTTATTTTCACATGCTATAAAATAACATATTTCATAATCCTAATGGGAGTAGGAAACGTGCACTGAGTACTTTTGTACCACATTAGGTACTTAGCCATATTCACATTAATATATATATATACATAGATTAAATATTGCCATGTATCATATTAAATGATAGTGGGGATTACACACTGATTCGCTTAATGAAGTCCTTGAAATCCGAAAAACCGATCTACCTGATTTAGATCCTTAACTCCTATATTCGGTCAATCATTAAACATATTAATAAACCTTTTCAACCACAATCCAAATCCTAGTAGGATTTATACACTTACCTTGGTGTCAATTTCCTTTTTGTCCAAATCCCGAAACCTTGCCTTATAAGTCTATCGAAAATCCTTGAGTCTTAGAAATCCCGAAACCGTTGTACTTCTCCTTGTAGTCGACAACTACTAGATCCCGAAGAAAACCTTCCAAATTTCGGCCATGGAATTCTAAAGGAGTTAGATTCCTATATTTCGGCTAAAAAGAGAGATTGAAAATCCAATAATAGCTGATCTTACCTTTTTGAATGAAATCGGCAACACCCTTCACACACAAAAGATTCGGCTTTGGCGAAATTTCGGCTTGGTTGGATTGTGTTTTTGGTTTTGAATAAAAGAGAGAGGAGGCTAGGGAATTCGGTTAGACAAAGGAAAAGAGAAAAGAAGAGGAGAGAACCCTAAGAATTTCTGGACAGCAGAAGAAAAAGAAAACCGATGAGTATCCTCCTTCCTTCCTTTTATAGACGAAATTATCAGCTAAGGAGTCCCTTACTTGGCCACCACTCTTCGATTTGATAGCTTTGTCCTTTAATTATCATAAAATAAAAGAGTTTAATCCAGCTTTTATCTCATGGAAATTATGATAAATAAATTCCTTTTTGAAAATACTTAAGATAAATCATCATTTATCTCTCCAATTAAAAAAACCTTTATTTATCCTTAATAGCTGAATTTTAAAGAGGATAAACCTCCTTTTCTAGAAGCCTTGCCGTCCACTCCTTGGCTTATGGAAGCAAAAATAAAACCTCCTTTATTTGCTTCCCAAGTGACTCGAACTCAGGCTCAACCCCTTGCAGGTGGCGCCATTTTCAGAGGCCCTAAGTGACATCTTCAGGCCACTTTTCCAAGCTTTGTTTGTGTGTCAAATTTCACAAACTTTTTCTTTTAAGGCCACCTTGCCTTGATTTCCTATTTTAGAATTTAAAACTTGACATTTCTGGGTCATTTCTAAGTTTCCTAAAATTTTCGATCGGCTCTGTAAACTTGCCATTTTCTTACATTTCCAAGTTTCCAGAAATGTGTACTTTCCATTTTTGAATCATTTCCTTACATTTCCAGGTTTCCAAAAATATTCATGTCTATGCATTTCCAGGTTTCCAAAAATGTTCATTTCCATTTTCATTTTCATACATTTTCGAATTTCCAAAAATATTAAAAATTTATTCATATTACTTAAGACTTATCATTTCGTACAATTAAACCGAAAATGCATAGGCCCTCTCCAGGATGTTACAATAGTAGTCCTCCCAGTCGAAAGGTAGGTTATAAAGTGACCTTGCCTCGAGACCATTCGTAAATTAACTTTGCTGGTGGTAGCTACTGCAAATAAAGTAGCGGGGTGGAAGATAAAATTTATTGTTCAGATAACCCTAGGAATTTATGATTCCTTGCAAGGATATTGAAATTCATTCGTACCTTTAATAATGTGTGGGCGAATGGTGTTTCTATTTATGAGGACTCAATGAGGGCGTTGCGAGAATGAGTGGGGGAGAATGTCATTGGTTGCAGATCAAAGCCCGTGACGAATGCGCAAAGAGCACCCCATGGAGGTTAATTGATGAAATGGGGCTCATTCAACCCAGTTGAACTGGTCCGATTTGTGGAACATGTGTAGAAGCCCATCTACTTGGCCTTGGTGGCCCAGTGAAGCACTTATGAAAAATTAGGGTTACCTTGGTAAATAAGAAAAGTAATATTAGAAGATTTCTAATCTGATAAGATTTGATTTTGTAATCTTAAAGGATTGAGTCAATCCCTTAAGAATCTCAATTGTAGATAGGCTTTAATCTCGATCGTCGATATAACTCAATCTGTACCGTTGGTTTTGGGGGAACTCAACTATAAATAGAGGCATTCTTCCTCATACTCAGTTGTAAACCTTCAAAGTAATAGAATATTTTTTAGAGCATTTACTCAAACACTTGTGTGTTATTTTTCTATGGTTTTTTGTTCATTTGTAGCTTCTTTTGTCTTTCGAGTTTGCTTCCACTTTGTTTTGGTGCCTTAGAAAAATTCGATGAGAATTCTCACTTTTGTGAGAGTTAGGTTGACTTAGGTGAATTTAAAATCAAGAAATCTCTTAAAACTATATGAATTACGAAACAAAAATTCTAACCCTATGACACAATATCCTAAACAACTACCAAATGCAATATCCAAGCGAAGTACATATGCTGCATCAACCTACATATGACATTCTCCTAAATATTATGGTTTCATAATGCAATAGTAATAATAATGCATTTCACTTAAAAAAATAAAAATAAAAAACGTGATAATGTATATAATAAATCAAAAGATGGCATAGGCAAATCAGGGGCATTCAAACTTTTGCCAGGATAAAATTTAACCTCAAAATTCGGACTGGAAGGAATCCATATGAACTGTGTTGATTAGATTGGTATTATAATGTTAGTTAGGTTGCAAATCGAATATTAAATGTTAAAATTAGGTTCGGATTCAATTCCATCTCAGAAAATTAAATTTTCTTAAATTAATTGTTTATCTAAATATTAATATATTAATAATATCTAACACAATCGTAAAAAAAAAAAAAAAATTATTTTCAAAATAGATGAAATCAAAACCAATGAAACTTGAGTCGAACATGATAGATTAAATTTCAGAGAAAATTTTAAAATCTCATAAATATTAACATTAAATAAAATCTACTTGAAATAAAGTCTTCATGAGAAACTGATTAGTGCAAGAGAAATTTTAATGGTAGAAAAATTATATGATTAGTAGATAAATTATTCAAATAAAACATGGTGATGTATATAATAGTTAAATTGAAATGGTGATTGCTCTAATGGTCTAGTAATCTGTGGATTAAAAATTGATGGTTCATACTGCAAATTTCACAGAGTTGCCCAACTTTTAAATTCATTATCAAATTTAATACAGAATATTACCAAAAAAAAATCATTACTAAATCAAATAAGTCAATTTAGAATTACTCAATTTATTTCTAAGATTAGCTGGCTTTAAAATTAAGCTTTTCTAAAAATAAAAGTTAATAAACCATTACCAATGAATAACTTTAGAAAGCAGAATTAAATTAATTAAGTTCTTTTTTCAAGAAAGGGCGACGAATAAATTAAAAGTCAAGTTAAAAGAAATGGAATAAAATTACTTTTTTTTTTTTCAAAGATGTGTTCAATCTAAGATCAATTAATAATAGTTTCCAATAATCGGGTTTAATTGGTAAAGTGGAAAAAATCCGAGTAAGGGTTGATTTCAGCATTATCGTGATGAACAAAAATTAGCTTATCACATAAACGATTGGTGTGTGTTCAGCCTACATTTACCGTACCATTGTTGAACGGTGTTAAACGAAGATAGGGAAGTAGGAGAGAGGCAGTGTCGAATAAAGCTAGTTCATCCATTTTAGAGGGATTTAGGCAGAGGTGGTTGAGAGTTTAGTGTGTTAGGGTTTTTAGAGTAGAGAGGAGTTCCTCTACAATGTTAATATCTTCCTATGTTTATAGGTAAAGTGAGGGGTTTTACCCAATTATGCCATTGTGCTAGATGACCTAATAGAGGTTTCAACTGTGTTCAAACTGATCTAGGATATAACACAAATATTTTAAGCAAATAATATTATTCTCTGTTGATATTTGTTTAGGCCCTATTCAAAAATTACTGATAACGTGTCAATTTGCATGGTTTTTTGTGTTTAATTCGGTTTATTTCTGAATCAATCCCTGCTAAATTAGTATTTTTATGATTTAAATCTTGTCAGGGATGCAATTGGTCAAAAGTAAGCTGAAAAGGGTCAAATTGAAAGAAAATCATTGAAATGGAGCCAAATCAAAAAGATGAAAGAAGCCAAGGACACATCAAATATTTTGACTTTGTAAAAAGCCAAAAATAGAAAGTCTTATTTTAGTTTATTTTATTTTTATTTTTATTATTATTTTAGATTTTCTATTAAATTAGTTTAGGCTATTTTTAGTAAACCCCATGTATATAAATATGGGCTTTTTGTTCTTAGGAAATCATCAATCAATTAGTTCTTTTCCTACTTCTATTTGGAGTTGAATTATCCTCTTTGTTTTTTCTACTTCAATTTGGAGTGGAATTATTCTTTTTTTTTTTTCAAATTGGCGTTAACAATCTGTAGCTTTGTTTTCAATTCTTGTTTCTTTTCCAAAATTGGTTCAATTGCCTTCCAAGCCCCTTTTCCTTTCCAAATTCCATCATCCTTTACACAAAGCCAAATCACATTCCACAACATTTAAGCATGATTAAATTCATGCCACACTAAACCCCCCTTTCAGCTTTAAGTCGGTGTTAACCCCCGTCAAAGACCCGTGAGCTACGAACCCGAGCTATTTAACTCCTACTTTTCAATATTTATTATTTCTCCGGATTAAGAGTATGACTTCGTCAAATCACAAAGTCAAATCAAAACTAAGTCAAAAAGGACGTCGTTTGAGTTAGTGTGGCTAGACGTACAGTTGGGATTCCGAAAGGATCGATTGTCTATTCGGTTTCCCGTGAACACATTGGCGTGCCAAGTGGGGATTGCTGTTTGGTTCCGTCAAGGGAAGTAGTAACCGGATTTAAATGTCCCACGCGTTTGAGGGCATTGGTTCAAGCTAGGCTCTTCTAGAACGCAAAGCTGTCGGAGTTCTAAACCACGAACGTTTCGTAGGTTATTCGATCGCTAAGGGTTAGTTATAGGACGTTCCATAACTAATTTACACAAGGAAGAGTTGGTGTCCGAGACATCCTTGGTAGCTATAACTAGCTTATTGGAAAAGAGGAGTTCATCTAATTTCGAGGATCGGTTCAAAGACGGAAGAACCCGTGCCTAAAGCTGAGCTAAATTTAATTGATTTTCCGAATTTAATTTTCAATTTGATTTCCAATTTATTTAATTATCTATTTATGCTGTTTCAATTATTTAGTTTCTAAGCATTTTTAAACCACCCTGATTTATTTTTCAGCAGGTACGATAGGAGTCATGGTCACGACCTTTGCCACGACCCTTTGACACGACAAACGTTCTGTTCACAAGATAAACGCAGAAATTGATAATAAACGTTTGATCCCTGTGGGATCGACCCTACTACCACTCTACTACTATTTAGAGTTATTTGTAGGAATTATTTTTGGTGGTTTCGACGCCCATCAAATTTTGGCGCCGTTGCCGGGGATTGGATATATTTTTCTATTTTTTGTTTGTTTACCTTATGACTAGATCTTCATCAGGAGATCTTGAATATGACCCAGAGATCGAGAAATCGGCACGAGCACGACGAAAAGAGACGGAAGCTCTTAAACGTGCGAGTAAAGCAGGAGTTGAGCTAGGACAAGGGACCCTAGAATCTGACGTTGAAAAGTTGAGCGAAGTAATTCGTGCAGAGGCAATTCGACGTGGGAAACAAGTCGAAGTGGTTGAACCTGAGACCGAACCACTTTTTGAAAAAAAAGAAGCGAAAGGCAACCTCGGTGAACCAGAAAGGATGGCAAACCGAACCATTCGTCAACTAGCCGCTGCTCCCAACGAGCAAACACCGTTATGCATCAACTATCCAACCGGAGGAACCCCGTTGGAGTTGAAATCAGGCTTGATTCACCTTTTGCCCACTTTTCGAGGCTTGAAGAACAAAAATACACACACTCACTTGAGAGAATTCCACATGGTCTGCTCAAGCATGAAACCTCAGGGAGTAACCGAAGATGAAATTAAACTTTGGGCATTTCCTTTTTCTTTAGTTGATACAGCAAGAGAATGGTTATTTTACTTACCCCCGGTTCTATCACAACGTGGGATGACTTATCTCGTGTATTTCTTGACAGATTCTTTCCAGCATCGCGAGCAGCTGAACTTAGGAGGGACATAGTGGGAATTCGCCAAATGGAGAGTGAATCGCTCTACGACTATTGGGAGCGGTACAAAAAACTGTGTGCAAGTTGTCCTCAACACGGGTTGACCAAACAATCACTTCTTCAATATTTCTACGAGGGTTTGCTCCCTATGGAAATGAAGATGATTGATCCTGCTAGTGGAGGGGCGCTTGTCAATATGACTCCTCAAAGGGCAAGAGAACTGATATCCACCATGGCGGCAAATTCTCAACAGTATCGGCCAAATTCGGAACCCATAAGACGGGTTAATGGGGTAAACGTTTCATCCTTAGAAGATAAATTGGATAAGCTTACTAATGTTGTTCAATCTTTGCTTACAGAAAAGAAGAATCTGACCCAACTGTGTGGAATTTGTACTACGTGTGAACATCCGACGGATTCGTACCCAATCCTTAACGAAAATTCAACGGCACATGTTGATGCTGTCGGAGGTTTTTCGGGACCTCCGCAAAGACGCTATGATCCTTTCTCCAGCACCTACAATCCCGGGTGGAAGGATCATCCCAACTTGAATTACGGACCTAATCCCCGATATAATCCATCATACCAACCGAGACCTCTGCAACCACCACAACAACAACCCAAGCCGAGCACATCTCTAGAAGCTGTTATGGAAAGACTTGCCGCCGATGCTGCAAAATATCAACAGAGGACAGATGCATCAATACAAGAGTTAACTAATCAAGTTAGTAAACTCTCGATGGCAGTTAATCGTTTGGAGTCCCAAGGTAAGCTGCCGTCCCAAACTGAGCATAGTCCTCGACACAATGTAAGTGCTATGACATTAAGGAGTGGAAAGGTTTTGGAGCCCGTACCTGGCATGAGTCGTGCCCGCGGCGCTGGTCGAGATGAGAAGAAACTTGATAAGAAGACTCCTGTGGAGTCAATACCACAAAAATCATTTACAGTACCACATCCGTTTCCTGGAAGACTAGTCCAATGCAAGAAGGAGCGAGAAGAGAAGGAGATCATCGACAGCTTTCGAAAGGTAGAAATCAACATACCTCTTATTGATGCGATTAAACAAATTCCACGGTATGCAAAATTCTTAAAAGAATTATGCACAAGTAAGAGGAAGCTCTCGGGAAATGAAAAGGTGAGTGTCGGAAAAAATGTCTCCGCTGTTTTACAAAGGAAAATACCACCTAAATGTAAGGACCAAGGTATGTTTTCCATATCTTGCAAAATAGGTAGTGTCAGTATTAAAAAAGCCATGTGTGACTTAGGCGCATCAATTAATGTTATGCCTTTGTCAATTTATAAACTACTTAATGCGGGTCCTTTAAAGGAAACATGTGTAATTATTCAGCTTGCAGATAGATCCATAGTGCATCCGGAAGGAGTGCTGGAGGACGTTCTTGTTAAGGTAAACGAGCTGATATTTCCTGCAGACTTCTACATTATCGACATGGAAGATGAAAACTTGGCCAATTCGTCTGAGATACTTCTTGGGAGACCATTCTTGAGTACCGCGCAAACGAAAATTGATGTTTGGAGTGGAACACTCACCATGGAATTTGACGGTGAAATGGTTAGATTTAATGTTTATGAGGATATGGGACATCCCAATGATAAGTTACAAACTGTGCCTTGCAGAAATGTTGATCTTGATGTTAAGCAAGAGGAATTATCGAAATCCAAAAACCAATACGTGAAGCTGTCATGAAAGCCTCGAAATTAGAGCTGAAATCATTTCTAAAACGTAAAAGTATTCCGACGGAGAAAAATGCAAACTTGAACGAAGAAGCTCAAAGACTCCTCAATCCACTAATGATAGGGGAACCCGGGAAGGGCTTCAAGGATAGTGGAAAAGGGTCGAAACCTTTCTGCAAGGACATCCAAGTGCGCAAGATGGAGAAATTAATTCTCAATAAGCCAAACGGATAACATTTAAGGTCGTCGAGCTAACGATGTTAAACAAATGCGCTTTTTGGGAGGCAACCCAAATTTTATTTATTTATTTAATTTTAAGTTTTAGTAAGATCTAGGGTGTAAATAAATAAATTTTTATTTAATTCAGTTAATTTGATGTTTTCAGGAAAATAATGGAGATCATGAATTTTTTTCGAAGTCGGATAATAGTGGTGGCGCGGGCACGACATGCTAATTTTGTGACAAATATTTACCTAAAAAAAAAACAAAACTACTTAACCTTCATAAAATACCAAAACCGAAACCCAATACCAACCAACCCATTTAACCCACCTACACCTACCCAATTACCAACCCAAAAACACTAACCCAATAATTTAGCCCATTTTACCCATCCACCCATTCAACCCACCTACACTTAACCAAAAAACAACCCACAAAATATAACCCATACCCAAATACCAACCCAACAACAAAAACCCAATAAACCCAAAACCCAATAAACCCAACCAAAAATCAAACAAATAAACCCAACGCCAAAGCCCAACCGAAAATCCAAAGGAAAAGAAAAAAAAATAAAAAATAAAAAAATTAAACACCCAAATCCCTAAATCCCCAAAACCTTTTCATCCATCTTCTTCTTCTTCACAACAAACATAAAACCCTAACCTCACACCTCACAATTTGCTGCACGCCACTGTCGTCGTCACCCCTCATTACTGCCGTTGTCGCCCCTCACCGTTACACCATCCTCACCATTGCCGAAAGACCTCCCTACCCCTCCTTCTATTTTCTTTCCTCCACCCTTTGCAAATCCCCGTTCGTCGGCCTCCTCCATCGTTGTTTCACCCTTCACCATCACCTTTTCATCTCCACCGCCGCAAGTTAGCCATCGGAGACCACACCCCCAACCACCACATCTTCCATATTTCTTTTTTTTTCTTTTCTCTCCACCACCAAACCACCCTCTCAACCACCTTAACCACGGCCACAATCGATGCCCCCACCGTCGGACTTTTTAAAATCATCCCAAAATGCCAACGTCGCCACTCGCCGCCGCCGACTGCCGCCAACGCTGCCGTGCACTGCCGCCGTCTTCACCACTATCGTAACAATAGAACCGATTTTTTAGAACGTTTGCACAGAAGCGATGGTCTGAACTCGGAACCAAACGGCTGACAATGTTTCGGTTTCACTCAACCGAAATCAGCACCATTTTTCAGCGCCTCCCGTCGTTGATTTAGCCGACGATGACTCTCCTCCACCTCCTCCAATACAAACCGCCGCCCCGTCGAGAGCTCACCGTCAACGAAGTCTGACTCCGGTCGAAACAGAACCTTCGGGTAGCCCAGAAGAGATTGGGACATCTAACGACCATGTCGAAGCTTCCCCCACCGTGAACGAACGTGTCTCTCAACGGCAAACACGGACTACTCGAAACCGTTGATAATCGACACGTGAGCCACCGATACCCCCGGACAGCAGTTCTGACGCTGCTAAAGGTGCAAGCCCACCCGACTCGCCTAACGAACGTGTTCGACCATCCCGAGACAGTCAACGCAACAGACGTAGTCGTGCAAATACTATTCCTACCAAAAGTCGTCTGCGAGGGTTTCTAGACTTTTCGACATCGGAGCATCGAACACGATATGACGCCATCCGACAACGCTCGCTCCCGGTCTGTAAGCAAATCGATTTCCCCACTCTTGGTCTTTTAAATATTCATGATACTGTGCTTCATTATTTTGATGCTATTGGTTGGAATTTATTTGCTAATATTTCCTGTAATGCATATTATGAATTGGTATATGAATTCTACACCACATTTAGCTTCGATATAAATGCATTGCGAACTGTTGAGACACAGAACATTGTATGTTTTCGTTTGCTTGGGAGGGACTTTCAAATGTCAATTTCTGAATTTAACATTGCCATGGGTTTCATCAACCCTGATGATATTCAATCTGATTCCTATCATTCTGCCCTGTTAGATATTCCGAGCAACTTTGATGCTCAAAATGTTTATCGTATTTTAACTCATTCTGATCATCTTTATAATCCGAAGACCACAAAAGACTTATTGGTACATGAACCTGCTTTAAGATATATTCACCGATTTTTGGCTTTTAGTTTTTCAGGTAGAAATGACTCATCATCTGTTCTGACTAAGACTGAATTATTTTTTTTGTGGTGCATGCATTCGGGTTTTAAAGTTAATTTAAGATATTGGTTTGCACGAAATTTTCATGCCGTTTTGCGTTACAATCGTCCTCTAATACTTGGGTCATATATTTCGAATTTAACCTCTCGACTTTTTCAATCTGAAATTGATTTCTCAACATTCACATGTGCATATAGTATGGACAACCTAGATAAATATTGTTTGGATTCTATGGGATTGCTTGTCGGCACCCCTACTTCGTGTTATTTTGTTCCTCCAGGTACATGGACTTCTCGCGAAAATATGGTTTTTCGCCAACGTCCACACATCACTACTAGAGAGCAAGAGGAATAACCTCTATCTGTGGAGGCACATTTAGGCCGAATCGAGGCGAGACTTGGACCAATAGAAAATCAAGTCTCTACAATCCTTGATATCCTGCAAAGTCGTTACCCCCAACACCGACAAAATCATTGAGGACACATGGGGAGTACTGTAAAACGTGAGCACTGCTAACACAGAGGAAATGAAATGACACTGCTGAAGAAGATAATTTTATTACTTGCTTAACTCAAAAATTACATCTAATACATTGCTTAAATAGGGAAAAATAATAACTAACCTAGTTAACAAAAAGCAGAAAAATAGCAACAACCATGAGCGATGCGTATATATGCTGCTCGCAACTAATCTGCTAAAGACTAGGACTCCTCCTAGTTTATTGGAGATGTGGGCAAACATAGCATTGACTCAATCAATATGCTAATGTGCTGATGTTGATGACTTCTAACACTCTCCCTCGACATCAGCACTCGTGTTCTTTATCATACCAAGCTGTTGAAAAAACTTTGCAATTTTGTTACCACTTAGACCTTTTGTAAACAGATCTACAACTTGACTTTCAGTTTTGATCTTCTTCAGCTTAACTTTGTCTTCCAAAACTTTTTCCCTGATGAAGTGATAATGCACCTCTACATGCTTAGTTCTAGCATGAAAAACTGGATTTTCTGCTAGTCTTATTGCTGATTGACTGTCACAATGCAAAGGAACTGCGTATTCTGTTGACTGATGCAAATCCTTCAGCACCCTTATAAGCCAAGAGCTCTCCTGAGCTGCCATTGCTGCAGCTCGATACTTTGCCTCTGTTGTTGATAAAGAAACTGTTGGTTGTCTCTTACTGCACCATGAAACAGCACCTGATCCCAACATGAAAACATATCCAGTAGTTGATCGTCGAGTATCATGATCACCTGTATAGTCAGCATCACAGAAACCAACTAATTTGCAGTCTCCTTCTTTCTTATATTCAACACCATAGTCAAGAGTGTTCTTGACATATCTGAGAATTCGACGAACTGCTTCAAGATGAGTTTTCTTTGGACTTTGCATATATCGACTCATCACACCCACTGCAAAAGAGATATCTGGTCTGGTTAAAGTTAAATAAAGCAAACTTCCCACCAATTGTCTATACATTGTTGCATCTTCTAAATCTCTTCCTTCCAAGCCACACATCTTAACATTTGGCTCCATTAGCGTTGAACTTGGCTTGCAATTAAACATTCCAAACCTTTTTAACAGGTCTTTGGAATATTTTTGCTGATGAAGAAACAATCCTTTGTCAGTATACTCAATTTCTAAGCCAAGAAAATGCTTAAGCTGTCCAAGTTCCTTCATCTGAAAACGTACAGCTAAATTCTCTTTAATTTGAAGAATTTCTTCCTCCCATTCTCCTGTGACAATCAAGTCATCTACATACACAAGCACAACAGCTATCTTTCCTTCCTCAGCTTTAACAAACAAGCTTGAGTCTACAGATGTCATCAAATAGCCATTATGAGTTAAGAATTCACCAATCTTACCATACCAGGCTCTTGGTGCTTGCTTTAATCCATAAAGTGCCTTTCGCAGCTTACACACATATTCAGGATGACTTTCACTTTGAAATCCTATTGGCTGATTCATATATATCTCCCTATCCAGCTCTCCATGTAAGAAGGCGTTCTTGACATCCATTTGCCATAGATGCCATCCTTTGCTAGCTGCAAGTGCAATTAAGACCCGTATTGTTGTGAGCTTTGCAACTGGACTGAAAGTTTCATCATAATCCAGTCCATATTGTTGAGAGAATCCACGAGCCACCAAACGAGCTTTGTGCCTCTCGATTGATCCATCCGTATGATGCTTTATCTTATAGATCCATTTGCAGGATACAGGCTCTACACCCCTTGGCTTTGGTACGAGCTCCCATGTCTGATTCCTTTTTAAAGCATCAATTTCCTTCTCTATTGCCTTGTTCCATTCTGGACATTGAGCTGCTTCTTCAAATGACTCCGGTTCTTTTGCTTCTTCTTCAATTATTGCAGCATTAGCATATTTTGGATTTGGCTTTCTAGTTCTTATAGATCTCCTGAGTTGGACTGATGTTGACGCTTCACCTTCTTCATTTATTTGTCCATATACTCCAGTTTGCCAAGGATTTGAAGTTGAACCATTTTCAATGCAATCAATATCTGCTCCTTCATCTTCAGCTGTTTGTAGTTGAATTTGATCAGATTGCAAATTGTCTGGTTCAGGTTCTTTGGACCACCATGAGGATGCCTCATCAAATACAACATTTCTAGTTGTATAGCACCTTTTGTTATTCTTGGATCACAAAGATCTCCACCTTTACGTTGACCATCATATCCTACAAAAACACACCTAACAGCTTTCTTGTCCATTTTGCTACGTAAATGATTAGGCACAAAAACATAGCAAGTACACCCAAACACTCGAAAATAGCTAACTGTTGGCTTTACATTCCATAATTTTTCAAAGGGTGATAAAAAGTTTAACCTTTGCTGGGGGAGCCTGTTGATCACATATGCTGCAGTTCTCATTGCCTCTGCTCAAAACTGTCCAGGATCATTCTTTTCATGAAGTATGCTTCGACATATTTCAGCTAAATGCCGATTCTTTCTTTCTGCTACACCGTTTTGCTGCGGAGTGTTGGCACATGTGAATTGATGACGAACATGATGATTTCGAAGGTAGTTGTTAAAATCTTCAGAAATAACCTCCCCTCCATTGTCAGTACGTAAGCAACGAATCTTCTTGTCAACCTCTGCTTCTGCCATGTCTTTACATTCTTGAAACTTTGAAAAAGTTTGTGACTTTTCCTTCATGAAAAATACCCAAACATACCTGGAGAAATCATCTATAAAAGTCACCATGTACTTCATTCCACCAAGAGAAGCTTGTTTAATTGGTCCAAACACATCGGAATGCACCAGTTCCAATGGCTCCTTTGCCCTCCATTTAGACTCTTCATATGGTAGTTGATGAGCCTTTCCATACTGACAACCTGCGCAAATTGTATCCCTTCTCACTTCAAGTTGAAGAAGTCCTCTAAGCACAGTCTTTTTCATCAACTCAACTAGCTTGAAATAGCTAACATGTCTTAACCGCATATGCCAGAGATCTGCAGTTTCGTTCTTCTTCGTTCTGTCAACATATGCAGTTTCCGCGGACATAACATAGACTGACTCCAATCTTCGACCCTTCAACACAGGTGCATCGTCCATTTCCAAGTTTCGATACACCTTCACATCTTGAGGTCCAAACAAAACAAAGTGGCCTGAAGATGTGAGTTGTGCAACCAAGAGAAGATTTTTCTTCATTCCTGGAACATGATAAACATCTTCAAGTGACATATCATTAGCAGAATTTTGAGGAAAGATTATCGTTTTACCAACGTGGGCTATTGGTAATTTTGAGTTGTTTGAAGTTACCATAACTCTACCCCCTTTATATTCCAGCACATTCTGCAGCTTCTCTTTATCCCCTGTCATGTGATTTGAGCAACCCAAGTCGACGACCCAATCTTTCTCATAGTCAATCTCTTTGGATACAGTTGCTGATAGAGCTAACTCTTCTACTTCCACAGAAAACAGTGCCTCAGCATCCCACTCCTCTTCATCTTTAAAAGTAACAGCATTACTTTCAACAGACTTCTTCTTAAACCAACACTCTTTTGCTATGTGACCCTTCTTCCCACAGTTGTAACATTTCCCTTCAATTCTTTTGCTATTGAAAGGCTTCTTTGGCTCTCCCCTGAACCAAGTATTCTTTCTGTCTTGTTTTCCTTTTGTCACATCTTCATTTCTGTCAGTAGCATGCTGATTTGAGCTCTATCTACTTCTATTGGCATACGGCACCTTGCTCTTGTTGGCATCTGGCCTCCTCCTCTTCACCTTTAGTGTGGACCTCTCCCATCTGTTTAGCCAAAGCTTCTTGTCCAGCAAGTAAATTTTCAAATTCAACAAGTGATGGTTGAGTCTGCCACCCTTGTACTGCAGTAACAAAACTTCTATACTCTGGCTTCAAACCATGGATAATTATTCTCTTTATCCTGGTTTCCCCGGTTGGAGCTTGGGGATCCGATTCAGAAATTTCTCGGCACGTCTTCACCTTGTGGAAGTATTGAGTGACTTTCATGTCACGTTGAGCTATGGACAACAACTCACTCTCTAGAAGTTGAAGTCTAGTATCATTCTTGTTTGAGAATAACTTGGCCAATATATCCCAAGCTTCACTGGGAGTATTGGCATTTCGAATATGTTCTAGCACATCCTCTTCCATTGTTGTCTTCAAGGCAAACATGGCCTTGCCAGCCTTTATCTTCCACTTCCGCAATGTACCACTTGCATCCTCATTTTCTGGTTGCAGAACTTCACTTCCATTGACAACCTCCCACAAATCTTGACCTTGCATATAGGACATCATGCAAGTTTACCAAGAGTTGTAGTTTTGGTTGTTCAGCTTCTTGATCCCACCAATAACCTGTAAATCACTCATCTTTCCAGCCACAAATGGATCTCACTCTTTTTGACTCTCTTTCCTCACGTGTTTAATATCTCAACACTCTTTATTTTGACACAAATGTATTAAGAAAATGACCCTAACAACTGGCTCGGATACGGTGTAAAGAAACGTGAGCACTTTGCTAACACAGAGGAAAGGAAATGACACTGCTGAAGAAGATAATTTTATTACTTGCTTAACTCAAAAATTACATCTAATACATTGCTTAAATAGGGAAAAAATAATAACTAACCTAGTTAACAAAAAGTAGAAAAATAGCAACAACCATGAGCAGTAACGTATACAACGTTCTGCAACTAATCTGCTAAAGACTAGGACTCCTCCTAGTTTATTGGAGATGTGGGCAAACATAGCATTGACTCAATCAATATGCTAATGTGCTGATGTTGATGACTTCTAACAAGTACCCTGAACTTTTCATTTTACTTGTTATTTGAGTCTTTGTTTTTCTTTTCAATAATATGACACATGCTTGAGGACAAGCATAGATTAAGTGGGGGGGGGGGGGGATGAAAATAATAGTATGCATGGATGGTTGATTGATTTTGGCTGCATGTTTCTCTTTTGCATATGTTCAATCTTACGTTGAATTCGTTCGATAACTTATTTGACATTGAGCTTTTAATCTCATACTTAGTCAACTTGGACAATTGGGCAAATTTTTGAATTTAAATGCTCAAATATATAGATTAGTCGACATTTGTGTTTTAAGGTTGATATATGTAGCTAGATTTTTTATTAATTGGTTGTTTGAAAAAATATTTGCTTGTGCATGAATAAATGAAGAAAAAAAAATATAAATAAATAAAAAAATAAAGGCTTAAGTTATGAGTGAAAGTTTCGAAAACATGACCGGATTGAGTAACCGGGGTGAGGTGCTTGGGTTGTCATCTCATCTCGCGTAAAAAGGTTCGAGTGACAAGTCGATAACTTAATAACATTCCGCTAACAGAGCCTAATAATAATAATAAAGACTGTTTGAACCGAGTAACCGGGATAGGGTACTTGGGTTGTCATCCTAGTTCGCGTAAAAAGGTTTGACCATGTCTAAATTTTGTTTTTCTCTAAAGCATAGTTGATTAATAATGCCTTGCAAATTATTGGATTCGAACTCAAATTAATGAAATTATCTAGTTCACATATTTAAAATTTTATGACACTTGTTGATTAAACTATATGTTCTGAGCATTTATTTATATTTGTCTATGTTGTTTACATTGAGTATGGATGCAGAAAAGAGGCTCAATTTTTTTGTAGAATCAATTCTAATGTTTGAAAGAACAACATGCTTGAGGGCAAGCATGTGCTAAGTAGGGGGGATTTGATAACATGTCAATTTGCATGGTTTCTTGTGTTTAATTCGGTTTATTTCTGAATCAATCCTTGCTAAATTAGTATTTTTATGATTTAAATCTTGTCAGGGATGCAATTGGTCAAAAGCAAGCTAAAAAGGGCCAAATTGAAAGAAAATCATTGAAATGGGGCCAAATCAAAAAGATGGAGGAAGCCAAGGACACATCAAATATTTTGACTTTGTAAAAAGCCAAAAATAGAAAGTCTTATTTTAGTTTATTTTATTTTTATTTTTATTTTTATTTTTATTTTTATTTTAGATTTTATATTAAATTAGTTTAGGCTATTTTTAGTAAACCCCATGTATATAAATATGGGCTTTTTGTTCTTAGGAAATCATCAATCAATTAGTGCTTTTCCTACTTCTATTTGGAGTTGAATTATCCTCTTTGTTTTTTCTACTTCAATTTGGAGTGGAATTATTCTTTTTCTTTTCAAATTGGCGTTAACAATCTGTAGCTTTGTTTCCAATTCTTGTTTCTTTTCCAAAATTGGTTCAATTGCCTTCCAAGCCCCTTTTTCTTTCCAAATTCCATCATCCTTTACACAAAACCAAATCACATTCCACAACCTTCAAGCATGATTAAATTCATGCCACACTAAACCGCCCTTTCAGCTTTAAGTCGGTGTTAACCCCCCGTCAAAGACCCGTGAGTTACGAACCCGAGCTATTTAACTTCTACTTTTCAATATTTATTATTTCTCCGGATTAAGAGTATGATTTCGTCAACTCACAAAGTCAAATCAACACTAAGTCAAAAAGGACGTCGTTTGAGTTAGTGTGGCTAGACGTACAGTTGGGATTCCGAAAGGATCGATTGTCTATTCGGTTTCCCGTGAACACATTGGCGTGCCAAGTGGGGATTGTTGTTTGGTTCCGTCAAGGGAAGTAGTAACCGGATTTAAATGTCCCACGCGCTTAAGGGCATTGGTTCGAGCTAGGCTCTTCTAGAACGCAAAGCTGCCGGAGTTCTAAACCACGAACGTTTCGTAGGTTGTTCGATCGGTAAGGGTTAGTTATAGGACGTTCCATAACTAATTTACACAAGGAATAGTTAGTGTCCGAGGCATCCTTGGTAGCTATAACTAGCTTATTGGAAAAGAGGAGTTCATCTAATTTCGAGGATCGGTTCAAAGACGGAAGAACCCGTGCCTAAAGCTGAGCTAAATTTAATTGATTTTCCGAATTTAATTTTCAATTTGATTTCCAATTTATTTAATTATCTATTTATGCTGTTTCAATTATTTAGTTTCTAAGCATTTTTAAACCCCCCTGATTTATTTTTCAGCAGGTACGATAGGAGTCGTGGGCACGACCTTTGCCACGAACCATTGACACGACAAACGTTCTGTTCACAAGATAAACGCAGAAATTGATAATAAACGTTCGATCCTTGTGGAATCGACCCTACTACCACTCTACTACTATTTAGAGTTATTTGTAGGAATTATTTTTGGTAGTTTCGACGCCCATCAATTGCCTTTAACAGTTATTATCCTGATTAAGAAAAAGAAAACCCTTATTTTTGACAATCTTGGCAAACAGGGCTATGATAGTTTTCTTAGAAGTGGGGATTTTGGAGATGTTTCCCATGTGACCTACCCCTCGAACAACTGCCCTCTCCTCTCAAAGGCATTGCCACTCTCGAGCGGGTACGGCTTATGTAGCATCTTGCCCTTATTTGATTCTTTTTAACATATAGAGACTAAATTGATCTATTTAATAATAAATAAACTAATTTAATCTGATCACAATAATAAAGGGTCCTGTTAAGTACATTCCCCTATTTTTTTCTATTTTTCGGAAAATTTAATGCTAAAAAAAGAAATTCAAAAATCGAAAAAATTATAAAAAGGAAAAACAAAGACAAACGAGCAAGATCAGTAACAATGGAGAAATTAATGAAAAACAATGATCCTAAACCTAAAACAGTAAAAATTTCTTCACTACAGCCACACAGTTTGTATGAAAAATCCGTGAGAAAACCGACAATTCAACATAATTCCAAGCATCCCATGTGGGATTCTTCCATTTTCTTTTTCCCACATTAGCTACCTCTCTGTCGTCGCTGTTCTGGTTCTTAGGATCTTTTTTAGTGTAAGAGCCAATTTCCAGTTGAAAAATCAAAACCCAGGTTTCAAATTCCTCTTGTGATTTCTTTTTTGTATTTCGAAACTATGTGGGAATCCGAGACTGAGTCTGTTAGAGGGAGAGAATTCGGGAATGGATTCTTTAGCTCCACCAAACATGGCTTCAACACTGATGGATTTCAGCTTAAGGGCCAGTCCTGGTATATATTGAAAGTATCTTGTTTGTTTCCTGAGAAGAAAAAAGAGAAAAACTTAGCGAAAAGTTAGCTTTTCTGAAATATTTTGATTTTTTTTATGCAGGTACGTTGCCACTGATATTCCAAGTGACCTTCTAATTCAAGTCGGAGATATTAATTTCCACTTGCATAAGGTAGCGTATTGCTCTGTTTACAATACGTTCGATCAAATTCCTCAAAAAAGCTTCTTCTTTTTTTTTTTTCTATTGGTTTAGAATAATGTAACTCACTGTATTTCATTATTTTCTCAAACATGGTGGGAAAGTAGTATCCTCTGCTTTCCCGAAGTGGGAAAATGAATAGGCTTATCTACGATTCAAAAGACCCAGACCTCAAAAGAATTGTTTTCGAAGATCTTCCAGGAGGGTCCGAGGCTTTTGAGCTAGCAGCCAAATTCTGCTATGGACTTGCAGTGGATTTAACAGCAGGGAATATATCTGGTCTCAGATGTGCTGCCGAGTATCTTGAAATGACTGAGGATTTGGAAGAAGGCAATCTCGTATTCAAAACCGAAGCGTTTCTTAGCTATGTGGTGTTATCTTCATGGAGAGACTCCATTGTTGTGCTGAAAAGCTGCGAAAAGCTCTCACCATGGGCTGAAAACCTTCAAATCGCAAGAAGGTGCAGCGAGTCGATAGCTTGGAAGGCTTGTGCCAATCCGAAAGGCATCAAATGGGCATACACTGGGAAACCAAGTAATGTTTCAAGCCCCAAATGGAATGATTTGAAGGATTCAAGCCCTAGTAGGAACCAGCATGTTCCTCCTGATTGGTGGTTCGAAGATGTTTCGATCCTCAGGATCGATCATTTCGTGCGAGTGATTACTGCAATCAAAGTGAAAGGGATGAGGTTTGAGTTGATTGGGGCAGCAATTATGCACTATGCTGCCAAATGGCTGCCATGTTTGATTCAAGATGGTGAGCTCCAAGCAGATGATATGAGCATAAGCAGCCATAGTAATAGCTGGAAAGGTGGATTCCATATGATCATTCCCGGAACTAAAGATGACAATCTCTCGATTCAAGCCAAGGATCAACGGACCATCGTTGAAAGCCTCATCAGCATCGTACCACCGCAAAAAGACAGCGTGTCGTGCGGCTTCCTTCTCCGGCTTTTGCGGGCGGCAAACATGTTGAAAGTGGCACCGGCTTTGGTGACCGAGTTGGAAAAGCGAGTCGGGATGCAATTAGAACATGCAACATTGGCTGATCTTCTCATTCCTAATTACAACAAAAGTGAGACATCTTACGATGTGGACCTCGTTCAGAGGCTGTTGGAGCATTTCCTTGTCCAGGAACAGACGAACAGTTCGAGTCCGAGTCAACGGTCTTTTTTGGACAAACAGATGTACGAAGGAACACAAAGGGGAAATAATCCGAACCCAAAAAGCCGAGTGGCAAGGCTAGTTGATAGTTATCTCACAGAGGTTTCTAGAGATAGAAACCTGTTGATGTCAAAATTTCAGGTACTGGCTGAAGCTTTGCCCGAGTCTGCAAGGACCTGTGATGATGGGCTTTATCGAGCAATTGATTCCTATCTTAAGGTACTCTATTTGACATATAGATATGAGAATATAATCTCAAGAAAAATCTTTTAAAAAGGGTCTAACTATACGCTTATCAAATAGATACTCATATCATATACTCACACGAGAGTTGGAGTAAAATCGACCCATCCCACCTTGATGCCATCCTATTTCTAGGTGCATTAATGTGCAATACCAATTAACATGCAGGCCCATCCGACACTTTCGGAGCACGAAAGGAAGCGACTCTGCCGTGTAATGGACTGCCAAAAGCTCTCCGTTGATGCCTGCATGCACGCAGCTCAAAATGAAAGGCTCCCGCTGCGGGTGGTGGTCCAGGTACTCTTCTCGGAGCAAGTGAAAATCAGCAACACGTTGGCCAACGCCATCACGCTCAAAGACCCTGCAGAAACTCGGTACCAGCCATTGATAACCAACCGCAAGACCTTGCTTGAAGGAACGCCGCAATCGTTCCAAGAAGGCTGGGTCACAGCAAAGAAAGACATCAACACGCTCAAGTTTGAGCTGGATGGCGTGAAGTCAAAGCACGTCGAGCTCCAAAAAGAGATGGAGAACTTGCAACGACAATTCGAAAAGATGTCAAAGCCGAAACCGACATCTGCGTGGAGCAGTGGGTGGAAGAAACTTGGTAAACTTACTAAGATGACAACCGTGGAAAACCATGACATTGGACCTCAGATCTCAACTACAGTTGAACATGTTAGAAAACTGCCTAGAAGATGGAGAAATTCAATTTCATGAAATAAAATTTTGAAAATTAAGATGAAAATAAATAAATCAACGGTTGCCATGGAAATAATGAAACGGTGCCTTCACTATTTTTTCTATTCTAAAACGCAATATTGTAAGGGTTAAATCCATGAAAAAATTGATTTTTATTTTAATAAATTGAATTGATAATTATATTTGTTAATTTTCAATTTTAAAAAGTGAACTTGTCATCCAAAATTATTTATTGCCGCCGTTGTTTGATTTGCAAATTTTATTTTGGGAAGAGTGATAATTTTGCATGTTTTCACCCAAACCTCAAGCCATCGTTAATTTGTTCATTATTATTAAACTACATTGTAATTTTTGTTTGAAATATTATATTTTAGTCATTTATATTATCGTGTTGTAATATTTTGGTCACTGAGTCGTTAATTACCATTAACGGTGTAACGGTAAGCTAACGTTGCGCGTTAAATCATCATTTCAAACAAAAATTTTAGATTAAATTATACAATTGGTCCCCATAATTTTTCGTTTTGAGCAATTTGATTTTTTCTTTTATGTTCTTTTAACTTTCCTTTTTTCCCTTTATTTTTCATTCTTTTTTGTTTCTCCCTCTGTTTTCCTGCCTTCTCCACTTCTTTTAACATATCAGGAGGTCGAATTGACAGAGAAGAAAAAAGCATGGTATGGGTTTATGGGTTTTGGTTATAGGCAATAATGGCTTTCGAGTTCTTTCTTCTTTCTTCAATGCCAATTCAACTTCCTGATATGTTAAAAGAAATGGAGAAGATAAGAAAACAGAAGGAGAAAAAGAAGAGAATAGAAAAAAAAAGAAAAAAAAAGGAAAGTTTAAATGGCATAAAAGAAAAAAAAAATTAAATTGCTCAAAATGAAAAAAATATAGGGATAGGTTGTATAAATTAACCTAAATTTTTTGTTTGAAATGATGATTTAACGTGTCATGTCATCTTCTCATTACACCGTTAACTGCAATTAACGGCTCAGTGACTAAAATGTTACAACACAATAACGTAAATAACTAAAACGTAACATTTCAAACATAAGTGACTAAAATATAACTTAGGGTAAACAAAAATGACCATTGGTGTAGTTTACCCATGTCAAATTATGGTTTTAATTTCAATTTGTATTGAAAAAAGTTTTTAATTTTTAATTTGTTTTTAGTTTTTTATCTTTAATTTATATCTTCTTCATCTTCCTTCCTTCCTTCTTTCATGCCTTTGATTGTTGTACGCCATGAACAGTTCATCCACCAAGCCAATCATCACCTTCTTCTCCATGTCATCCCCTCCACCATTTCAGCTTCAAAGCATGTGTACTTTGTTAACAGTAATTAGTTGAGATTGTTAGTATTTTGAATGCAGTTATTGCAGCCAACAAGGTGTATAAATATACAACCTGTTGTACTCGATAAATCACTCTTTGAAATAACCTTACCATTTAGTTCAGTTGGGACTTTGTATTATTCAGTTCAGTTTCAAATTGATGTTACCATTCAAATCTCATCATTCAATTTAGGTTCAAACTTTTCTACTTGAAATCCGCTTTATTCAAATCAAACCAAATAAAAAAATATTTAAAGAAATAATCTTAATAAAATAATAAATGAATCATTTTAATATTTATATAAATTAATTAATTTAACCAAATTATTATTATGTTATTAAGAAACCAAATTATATATAACTATAATTATAAACATAATTCTAATTGTAAAAAAATAGTTTATGAAATTTCATAATATTTTATTTGTAAATGAAATTATTATTCACAAGTTTTATACGTTGGACAATTATAAATTTAATCATTTATATTATTATAATGACATAGTTATAACTAATTAAAGCTAACAATTAATAATTAAACTAATTAAGAAATGACGTGGTATATCATTATGTATATAAATGATTTATGTATTAATTTTTCTTTTTTAACAACTTTGAATATTTATCAATTTAATAATTAAATGTAAAATGATTTGTAAAAATATTAATTTAACCATTTAATTCACTTTATCAAAAGTCATAATATTAAAAAAAATTTAGCCAAAATAATGAATTTTTTTTTTTGACAAATCTACTATTTTGGTTTTAAACTCAAAAAGCGAATGGAATGATTGGATAGAATTTTTGTAAAAAACTGAATGGAATAGCCCTTATAGTTTTCTCTAAAGATTTGTTTTCGTTTTTCTTAATTCATGAGTTAATTCTTTGTTTTTGGTTGACCTCGTTTAAAGGTAGGATAAGATTCTAAATGTAATTAAAGTAGAATATGTTGGAAATATTGTACTGTAAATAAAACTGTTGACTGGAAATCAAATTATTTACAGTAAATAAATAAAGTAATCCTTGTTCTGTGGAAGAATAACTGTCTTAGAAGTGATTTCGCCCTGATCGGTGTAATTGGAAATGGACGTCGCTTAAAAGGATTGCTCTTCTCGTAAAAACCGAGAAATAAATTGGAAGAAACTCGGGTAAACCACACTAGGTTCAATTTCCAAGAAAGATTAAAAGGGTCACAAACGGTCCCGCTTAAAACTCAATTCTCTAGATAGAATATCGCACTAATGTAATCTAGTAAAACACCATAATTTTTAGAGAGCAAGAACGGGAGAGAAAAGAGAGAATTGAGTTTTCTTGTTTTTCTGTGTTGTGAAAAATGAGTAGAATAACTTGCTATTTATATTGTTTTCAAAAGGGGCAAAATGGTAAAATATCAATGTCAATTTCTAAAAATAGTAGAGGATTTTCCTCAACAGAAAATATTCTGCAACAATCATAGGATTTTCCTCAACTGAAAAATATTCTACAACAGAAAATATTTTGAAAAAATATTTCTGATTTTGCATTACCAACATTCCCCCACTAATGCAGAAAAATTAGAAAATTTTGTAAACATGAGAAAAGGTAAAACATGAAAAGAGTAATAACGAAATTAACCGCTTAAGCACTAATATCTTGTGGATTTGAACTATTACGTAGTGAAATGAGTGATTCTTCTTTTTAACAAGTGAACAAATCTTGAACTTGTTAAGATAGGAGTTAACTCATGACATATGACTAATCTCAGGTCCAATTGAGTTCCACGATAGATCAACAATTTAGCCAATATACTTCGGGATGCCAGTAAGTGCTCTAGAAAAATGGCCCAACGTCTTTCATAGAAGGTGGCTAATCCTTCACACTTATGTAGGTGATTTCATCAAGTCTATCTTAATATAGACCACTCGGACCAGGGCTATGAAATCATTAAGAGCATTTAATAAGCTCAACCTCTCAGTTTTATAATTCAATGAATTCATCAAGTCTGTCTCAATAGAACCACCCAAACTTTAGGATATGAATTCATTAAGAGTAAGAAATTCAACCACACACGTCGGTGAATTCATCAAGTTCGTCTCACTAGGACCACCCAAACTTTGGGCTATGAACTCATTAAGAGCAAGGAGCTCATCCTTATGCATGTACATTGTGCGCCATAGGGATAAGTAAAGATGTACACTATGAGTCTTTCCATGGTTTCGTTTGACCACATTGAACTTAGAAGACTAAGTTTGGTATCCACCATGAATTCCTTAACCAATGGGCTTAAAACCCATCCCTCTCGACGAATCAAGAACTATTTTCCTACATAACCTTTTGGTTAGTGGATCAGCTAGGTTCCTCTCAGATTTTACGTACTCCATGGCGGGTACTCCATTCTTTATTAAGTGTCTCACATATTCATGTCTTGTTCGTATATGCCTTTTCTTGTCATTGTAAGCCTGGTTTTGAGTAACAAAAATGGTGGTTTTTAAATCATATAATAAGAACACAGGAGGTGTAGGTTTCCCTCATAAAGGGATCTTCGCAAGCATATTCCTGAGCCACTCGACCTTTTGTCTGACTCAATCAAGAGTTATAAACTCTAATTCCATCGTGGAGTGAGTAATACACGTTTGTTTAGAAGACTTCCAAGAGATAGTTGCTCCATCTAAAATAAAGACATACCCACTTGCAGAGCTAACTTTATCAGTCACCTAATTTGCATAGCAATATCTCTCTAGGACTACAGGGTATTCAAAAAATTCTAACTTCCAAGTTATTGTACTTTAATTTCACTCAAAATCATTTGGGGAAAGTTTAACTTTGATAGCATAGTAACTTACGAACCATGACACTTTCTCCTACTTACTATGTCGATGCCCTTATCAACATGAAGCCACACTTTTAGCAACCTTCTTGCGTCGAGTTGACATTTCAGTCTCAAGTCCATCTTCGGTCTTCAAGGCCGAAGGTTATGATCCATTCAATGCACATCAGACATAGACTTGAACTTGGTTTCATCTCAATCGTTGGTGTAGTCTTGTCTGTGGCCATTCCTCCACCGAACACTTGGAATCAATGCCACAACATATAATCCTTAGGTTACAACCTTGAGGAACCATTAATGGTATGAATCCTTGTTGACTAAATATTACCATGTCTTTGATACTTAAAAATGCATCCCTCTGAATGTGGCACCAAGCACACTCTTGCGGCCTCAACACTAAAGTTCTCAACATGGGAAATTCAGACACATTGGCCATCCCTAACTTAGCCCCTCTCAGTCACCCCATTGGGCGTGGCCATCTTGGCCAATTACAACACATGCAGCACCACTGAATTAGGTCGATCTCAATATCAATTTTGGACTTTAATGCTCATTCATGCAAACTCTATCACGCCGCTTCTTTCTCTGCACAACCTCATAAGTTGCCTGAACAAGACATCCCCCACTAGTCTCTTATTCAAACTCTCGAACTTGGTAATCCTCTAGTCTACTTTGGTTAAAAATTTTGTGACGCTTGGACTAGCTCCACAAATCTCATGTATTAATAGCTCATCATGGATAAAGGCATCATAAACCTTATTCCAAACACAAGGATCCAACGATCCGCTCATGGTCCTTCGATCAACTCAAGCTTAAGCTCGCTAGGCCTTCCAAGCCTATCTTGACCACAATGGCCCACTGGCCAACATAAATGGAGCTTGCAACCGCTCCAATGCTACTTAGGCACACTCTTACACTACTCAGGTACCTTCAAACCGATTGCCTCAATATCACACTAACATATTTATAAATCCAGTTTTCCCTTCATTGTCTATTTCTTTTTCTCTCTTTCGAGATTCGAACCTTAAGACCCTTTAGGATTTCACGATACCTATAATTTATAGTCAAGTCTCATAGGCTCAACTCTCAACTTGGAACGGGCAAGCCAGTGTTAAACCACCCGATATCTGAATCAACAAAGCCAAACCTGCGTTCCAGCACCTTGAAGCCCGCCACTTAATTTACAAGCTCAGTTTCTAAATTGCCTGTAGGAGCCTTCATTAGTTCCAGCAGCGAGAAATGAAAACGAGTCTCACATTTAAATAGTAGCAAAGAAATCACTTCTAAATTTTTTGAAATATACTACTACAAACAAAACCGTTAGCACTGACAGGAAACCAAACTAAGTGTAAATAAATAAAACAATCACTCTGTCGTGGAAGAACCACTATCGTAGAAGCGATTTTGCCTTGATCGGTGTAATTGAAAATGGACGTTGTCCCCCAAGGTTAACACAGTACTTCCAAAATCGTACACCTGAATAAGGAAGATGAATCTCAAAAGGATTACTCTTCTCGTAAAAGTCGAGAAAAAAATTGGAAGAAACTCGAGAAACCACACTAGGTTCAATTCCCAGGAAAGATTGGAGAGGTCACAGATGGTCCCATTTAAAACCCAATCTGTAGACAGAATATCGCACTAATGTAATTTAGTGAAACACCAGAATTTTTAGAGAGCAAGAACAGGAGAGAAAAGAGAGAATTGAGTTTGCTTGTTTTTTTGTGTTGTGAAAAATGAGTAGAATAACTTACTATTTATATTGTTTTCAAAATAGACAAAATGGTAAACTAGCAGTGTCAGTTTCCAAACATCATATAAAATTTCCCTCAACAAAAAATATTCTACAACCGTTTAAAAATTTATTCTCAAATGAAAGATATTCTATAACAGAAAATATTTAAAAAAAATATTTCTGATTTTGCATTCCCGTATATATTTAGCAGATGCCGAAAATTATGAGTAAAAAAATGGAGGTTACAGTAATCATTACTTCATCAAAAGAACGTAAAAATATATTCCGTATAAGTAATAATGTATCAAAATCAAAGTAAGAACAAATAATGGGATTTGGAAAACTCCCATACATAAAAAAAAAACAAACTGATTCTCAAAATCGACAGACAAAGATGGCTCAAAACCTATAAGATCTTCAGAGAGAAAGTAAACAAGCTATATGCTACTTAAAAGAACACATTTAAAACAAATCCAGTATGTAGCAGCAGATTTTATCTGTCAATAGACAGTAAAAAAGGATTTTTATGGACTAGAAGAAGGAGAAAGTGGTGGAGAAAAGAAAGGTATAGAGGGAATTGTAGTTGGGTGTAACACCCCTTACCCGTATCCGACGCTGGGACAGGATACGAGGCATTACCGTACTTAACTTACTTTAACATACAACATCGGGCTATAAAATTTTGTTTCAACTTTAAACTTCTTCATACACATTCATAACATCCTTATTATGGGCTTACGAGGCCCTAAACATACAATCGGAATGGTTCGAAACCAAACCAGAAACTTTGGTGCACTTAGATTTTTTTTTACCTAAAACAGGGCCACATGCCCGTGTGGAATGGAACACGCCCGTGTGGGCAGGCCGTGTGGTCACACACGCCCATGTTCCCAACCCGTGTGGAATTTATTTTTTAATTCGAACCTACAGGGGTGTTCACACGGCCGGACACACGGCCGTGTCAGTAGCCCGTGTCCCTCACACGGCCTAGACACGCCCGTGTCCTCACCTGTGTGCGAAAACTTGGGTATTTTGTTTATGATGTCAGCAACCTCTTAATGGAACATAGCCTAGGCACACGCCCGTGTGCTGGCCCGTGTGGCGGATCGAATTCTCGTAATTTGATGCAGGGGACACACGGCCTATCAACACACCCATGGGGTTGGCCATGTGTCACACACGGTCTAGGCACACGCCCGTGTGTCTACCCGTGTGTACAATTAGGAGGCTATTTTCCAAGCCTATTGCCACCCTGAAGCATAAACACATATATACCAACACAAGCAACACATAACATGACAATAATACACACTATGAAGAGTCCCTAATCATCATTCTTACACTTCACATTTTACTCCATCAATTGCATGAACTTCCACTTCATAAAACTCATCATCATTAAGATAATAAACTTGATAATTATTTGCCAAATACTAATGGCCATTTACAAAATGGGTGAATAACATTAATAGCCAACACTTTGGCTTTCAAATATGACAAAGCACAAAATGACCAAGTTCCTATACATGCCATACTCAAAATGAATCAACTTTACTATACTAAAAAATTAGATGATAGTGTGATCCGAGCTCCGACTTCCTACGGTCCCCGAGCTAGCCTGGCGATACTACAAGGAAAAGGGAAAATAGAGGGGTAAGCATATAGCTTAGTAAGTTTGCATGAATTAAAATAGCAACATAAATGCTCATGGCAAAATTCATTCATCTCATAGAACAATAATAACACAAGTTCTCAAGTACTTTGTCATACTTACTCATACTTACGCTTACCCATTACATATCACATTAGGGTATCATAACTCGTATTTTACTCATGGTACCTGTATCGCTTCATCACATAATTTAGCACTTATGCTTTCATAAACATAAACTTAAATCGTAATCATCTTTCACTTAAATGTAACTCTTTGTCATCTTTATATAGCTTAGCTCTTGCCATCTTTGCATACTTAGCTCTTTTGCCCGTTGAACTACTCAGAATATCGGAGGATACTCAATCTCATCATACATATATTACAATGCCAATGCCATATCCCAGATATGGTCTTACATGGGATCACCTCTTGATGCCGATGCCATATCCCAGATATGGTCTTATACGGGATCTCTTAACTCGATGTCGATGCCATGTCCCAGACATGGTCTTATACGAGATCGTACATAGATGTAACAACCTTAACCCGTAACCATCGCCGGTTTAAGGTTAAAGGCATTACCGAATAAAACAGAACCTTTTGCAGACATTTCATATTATTATTCAACGAATCAAATCAAAGTGTCCCTTAAATAAATCTACGAGACCTTAAACATGCATTAGAAAGGGGTCTGGACTAAACCGGGATTATACAAAATTTTTCCAAAAATTCAAACACGGCCTCAGACACGCCCGTGTGTCTAAGCCGTGTCAAAATAGGGCATTCATACTGACTTGTCCACACGGCCGTGGACACGCCCGTGTGCCGCACCCGTGGTTGAGCCTGACTTGCACCACACGGCCAGTCACACGCCCGTGTGTCTAGCCCGTGGTCGAGTCTGACTTGTTTTGAAATACAACCACGAGGGACACGGTCGAGCCACACGCCCGTGTGCTCAACCGTGTGGGCAATTATAGGCATTTACAAGGCCACAATGCCACCCACACTTTGGGTCATCCCTACAAGTACATACAAGCATCATTCCGAACACTTATGGCAACCAAAAACATACCAAATGGTCATCCTTTTCAACTCATTCAAGTACATTTCATCACAACATCTTATATACCATTTAGCTCAACTAAATCACAAGTATAACTAAGTAATATTCATCCATAAACTTACCAATTCATTATGGCATCACTCCATCAATAATATACCAACTTTATGCATCAACAAGCTTACCATTACCTTGACCATTTCATTAACTAACAAACCATAGCAAACTAAGCATCATATAGCTTGACTACTCATACACATCACAACCATTTACCTAGCCATATCACATGGCTATATACATATCTCAAACATAATTCAAAGTGGCTAGCCTATACATGCCATACTTAGTATATTCACTTTCAAAATGTACCAAAAATAGGATTGAGTAGTGTGATGACGATCCTCGACGATCCCCGAGCCTTTCGTAGCTTTGACGATCTATAAAACAGAACAAACACACACAAAGTAAGCTTTCAAAAGCTTAGTAAGCCATATACAAATAAACTTAACATGAATTGCACATAATCATATTAAAACAATGTCATTTAAGTTTCTCATTTGCAAAATTCATAACATTTTCATTGTCTCATTTGTTAGCCTTAGTTTACCAACATATATTATCTCAAAACATCTATTTTACTCATATCAAAGTCATACATATATCACATTTCATATCCACAAAACTATGCACAT
Organism: Gossypium sturtianum; assembly: GCA_025698515.1. Taxonomy (NCBI): domain Eukaryota; kingdom Viridiplantae; phylum Streptophyta; class Magnoliopsida; order Malvales; family Malvaceae; genus Gossypium; species Gossypium sturtianum. The sequence goes on along the minus strand of CM046955.1, from coordinate 143,435,213 downwards.
ATCTCACTTAGGTAAGTTCACATAGATACACTTACTTTCCATACACATACATAGTGTACAATTCAAATGTACCTGTTTCGCTTATACATTTTACGTAGCCTCTCATTTCTCGAATTTTCCCGTTGAACCATTCGGAATCAAATAGGAAGCTCGGAATACTCAGAATGGTCATACAATGCCAACGTCCCAGACGTGGTCTTACATGTAACCAGATATCGATGCCACTGACCCAGACAGGGTCTTACACGAATCAATACGATGCCAATGTCCCAGACATGGTCTTACACGTAAATCTCAAATCGATGTCAACGTCCCAGACGTGGTCTTACACGACATCACATATCGGACACCTATGTCATGACATATACAATCCTATCTATTCCTAGGTTCATACGGGACTTTTTTGGATGTTGACATCATGTCGATACTATCTCGGATTTCATGTACTCATCATCTCATATACATTCATCATTATAAATTTTCATATGAACATACATATATCAATGTAAATACATTTATTTGTATATAGACTTACCTCGGATTCGGATAAACAGAAACGAAGTCGGCTACTCAAGTACTTTAGATTTCCCACGATCTAAGTTCGTTTTCTTCGGTTCTTGATCTATTCATATTCAAATTTAACTCATTTATTCACTAATTCATTCAATTCAATCCAAAAACACATATTTAGGGCAATTTACAAATTAGCCCTCACATTTTCACATTTTGACATTTTAGTCCTTATTTCACAAAATCACAAAATACACAAAATTTGCACACACCATGCTTAGGCCGAATATTACCCATGTTCATACAAGTCCATACATTTCATTTATTTCACAATTTAATCCCTCAAAATATTATTTTCACAATTTAGTCCAAATTACTCAAAATCACCAAAACTCCAAAGATAAAACATGTTAATCTATCACATATCTTTCGTAATTTATCTTTAAACATCACAAAACTTATGATTTCATCAATAGCACAATTCAAAATCATCATCAATTCACAAAATTGAAGCATGGGTTTTGAAGAACACTAAGCAACGATTACAAAAACGTAAAAATTATCAAAAACCGATCAAAATCCATACCTTGATCAAGCTCAAAGCTAGCCGAAACCTAAAACTCATCCATGGCTTCTCCTTCTTTTTATTTTCGGCTAAAAGATGAGAACTATGGCTAATTTCATGCTTTTGTTTCATTAAATTAAACTTAATTATCAAATTCCAAATTTAGCCTTTTTATTATCATTTAAATTCCACTAACTTTAGGCATTAATGTCCATCCATATTTCCAATGGTTCAATTGCATTATAAGGACCTGACATTTATAAAGACATGTCACATAGGTGCTTTTAACATATGGTATGCTAATTTAGCATCTTTCACAATTTGGTCCTTTTCTCAAATTAAGCACATAAATAACCAAATTAAATCACAGAAATTTCACACATATCATTTCACATGATGTAGACTCAAAAAATAATATTAAAATATTTTTCTGACTCGGATTTGTGGTCCCGAAACTACTATTCTGACTAGGGTCTAAACCGGACTGTTACAATAGATGTCGATGCCATATCCCAGATATGGTCTTACACGAGATCTTCCTTTGGTGCCGAGGCCATGTACCAGACATGACCCTATACGGGACCTTCCTTATTCGATGCCGATGCCATGTCCCAGACATGGTCTTATACGGGATCTACATTCAGTGCCGATGCCACGTCCCAGACATGGTCTTATACGGGACCTTCCTTATCTCATGTCGTGACATAGATATCCTCGTTATTCCGAATTTTCAACCGGGACTTCAACTTAATGCATTCTCAATACATTCTCATCGAAGCATCATAAATAAATTTCATGGAATTTATATACATTTCTCATAAAATAAAATAATTACAAGTATAATAACATCGTTTAGCTTTAATTTCATACAAACTTACCTCGGTTCTCAATATGTGTGTAGATGTTCAATTTAGTCCAATACTTTATTCTTGCCTCAGTTTCGGTCCGGGCTTCGTGTTTCTTGATCTATAATAACAATTTCACTTGTTTAATATTCACATTGACTAAATTGACTCATAATTCATGCTTTGGAAAAATTATAATTTTGCCCCTAAACTTTCACATAATTACACTTTTGCCCCTAGGCTCGTAAAATGATTTTTATTCAACTTTCTTGCATTTTAAGCCTAGCCGAATTATTTTCTTAACTACAACAACCTCTAATTTCCACTATTTCACCCATGTATGACCACTTTCATAACTTTTGCAATTTGGTCATTTTATGCATTTTTCATGAAAATCACTTAGAAAAAGATGTTTATCATACATCAAACTTTCATATTCTTCCATAAATCATCAAAATACATGCATGCCATACATGGGTAATTTTTTGAATATAAACCCTAGCTCAAAATATAGCTAGAAATGGCTAAATCGAGTTACGAGGATATCAAAAATACGAAGAACATTAAAAACGGGGCTAGGATGCACTTACTATCAAGCTTGGAAGTTGAAGAAACCATAGCTATGGCTCCTTAGTGATTTTCGGACATGGGAGAAGAAGATGGACACAATTTTGACTTCTTTTCCCCTTTTTAATCTTTTATTTACCAAATGATAAAAATGCCCTTAAAGCTATTTCTTAAGATTTTTCCTTCCCATGCCCATTTTTGTCCATCATCAAATATAATGGTTTAATTGCTAAGTAAGGACCTCTAATAATTTTTATAATTCTATTTCATACTTGAATCTTCTAGAATCTCATATTTTCTAATCTTTGCAATTTAGTCCTAATGGACAAATTGACTACTAATGAATAAAATTTCCTCATGAAATTTTCACATAATCATGAAAACATATTATAAGCCTCATAAAAATCATAACAAACATATTTCTACTTCGAATTTGTGGTCTCGCACCACTATTCTGACGAGGCCCTAAATCGGGCTGTTACATTGGGATTGTAGGGACTGAAGGCATGCTTGGCAGAGGAGGCAGTGTGGCCCTTGGTACACTTGGCAATGTTGTAGGAAGTGGAGGATGCACCCTAGGCCTTGGGAAAGATAGTATGGATGGCTGTGGGAGATTAGGGATAGATGGGAATTGTAACACCCCAAACTCGGCTTAGACGTTATAGCCGAATTCAGATGTGTTACAAGATAGGGTTTTGAAAACAAAATCATTTCGTCCAAATTATTCACGTTTCAAAATTCGTATTCATTTATGCCAATTTTTGAAAGTGTTACTTATTCCAATTATTTGCTAAAATGTAATCTACGGCGGAAGTTTAATAAAACCGTTATATTTTGAAAATGCAGTTCATGTTTTTAGAGAACCTTTGTTCTTGGAAACCGTGTTTTTAGCGAGTCGTCTAGATAAAATATTAAACAAAATCCAAAACCCAAAAATTTAGAAAGCAGTCCGGAGAGTCCAATTAATACAAAACTCCCAGAAATACCTTTAAAATAAATAAACAAAACCCTTAGTTAACTCAATTCGTGGACTAGTGGTCACCGCAAGACTCCACCACACTGATCCGTCTAAGTCTGAGGATTACCTAAACAGAACAGACAAACAGATGTGAGTTTTTGCAAACTCAGTGTGTAACCCTAAAATTAAGCATACAAACATACATAAATCTCATATATATAATTAGATAAAAATATACAGATCAGATAATTAGAATCCTACCCCCATCCTCTACACACCATCTTCGACCATCCCACCACACCATGTGGGGTTAAAAACACCTGCCCAACCCTACACACCATATCATGCCATTACGACACATAACAGATAATATGCAGCCAAGCTGCCTGAATAAAAGCGATGATTGCCATACAGAACATTTCCTCCAGATATACAAATCCCACCCCAAAATAGATATAGAAAGCAGATACAGAAATAACAGACTGACATGCTCAACATGTTTATATACAGATTACAGATTAATCAGACATGCATAGCATAAACATACTCAGAATAGAATGTCAAACTATCAGATCTACAGTATCTAGGATTTGGTTAGCCCTTACCGACCCTATGATAGGACCACAGTCGATCAGAACGACCCGTACGACCCTAGGAAAAATTTTAAAAATATGGGCCCACATGCCCGTGTGGGCCCACACGCCCGTGTGGCCCACATGCCCGTGTGGGCCCACACGCCCGTGTGGCCCACACGCCTAGATTGGCCTTGCCTGTATGGCCTACACGGCCTGGCCCAAAATCCACACGCCCATGTGAACATGCTTGTGTGGGCCCACACGCCCAACTTGGCCTAGCCAGTGTGGCCCACACGGCCACACTCCGGCCACCACATGGCTGTGTCTTGCGTACAACCATGCCTTCGTCGTCCACACGGCCGTGTCTCGCACATGGCCATCCACACGGGCGACCATACGCCCGTGTGGCATTGACAGAACCATTTTTTGGCTTTTGCTGAAGCCTCGTTTTCTGCGTTTCGAGTACACACCTGGTATTGTTTGATGCGAAACTATCCTGAGCCTCCCAATACCTAAAAGTTGACATGTCAACGCTCAAAATCAGTCCTAAAACAAGATTAAACCGGAAACTCAAGACTAACAATAGTTTAAATCAAGCATTCATCGCTTACCCCCAACACCCCGAACGATTGACTACGATTCTACAAGAGTAGGGTCACGATCTTCTCGATTCGCTGCTGCCAAAACATAAATTCAACATCAACAAAAAATTCAACACAGCTCTAAATGGGTTGAAAGAAAAGACTACCTACTCGAGCAAAACATACCATTTACCAATACGTACGAATACCATGAACAAAGAAACTGTAATTTGGAAAACAAAAAGATGATGCCGATTGGAGAGAAAAAATAACAGAAAGGGAGAAAAGGGGAGGAAGCAAAAAGAACGTCAGAATTTTCCAAGAGGGGCCGAAATTTTGAAAAAAATAATAAAAAGATAATCAGAAAAATAATCAATATGATCACATATCCCTTAATTTCCTCCCACTAACCTACTAACCTCCAACTTCTCAGAATCCACACACCACCGAAACACTAACTCATCACCGAGCAAAAATAACATCTACGCTTGTGCGGGGACTCGAACACAAGACCTCCAACCTACCAATTCCCTTACCACTTGAACCAGCAGGCTCATTTTGATATGAATTTACAAGCAATTTAATATAAGTCCACTAAACAAGGATAGGGCTTAATTCCAAAAATAATAAAATTTAGCAAAGGTGAGACTTGAACCCAAAACCTCATACACACCCCAGAACACTTAACCACTGAAGCAGATTGGTGAGTCACTAAACTAACTAAAATCACGACAAAGGCAAGCGCACCTATCATATAGTAGTATAGCTATGGTGAGTCGGGAATATTGTATCCACGAGGACTAAAAGTACTAGTAATTACTATCTTTTTATTATCTAGCTGGTAAATTGAAGGAATTATTTTTAATCTAAAATTAACTAAACTAATTACTAAGGATGCAACAGAGAGCGAATTGGGAAAATATTTGAGAAAACCAATGAGATAGACAATACCCAGGAAAGAATCCACCTAGACTTCACTTATTATTCTGAATCTAAATTAAACGATTTATTCACTTGTGCCTTGATCCGTAGAAATCCCTAATTTATGTTAATATCTCTTTCGAGAGTAAGAACAACTGACTCTAGGTTGATTAATTGAAATCTCTTTCTAATTAAAACCCCTATTGTCGCATTAACTCGATATATGGATTCCCCTATTAGATTTGACTCTAATCCGGTAGATTTATGTCGTCCTATTTCTAGGATTGCATGCAACTCCACTCAATTATGCCAGATCTACTCTTAAACAGTGACTTTTCCTCCACTGAAATAAGCACATCACACTTGACTGAAAATATTAAAGCAAGAAATAAGCATACATAATTGAGAACAAGAATGAAGTATTTATCATGTAATTCCAAAAATCAAATAATAAGATCCATCATAGGTTTCATCTTCCCTAGGTATCTAAGGAATTTAGTTCATAATCTGGGATGAAAACATCTCAAAATTAGAATAAAAACAAGACATAAGAAACGCAATAAAACTTCGAAGGAAATTTGAATGGAGATCTTCAATCTTGAGGGAGATCTGCTTCTGAGTTGATTCTGTCGGCGTTCTTCGAGTAATTTCTTCGTTCTACTCTGCGTTCTCCCTTTATGACCCAAATTACTTGTTTTGATCATTTAGAGTTTAAATCATTTCAAATTCAAATTATTTTAAGTTTTGATTTTTCTAATCCCAAATATTTTTAGTTCAAATTATTAATTTTTTATGATTAAATTCACATGTTTTGGAAATTGAATTCAAATTAATCAATTAGATTTGTCAATATTAAAATTAATAAGCTTTCCTCCAAGTTAAACCTGTTGTATGGCATTAAGTTACCTATAAGCAAGAACTTGGAAGTTAGAACTATCAATTTGAAGTGTTTAATTGTAGTGATCACTATGGCTTAGCATTGCGGAAAACTGTACAAACAAAACTATATAACACCAAGGATTCCACTATCTTTGATCCACAATACAATAGGTGATTCACACTCTATCACTCCCTAAGTATAGAGATCTCACCTTTGTACCTAAAGACTAGAGCACTCACTTCCTTGAGAATTTAGGCAGTAAACTCTCAACAATGTTTACAATAATAGTTTGCACTCTCTCATAAAATAGTTCCTCAATGAACAAATTAGAATGCTCTTAATACGCTCTCATACAAAACCTATAAAAAACCTCCAAACATATATCAATTTCGGCTACCTAACATAGAATCTAAGTGAATACAAAATAACTCTGTAACCTCCTTAACCTGACCCAGAAGTTACTGTTGGATTTTGAAGCCCACATTGGCCATCGAAATGGATCAATAAAAAAATGATCAGATTCTCAAAAACTTCCCTTTTAAAATCATTTGCCTATTTTATTTCAGAAAAATTGTAGTGGGCTTCTCTTAGTTTTATTATTCTATTTTTTTATTAAAAAATATTTTTACATGCTTACAATCACCAATTTGTAGGTCCGTCCAATTATTTAACTTAACCAATTTTAACGATATTTCATGCAAAATACCAAAATAACCCAGAATATAGAACACATACCACAATCTGTATAAAAATTATTACAGTCCTGAATAGTGATAAAAATTATAATATTAAACTGAAAAACCGAGACGAGACCTCTGAATGCCGAGTCTGGGTCCTAACCTCTCAGGTTATGTAACACCCTGATTTAGGGGCTATGCAATTTGGGTATAATTCGGGTGTTGGTAGGTTTTTGGGTGTGTTTAGAGGTGTCTTAGAGGTTTTGAGAATGCCCGGATAATAGGGGAAAGCTGTGGAAAATTTTGGAAATTTAAGTAATAAAGAGGGGGCTTGGTTTCTGAGGGTTGAAAAGAATTAATTGGGCGTTTAAGGCATAAGAAAGGATCTGGTAAAGTGGCTTCATGCGCTGCTTTAGGGGGCTGGAAGTAGCGCCAGTGGGGGGCTTGGGTTCGAGTCCAAGCGGCAGCAATGTTGTTTTGTTTTTGCGTCAAGGGACTGGGCTAGGTAGGCCTTAAAAATAAATGTCCAAGTTGATGGACATGAAAGTCCAATTGGCAAAGTGGCTCTTGGGCGCTACTTAGGCGCTGGAGGGGTGAGGTCGCGGTTTCGAGGGGCCGGAGAAGCATTTGGCGTTTTATTTTTGTTTTGGGCGTTGGGCTTTGCAAGGCCTTAAAGGTATATGGTGAGGAATTCGGTCAAGAAAGATGGGCTGGTGGAGTGGCTCTCATGCGCCACTTAGGCGCTGGAGGAGAGTAGGGGCGCAGGTTCGAGCGCCTGGAGCTGCAGGTTGGTGTTTTATTTTTGTGCGGTTATGGGCTGAGATAAGAAGGGTTTAAGAATAAATGTTGGGGGTTTCTAGCATAAAAATCAAAGTGGCCGAGTGGCCTGGGCGTTGGGGGCAAGGTGTGCGGCAGTTGGTCCCAGGTTCGAACCTGGAGAATGGCAAATGGGGTTTTAGTTTTTTGGGCAGCAATTTGAAGGTGTTGGACGGCTAGAAGACTCTTATTTAGATGTGGATAATGTGTTTTTATTTATTTATTTTTATTTTATTAATTAGATTAAGTAGGGATAATTATTATTTATTTGGTTTTTTAGTGATAAGTGGGATAATAGTAGAACAATTCAAATTGTTTTTGAATTGAACTAATTCAAATGGAATTGAATTAGTGGCTAGGGAGGTGTTGGCCGAATCTTGGAGTCTTCTAGGGGGGTTGGCCGAATGCTATAAATAGGGGGGGTAGAGTGCCAATTATTCTTCAAGTCTTTTGCTAAATCTCTCCCTCTCCCTCTTGGTGTGCCGAAATTCCTTCCCCTATTTAGTTGTCACCTTGGCCGAAAGTGTTAGGTGTTTCTTTGTTGCTTGAAGACGAAATCTCCCTTGGTGTCCTAGTGTGGTTGGCCGAATCTTAGGCAAGAGTGGTAAGTATGTTCTGCCCTTAGCAATCGTTTTATGAATTCCTTGTTTTAGTGGCCAAAACCGAATGGTTGACCTTAGTTTTGGTATGGCCGAATGTCTCTAAGGGCCAAGGTGATGCTTTGTTTTGTGTCGTTGTAGCCAGCACCAAGGAGCTAAAAAGGGGAATCTCTCGGGTTTAGACTCATCAAGGTGAACCATCGCTTGACTCGAGATTTGGTAGGAAACCAAGTCGGTTGGAAGGAGTTTTAGCAATGATTAAGGAGCTTTCGGGATTTCAAGACTCTGTCGGTAAGGATGAGTAGTTTATGATTATTCGTTTGAGATCTGTATTAACCGAGTTTTGATTAGATATCGTTATGGATACGAATACCAGTCAAAGTGGGCAAGGGAAAGCTCCCATCCCAAAGTTCAAGAAGAGATCCGTTTCTGCTGTACGAGATTGGCCACCGTGGTGTGGGCCAAAGAATGTAAAACGTTAGGCAAAAAGCCGTAGTTTCGCTAGACGATAGCATCGAGGATCGAGAGTCTAGAACTCCTAGTAATAAGGTGTGTAACTAACCCACTGTTTCCGGGATTTTATGTGTTATATGTTTTACTAACAAGTGCAGTAATAAGTGTGCCATATATACCCCTAAAGGGTATAGCGATGACCAGGTTAGTATCGGATCTATTGCAATGTGATTATTTGTTTATGAGTATGTTTATGGACATTAATAAGCATGTGCATGCATGATCACGATTATATTTTATGTGGCATGTGCATGGGTGGGTTATGAAAAGAAGGTACGGGTGTACTTCGAGTACGTGGTTGATGTCAGCTTTGTGCAACATCGTGGATTGGCGCTGACTGAGGTCGCGTTGTGGATCTTTGCGATTTAGTTCGCGTGGTTACCTTGATTGATATGGGCTTTATGCCATATCGTGGCTTGATGGATTGCTGTGTGCTCCATCGTGGTTTGATGTTAGCTATACGCTACATCGTGGATGGCATTGGTTGCCTTTTTGGAGGGAAAAGGAGAGGGTGACTCGATAGTCCCCTGGTGTGTGGTAGGCTGGATAAGGGGGTGTGTAGCGGATGGACCCTAGGTTGGGTTGGGAATCATGTTGTATTATTTTTTCTGTAATAATATGGAAATGGGCCAAGCCCAATATGACATGTGGATAGGTATGTTTTGGGAACATACGTGGAAATGGGCCAAGCCCAGTTGATATGTGGTTTATTGAGAAATGGGCCTAGCCCAGTATTGGAGTATGATTTGAATGTGGGCCAAGCCCAGATTGTGGTAATTGTTAAAATGAATATATATTACTTGTTGCATTTGATAATTGGGATATTATGTGGCTAGCATGTGGGTGGATCTCAGTGGTTAACTTACACACTGAGCCATTATGACTCACCCAATTATTTTCAAACATCGCAGGAGACATGTTGATCGGACCGGGTTGGAGTGGATACAAGGTGGCCCATGCAAAAGGAGATTTTCATGCAGAAGATGTTTTACTTTATTCGAGTATTTTATATTATCAGTATTTTGGAATTTTATTTGATGTAATAAGGGCCTCTTTGATTTAAAGTACTCTATTTATTAATGTTGAAGTTTACACTACACTTAGAAATATTTTCGCAAAAGATTCATATTATAGCAACTTATAATAATGTTTTAGTTCGGAAGTTTTCAACAAGCATATATTATTTAATAAATTTTAAATAGACATGATTTTCAGAGATGATAAATTTTCAAGTTTTATTCTAAAGTCAAAGATTTCCAACCGTCTTTCCGCAGTGACATAACCAGATCCGGTCAAGGCTCGTAGGCCGGGTTTGGGGGTGTTACAGGTTACCTATAAGATAATAAACTAAGAGAATGAGCTATAAAACTCAATGTGAATCTTAATAAGGAGAAATTAGTGTACCAAAGATCACAAAAGCATGCAAGTAAACAGAGATAACAGTCCTAACAGTGTCACAAATCACAGTGTTTCAAAATATTTAGAATCACAAAGTATTCATAATGTATGAACATGTCCCTAAATGTGAGTGTCATTTCCTACCCATCCATCTGCTACATACCGTGAGTTCTCCAGAACTCATCCATTCGTACACACCATAACAATAAGAGTCATAGCTCATTGTGGATAAACCACCAGTAACAGTAAATATTTACAGATAAATTTCCAGTAATTTGCGTTTAAACTGCCACTAAAAAATTACGGACGAACCGGCAGAACTCGAAAAAAGTACTTCAGTGTTGCGGCTATACAGCTAGAACTCTAATATTTGCGGATAAACCGCCAGGACCTCAAATTTACGGATAAACCACTAGAACTCCTCTGTCACCAATCTTCCCAGCCCTATGCAACAGAATGGAATAACATGCATCACGAAATCATGTACAGTACAGAATAATGGCATGTATTAACATGCGATCAGTAACTCGATAATAGTGCCATGCTTTACATGCAATCAGTAAATACATAACAGTAAACATGCTCTCATGCATTCAATAGAACAAGTAATAACAATATAGTATCATACATTAGTAGTTTATACTTATTCAATCATAGCAAACAACCCTTAGGCACATTTGGACAATCATAGAAGTAAGCACAAGTCACATTCGGCTATTACGAATAGGGGCACATATGCATTTAATTTATGCAGTCAAGGCTCACGGCATTTGGTTAATCTCAACTTGGTAACATACACAATCAGCCACCCACATCACTTACCTGACATTCAGCCATAGCCCAAGAAGACATACATATTCGACCAACTTGCAAAACACATGCATACATTTCAGCCAACTTACAAAACACATACAACACATTCGACCATGGTATAAGGGTTACACACACACACCGATCACAAATGTTTAAGACACACACCTCAATGCACGTCTATAAAGCACTATCAATTGTTCAAAGCACCACTACAATTCGAATCTTGGTCAGTTCCTTCCAGATCTGAAACTTGGATACAAAGTACATACAAAACAAAAAGATAAGATTCAATCAAATACCACTATAAGATTCGACCAACACAAGGAAAAAGAAATGCGATATGAAATTGGATCTGATTTTAATATCAACTTACTCTTCCACCAGATTTTAGATCTGAGATGACAATTGATTAAAGAATTCAAATGTCCATCGACAAAGTAGAAGAAAGAAAATGTAGAAAAAAAAGATGAGCAGAGAGCAAAAAAAATTCCACAGCAATGGTGAAAAGAATGTGTGACACAACAAAAGTAAAACTAGGATTTAGGGGATAACAAAATAAAGAAAAGAGAATAAAATTGAAGAAGATGAGAGAAAAATGGAGGAAGGGACGGAAACAGGAATGAGCAGATGAGGAAGAAAAGAGACGCTGAACAAGAAAAAGAAAATATATGGTAGGGTTTTATTAGACTTATGGGCGACACGCTCTAGGGTTTGGGAAGCAAAAATAGGCTGAAAATAAAGACATGCGAGGGGAGGGAATCGAAATCAGGTCTCAAGGATAATTTCACTAACACTTAATCATTAGACTAGTAACTCATTTTATCTTAACAAACATACATAAGATAACCTTAAAAAATCGGGGCGTGACAAATCTCCCCTCCTTAAAAGAAATCTCTTCCTCAAAAATTTCCTACTGATATACCAGTCATTTAGCCACAAAGTCTGTTATCCCTCTTTTCAACTCAAACAACCACTTTTCCGCTGTGCAACTTTGATTCCAACATAGTTCTAGGAAAAACTTCACCCTGAACTTCTAATGGACATATCTTAAAGAACTAATTACAGAAACATCACTAACATATTCCTCCACCCCAATTTCCCAGTTTTAACAGAAAAACTATTAACATCAAATGATTGAGTAAAACCAATATTAATCAATGCAAAATAAAAATTTTGAACGGATCCTAGCTGTATAAAATAGTACTGTCTATCTAGTCTCGATTCTGGTCAGTCCCCTCGGAGATAACTGTCTAGCTCTCTGATTTTGAGCTTGTATCTGACCAGGAGGATGACGTGGACAATCCTTTATTTGATGCTCAACGAACCCACATCTGAAACATATACCCATATTTTTATAACACTCACTTGGATGTCACTTATCATAATATCTACAAACCTTAATCCTCACTGATCCAATAAAACCTCCAGCATTAGCTACTGTATTAATTTGTTGATAAGATGTAAAAGTAACATATTTTAATCCCATTCTTAATGTGTTTTTGGAAGATTAATTATGAAAATTAGTGAATTTGATGCTTCTAAGCCTTTAAATTCTTGTTTCTATACCTAGGAGAAAATTTGGGAGCAAAAGGAGTAAAAAATGAGCCAAAATCGGACAAATAGAGCTATTTCCAGGATCCACACAGGCTAGCTAGGCTCACACGGGCTGACCACACGCCCATGTGCCAGCCCGTGTCGATATCGCACCCTGCTTCCCAAATACGCGGAAAAACACAATTTTTAGGCTTTCTGAGCATTCTAAAGTCTATAAATATCAATTAGAAGAAGATCTAAGGGGGCACTCAGAGAAGATTAAGAAGTCACTCGAAGAACGCCATCGAAATCCTCTCAAAAGCGGATCTCCTTCAAGATTGAAGATCTCCATTTAATTTCCTTCGAAGTTATATTGAGTTTCTTTATGTCTTGTTGTTATCCTAACTTTGAGATGTTTTCATTCCAGATTATGAACTAAATTTCCTAGATACCTAGGGAAGATGAAACCTATGATGAATCTTATTATTTGATATTTGATTTTTTATTTACATGATAAATACTTGATTCTTGTTCTCAATTATGTATGCTTATTTCGTGTTATAATATTTTTGGGATATTAATTCATGTTTAATGTGCTTATTTCAGTGGAGCAAAAGTCCCTGTTTAAGAGTAGATCTAGCATAATTGAGTGGAGTTGTATGCAATCTTAGAAATAGGATGACATAAATCTACCGGATTAGAGTCAAATCTAATAGGGGAATCCATAGATCGAGTTAATGTAACGATAAGGGTTTTAATTAGAAAAAGATTTCAATTAATCAACCTTGAGTCAGTTGTTCTTACTCTCGAAAGAGATATTAACATAATTTAGGGATTTCTACGGATCAAGACACAAGTGAATAAATCGTTTAATTCAGATTCAAAATAATAGGTGAAGTCTAGGTGGATTCTTTCCTAGGTATTGTCTTTCTCATTGGTTGTCTTCGGTTATTTTTCCCATTTCATTCTCTGTTGCATTCGTAGTTAAATTAGATTAGTTAAATTAGATTAAAAACAATCACTTCAATTTATCGGCTAAATAATAGAAAAATGGTAATTACTAGTACTTTTAGTCCTCGTGGATACAATATTCCCTACTCACCATAGCTATACTATTGCTCGATAGGTGCGCTTGTGATCGCTGTAAATCAGAGTTTTAAAATTTATAAAAGAATGATCAAACCTGGAAACTAACTCTGACAACGATTAAAGGCAAGTGCACCTATCGAACAGTAGTATAGTTTAGGCAAGACCGGATTATCGAACCCAAAGGAACTAAAAGTACTAATACTAACTTGCTTTTTATTATTTAGCCTAAAATAAGTGAAGCTGTTTATTAATCTAAATTAATTAACTACTAAACTAAAGACTCTAAGACAAGGAAGAATGAATTTGGAAAATAACTTGGGAAAAACTCAGTTGATTTAGAAGATACCCTAGGAAGAATCCACCTAGACTTCACTTGTTATCTAACACTGAACCATACAATTTATTTACTTAGTTTGATCCGTAAGACTCCCTAACGTATATTAAACCCTCTCTCGAGGCAAATAACGTCTAAGCCTAGGTTAATTAGTGGAACTCTCGTTCTCTTATAATAACCCCCTAGAATAGTAGTAAATCGATCTGTGGATTCCCATAGTAGGTTTCACCCTAATCCGGCAAAATCTCGTCACTCTATCTCTAGGCGTGCGATCAACTCCGCTTAATTATGTTGGATCTACTCTTAGGCACGGTCTATTCCTCCTCTACCTAAGCACATTAGATTTGGATTAAGCTCACATAATTAAGAACAAACTAAGTATTTATCATATAATTCAAATAATCAAATAACAAGATTCATCATAGGTTTCATCCCCTTCGGGTATCCGAAGGTTTAGTTCATAACAATAAAGGAAAACATCTCAAGAGAAAAGATAAAACAAAACATAAGAAATCCCTAAAACCCCCTGAAGGAATTGAAGAGGAGATCCTCCGTCTTGAGTATAACTCTGGCTTCTCGAGATGGATCAACTGGCTATCCCTGAGTGAATCCCCACAAATCTGCCTTCTCTGGCCTAGCACGACGCCCTGACAAAAGCCCTGGCAGAAGGCTTCTGCCGAACTCCCCTTTAAGTTGCTACCTGGGGTGTTTATATAGGCTTTGAGATGTGTTACTTGGCCTCCAAGTATCCTAATTTGAGTGCAATTCCTATTTGGGAGTTTAAGTAGACTTAGGAATGTGTTTCTTTTCCTCCAAGTGTCCAAATCTGAGTAAAATTCCTCTTTCCCGCGGCAGGGACACGGCCATGGCACACGCCCGTGTGAATCGTGGCCAGGCCGTGTTGGACTCCGTTAATGAGGCACGACCGTGTAAATCGTGGCTAGGCCGTGTTCTAGATAATTAAGGAGGCACGGCCGTGTGGCTTGAAGTTCAGGCCATGCTAATTTCGTGGCTTGGCCCAATTTAGTCCGTTTTAAGCCCGTTTCTCGTTTTTTTCGTCATCGGGTGCTTTCCTGAGTATAAAACATGAAAAGAAAGGATTAAGAGCACCTTTTTACATAAATTGAGGCCTAAATCATCCAAAAGCATATTAAATGTGGGCTTTAAATATGTTACTTTTATGGTTCATCAGCTTGCCTTTGTCGTAATTATAGTTAGTTTAGTGACCATCATTTGTTGTGGCCTCCATTTTCTAGCTCGTTTCAAGGGTCGTGAATACGAGCTAGTAGGTCTCGAATCCCTCTTATGCTAAACTTTATTATTTTCCCTTGGTCTTCTCAACCAAGGCCTCAAACACTCTTTCCTGATGAGGGGCCACTTCGATTTTCAAGTCATATATGAGCCTATCTTTAAACTGTGAGTTTTTGTCCTGCTCAGTCGCCATCATACCCTCAGCATAATAGCTCAATCTAAAAAACTCAGCCTCATATTCAACTACTAACATGTCTCATTGCTTAAGTTATATAAATTCCAACTGATGGACCTCAACATACGAAGTACCCACATATTTCTTTTAGAAGGCCTCCTGATAGTAGGTCTAAGTTATACGCTCAGCCTATGTACCTTTGACCACAGATTGCCACCAATGATAGGCTTCATCCCTCAGCAAGGGCACAGTACCCTTAAGCTTCTATTATTAAGTGTAATCCATATCCTCCAAATCCTCTCAGTGGTCTCTATCCAATATTCTACCACTATAAGGGTTGTTCTAGCAACACCCATAAATATCTTGGCCCTATTAGATCGAAGCCTCTTAGTAACGAGCCCATGATTTTTAGTCCCAGTCTAGGCTCTTACAACCATTTGTAAAACCCTTAACTTGGCTTGGGTCACAACCTCATCCCCAGTCTCTTGATTTTCGCCTTCAGCGGTAGGTGCATCAACGGTGTCGTTCGTCTCTAAGTTGGACATACGTCTTAGAGATTCTCATAAACTTCCTTTTTAAATCATTTGCCTATTTTATTTCGAAAAAAACTGTAGTGGACTTCTCTTAATTTTATTATTCTTTTATTATTATTAAAAAACACATTCTTCCATGCTTATAATCACCAATTTGTAGGTTCGTCCAATTATTTAACTTGACTAGTTTTAACGGTATTGCATGCAAAATACCAAAATAACCCAGAATATCGAACCCATACCACAGTTTGTACAAAAATTATTATAATCCAGAATAGTGATAAAAATTATAATATTAAACTAAAAAATTGAGACGAGACCTCCAAATGTCGAGTCTAGGTCCTAAACTCTCAAGTTACTTGTAAGATAGTAAACTAAGGGAATAAGCTAGAAAGCTTAGTGCGAGTCTTAATCATAAGAAACTAGTGTACCAAAGATCACAAAAGCATGTAAGTAAATAGAGATAACAGTCCTAACAGTGTCACAGATCACAATGTTTCAGTATTTACAAAATCATAGATTTTTCATAATGTATGAACATGTCCCTGAATGTCAGTGCAGTTTCTTACCCATCCATCTGCTACACACCATGAGTTCTCCAGAACTCATCCATCCATACACACTGTAACAATAAGAGTCGTAGCTCATTATGGATAAACCACCAGTAACAGTAAATATTTACAGATAAACTTCCAGTAATTTACGTTTAAACTGCCACTAAAAAATTACGGATGAACCGCTAGAACTCGAAAAATAATACTCCAGTGTTGTGGCTATACCGCTAGAACTCCAATATTTGTGGATAAACCGCCAAGACTCCCATATTTACGGATAAACCACCGGAACTCATCTATCACCAATCTTCCCAACCCCATGGAACAGAATGGCATAACATGCATGATAGAATCAGGTATAGTACAGAATAGTGGAATGTATTAACTTGCGATCAGTAACATAGTAATAGTGGCATGCTTTACATGCAATTAGTAAATAAAAAATAGTAGGCATGCCCTTATGCATTCAGTAAAACAAGTAATAACAATATGATACCCTAAATTAGCAGTTTATACCTATTCAATCGTAGCAGACAACCCTTAGGCACATTCGGACAATCATAGAAGTAAGCACAAGTCACATTCTGTTGTTAGGGATAAGGGCACATATGCATTTAATTTACACAGTCAAGGCTCACGACATTCGATTTACATAATTTAGGGTTCATTGCATTTGGTTAATCTCAACTTGGTAACATACACAATCGGTTAAGTCTTAGAACATTCACCATACAATCAGCTACCCACATACACTTACCTGACATTCAGCCATAGCACAAGAAGACATACATATTTGACCAACTTGCAAAACAGATAACACACATTCGACCATGGTATAAGGGTTACACACACACTCTAATCACAAATGTTTAGGGCACACACCTCAATGCATGTCCATGAAGCACTATCAATTGTCCAAAGCACCACTGCAATTCGGATCTGGGACGGTTCCTTCTAGATCTGAAACTTGGATATGAAATACACACAGAACAAAAGGATAAGATTCAGTCAAGTACCATTATAAGATTTGACCAACACAAGGAAAAAGAAATGAGACTCGAGATTGGATTTGATTTGATTTTAATATCAACTTACTCTTCCACCGAATTTTTGATTTGAGAAGACAATTGATCAAAGAATTCAAATGTCCATCGAAAAAAATGCCAAATCATCTTCGGCCAAAATGCAACTTGTGATTTCAGAAATAGTAATAATGAATGAAGATGAGGGACAATGTAACAGCCCGTTTTTGGTCAAATCGAAACAATGGTTGTGGGACCATAAATTCAAAGTCAAAATATTTATTTTATTAATATTTTAATGTTTACAGCATGATTGAGTGATTGTGTAAAAATTTCGTTAAGAAATTTTATCGTTTAAATGGTCAATTTGAGAAAAATGACTAAATCGCATAAAATGCAAAAGTGCTGTTATATTAGCTAAAGGTGTCAAATAGCTATGGAACATTAAAGTGGAGGTCCTTATGTTGTAATTAGACCATGTTTATATTGGGTGGACATTTATGGGCATAATATGGATGTTTTTAATGGTTTAATGACAAGGTAAATTTAGTAAATAATAAATAAATTAAAATTAAAGTAAGAATAATTAAGTTATTATCTTGTCTTCTTCATTTGTCCACTGAAAATAAGAAAGAGAGACTCCACTTTTTATGTTTTAGGGTTCGATCACTTTGATGCTCAAATATCAAGATAAGCTGAGATCGGGATTAGATAGGGGAAAATGAAAAGTGGACGAATAGTCGATAATTTCCATCCGAGCAACTCGAGGTAAATTCGTATAATTAGAATCGAATTTTAAATACTTGTAAATTATTTGAAATGAAAGTATAATTGAGTAAATGGTATTACTGAGTTCGAATGCCTAATTGATGAGGATTATTGAATATCGAGTCCCGTTTGAACTGTAAAAAGTCGTAGCGAGTGACATGTCACTAGGGTTACCGTTTTGGTCGAGATGTTGCATGTGTTGCAGACTCACCACAGCTCGTATGAGCTTACCGATATATAAGCTCGTAAGAGCTTACTATTTTCAGCTCGTCAGAGCTTACCGTTTCAGCTCAATAGAGCTTACTGATCATAGCTCGAAAGAGTGGAAATGATAATGAATTGACGGATTACTGATTTATACACGTAATGTATATCACCCGAGTATTCCTCGATATTTTAATAGGTTCAACGGGTATAAATTCTGTTATTGGTTATGTGAAAAAGCTATGTGTTTATACGGATGAATTACTGTTTATATGGATGAGTTACTGTTATCGAATGAATTACTGTTATCGAATGAATTATTATTTATATGATTGAGAGTGAAATGTTACAAATGATGTACGTGATATATGAATTTGATATGATACAATGTATTGATAATTAAATTGAGATAATGGATGATTACATGCACTTATGTGACTAACTTGTTGATGAATGCTTGTATTTAGGCATTTGATAATTGAATTGAGTATACCTTATTTATTGTCTTGATTATGTATAAATGGTAAGTTTAATTCTGAATTATACGGGCTTACTAAGCTATAAAGCTTACTCTGTTTCTTTTCCGTGTTTTATAAAGGTTCGGTAGCTCGCTCGATTCGGATAAAGTCGGAGATACGCATCACACTATCCACCTGCCGATTGGTACCTTTGAACACATGGATATATATAAATATGGGATGTATAGGCTAGTTATAAAGATGATAGTTATGGTTACTTGAACTAGTGATTTTGGTACATGTTGTGGTATAAGATAAAGCCATTTGATTTGACTTAACTTGGCATAATGCTTTGGTTGCGTATAAGTATTCAATATGTGTATGAAATGTTATGGATTAGATGTCTATCGAGTTATAAAATGTTGCAAATTATGCTTGTGCAGGTATGCAAAAATAGGGTGGCAAAATGGCTTTGCAAATAGCCTATTTTTGTCCACACGGCAGACAGAACAGGCGCAGGTCTCGGCCAGTGTGTGACACACGGTCAAATTACATGGCCGTGTGTCCCCTGGTGTTGAAATTGAAATGAATTCAGTATACTCCACACGGTCTCACACACGGGCGTGTGACCGACCGTGTGGCACAAGTCAGTATACCCCCCTAATTGGCACACAGCCTAGCACACGGGCGTGTGACTTGGCCGTGTTGCATAAGCCAGTATACCCTACATGTTTGACACAGCCTAGCACACGGCCTGGCACACAGGCGTGTGTGGCCACTTCGAAGGGCACACGGGCTAGACACACGGGCGTGTGGTTGGCCGTTTGACCCAAGTCAGTAACCTCACTTGTTTGGACACGGGGTAGGACACAGGCTGAGACACGACCATGTGCTCCCATTTCGAATGTCCACACGGTCTATGACACGGGCGTGTCTGGTGGCTGTGTGAGACACACGGCCTGGTCACACGGGCGCGTGTCCCCTGTTTTAGAGAAAAAATTTATAAGTGTTGAAAAATTTCTTGAGTTATCGGTTTAGTCCCGAACCACTCCAAATGCATGTGTAAGACATCGTAGGCTCGTATTAGGGACAAATTGATTGAGATTGATTGTTAATTGTATGTATTGATTAAATGTATAAGAAAAGTTTGTTTAAGTGTGTTGTAAGTCCGGTAATGCTCCGTAACCCTATTCAGGCGTTGAATACGGGTGAGGGGTGTTACATTTATTGGTATCAGAGCTACGGTTTAGTCAATTCTAAGACTAACATAGCGTGTGTGAGAGTCTAGCTATTCATGCCATATACATATAAACTGTGATAGTGTGATGAATCCTGACATTATAAACTATGTTTTCGTATAGTATGGATCCCGAACGAGCTGTAGTAGATGATGTTGAGAGTAATGCGCCAACTTCCGCTCAAGCGACAGCGCCTTCTGAATCTAGACCCGTGTCGAGTAGTCACGGAGGTAAGGCTAAAGAAGCCTTCTTTCAAATGATGAACGAGTGGTTCACATAATACATTCGTACGAACCCGACTGCTCAACAACCTCCATCCCCGCCAATTCCTCAACCAATCCCCTTAGTTTCTCAAGTTATGTATCCAATACGATTGAATAAGCTGCCAGTCGATAAAATTCGTAAGCATGGGGTTGAGGAATTCAGAGCCACTGTTAACGATGACCCTGAGAGAGCCAAGTTTTGGCTTGAGAACACGATTTGGGTATTTGATGAACTTTTTTGCACACCTGAAAAATGTTTAAAATGTGTTGTATCACTGTTGAGAGATACTGTGTATCAGTTGTGGAATGCATTGATATCCGTAGTTTCGCGAGAAAGAGTTACTTGAGAATTCTTTCAAGTAGAATTCAGAAAGAAATACATCAGCCAACGGTTCATTGATCAGAAACGAAAGGAATTTCTTGAACTGAAGTAGGGTCGTATATTGGTAACAGAATACGAAATAGAGTTTGTACGACTCATCAAATATGCTCGTGAATGTGTTTCTTCCGAGGCTATAATGTGTAAAAGGTTCGAAAATGGATTAAATGAAGAAATTAGACTGTTAGTTGGTATTCTTGAGCTGAAAGAGTTTGTCATTCTAGTTGACAGAGCTTGCAAGGCCGAAGAGCTTAGCAAAAAGAAAAGAAAAGTCGATTCAGAGGCTAGAGACTTTAGAAAGAGATGCGAGACATTTCAGCTCTAAACCTCAGGCGACATCTGTTACCAGTGTGGGTAGTGTTAGAAATGTTGGACCTGAATGTAAGCACTGCAATAAGCGACATTACGGTGAACTTAGAATAATGAGCGGAGCTTGTTTTAGATGTGGATCTCTTGATCATTATCTCCGAGACTGTCCAGAAAAGTCTATAGCTGAAAGAGATCAACCGGCGAAAGCAAGTAATACGACTACTAGAGGGAGACCACCTCGAAACACTGGAAATACGAGTGGAACTGAAGTGCTACGAGAAATTCTGCTATGATATCCGAGGCACGAGCACCTGCCCGAGCTTATGCTATCCATGCACGGGAGGAGGCATCAACGCCAGATGTTATTACCGGTACTTTTTCTTTTTTTTTTTTATACTGATATAATTGCGTTGATAGATCCTAGATCAACCCATTCATATATCTGTATGAATTTAGTGTTTAAAAAGAGTTTACATGTCGAGTCTACAGAGTTTGTAATTAAAGTATCGAACCCCTTAGGCAAGTTTGTTTTAGTTGATAAAATTTGTAAGAATTGTCCTTTGATGACTCTCAGGTTATTCTTTTTTTTGACTTGATACTTCTACCGTTCGATGAGTTTGATGTGATTCTGGGTTTGGACTGGCTGACTATGCATGATGCAGTTGTGAATTGTAGATGAAAGATTATCGAATTGAAATGTCAGAACAGTGAAATTATTCGGATTGAGTCTGATGATTCGAGTGAATTACCTACTGTGATATCGTCTATGTTAGCTCAGAAATGTATGAAAAAGGACTATGATGCATATTTTCCATACATACTGGATATAAAGGTGTCTGAATCAAAGATTGAATATGTACCTGTTGTTTGTGAGTTTTCGGATGTATTTCCAGAAGAATTACCGGGTTTGCCACCAATCAGAGAGGTTGAATTTTGTATTGAATTAGTACTGGGAACAATACAAATATCGATAGCTCCATACAGAATGGCTCCAACAGAATTAAAAGAGTTGAAAGCTCAGTTGCAAGAATTGACAGACAGAGGTTTTGTACGACCGAGTTATTCACCCTAGGGTGCACCGGTATTGTTTGTAAAGAAGAAAGATGGCACGATGAGAATGTGTATCGATTACGAACAGCTGAATAAAGTGACTATAAAGAACAAATACCCTCTACCGCGGATTGATGATTTATTTGATCAGTTGAAAGGGGCTACAGTATTTTCAAAGATTGATTTGAGATCGGGTTATTATCAGTTGCGAGTTAAAGAGTCAGATGTGCCGAAAACCGCGTTCAGAACGAGGTACGGACATTTTAAATTCCTTATTATGCCTTTCGGATTAACTAATGCTCTTGCGGTTTTTATGGACTTGATGAACCAGATATTCAGACCGTATTTAGACAAATTCATTGTTGTATTCATTGACGACATTCTGATCTATTCGCGAGATGAATTTGAACATACCGAGCACTGGAGAATTGTGTTACAAACTCTACGTGATAATCAATTATTTGCAAATTTCAGCAATTGTGAGTTTTGGCTCCAAGAGGTTGGAATTCTGGGGCATATTGTTTCAGCTGGAGGTATTAGAGTTGACCCGAGTAAGATTTCTACTATTGTTGACTGAAAACGTCTAAGAAATGTGTCTGAAGTCTGTAGTTTTCTGGGCTTAGCGGGCTATTACCAAAGATTCGTGAAAGGATTTTCGATGATTGCGACACCGAGTTTGTGGTTTAACCTGAATCGGGGAAAGTACTGTTAACTGAAGCACCAGTTCTGGTTTAACCTGAATGGTCAGAAAGTTTCGAACAGTTGAAAGTACTATTAACTGAAGCAGAGTTTCGAATGGTCAGAAAAATGTCAGCAGAGTTTCAAACAGTTGAAAGTACTGTTAACTGAAGCACCAGTTCTGGTTTAACCTGAATCGGGGAAAGAGTTTGTGATTTATAGTGACGCGTCATTAAATGGTCTGGGATGTGTTCTGATGCAAGAAGGAAAGGTTATAGCTTATTCTTCCCGATAATTGAAACCGCATGAAAAGAACTATCCGATACACGACTTAGAGTTGGTTGCAATTGTGTTCGCATTAAAAATTTGGCAATACTACTTATACGGTGAAAACTGTCACATTTATACGGATCACAATAGCTTAAAATATCTGATGTCACAGAAAGATTTGAATCTGCGACAACGAAGATGGCTCGAGTTATTGAAAGATTATGAATTTGTGATTGATTATCACCTGGAAAAAGCTAATGTTGTTGCTGATGCCCTGAGCCGAAAATCTTTGTTTGCATTACGAGCAATGAATATCCAGTTGATGATTTGTGATGATGGGTCTATTATAGCTGAATTAAAAGCTAAACCGGTATTTATTCAACAAATCTGTGAAGCTCAGAAAGATGACCGTGAATTGCAAGTTAAACGAATTCAATGTGAGACTATCCCTAATTTAGAGTTTCATATTGGAACCGATGATTATTTAAGGTTCCAAAATAGAATTTGCATACCGAGAAATTCATAATTCATTCAAAAGATTTTGTACGAAGCACACAATAGCTGCTTATATGTTCATCCGGGGAGTACCAAAATGTACAACAATTTGAAACAGTTCTATTGGTGGCAATGTAACACCCCTTACCCGAGACCGTTGCCGGAGTCGAGCACGAGGCATTACTAGACTTAACTACTAATTCGGGGCATAAAAATTGAAACTGTCCAGCTGCATCATGTTGACTAAATTGACCATAACTCGAGGTACGAAACTCAAAATTTGGATCCGTAATTTTTTCTTGAAACTAGACTCATATATCTACTTACTTTAATTTTTCCAGAATTTTTCATATGGCTAATTAGTACATTTTATTCATTAAAATTTTCTCTATTTCACTGTTTGATGGTTCTGACCTATCTTTAAAAAAAATCAGTTATCTCATTTTAAAGAATTAAAATAATGTTCTCGTTTATTCCAATAAAAAATAGACTCATTAAGGATTCTAATAATATAAACTATGATCCATTATTATTTTTGTACAATTTT
Organism: Gossypium sturtianum; assembly: GCA_025698515.1. NCBI lineage: Eukaryota > Viridiplantae > Streptophyta > Magnoliopsida > Malvales > Malvaceae > Gossypium > Gossypium sturtianum. The sequence continues at coordinate 143,410,845 of CM046955.1, read as the reverse complement.
TAATAATTTTTCCAAGACAGAACAGGGGATCACGAAGTCATTCAGAACCAGTCTCACTAAAATTTAAATATCTCATAATATAAAATTCCTTTTCCTACTCTATTTCTTTCATATAAAAATAGACAAAATAAAATTTAATTCTATATCCTATTCACTTTTTAATTCCATTTCTCCTATTTTTGGTGATTTTTCAAAATCACGTCACTGCTGCTAACCAAAAACTGTTTCATTGCAAAATCATATAACCACGTTACAAACATATCTACCATGAAACATACTTCCAAATTAAACTTAAGACAAGACCGAATACGCAACCATTAACATCATAATCAAGCCATTTTCGCATGGCTATATATATAATTTCAAAACCAACAATATAATAACTAGTCTATACATGCCACATAACCAAATCTTCAAGCATTAATTTACCGAAGCAAAAACTAGATAGTGTGATGAGATTTCCTTCGACTTCCAACCCGAGCAAGTCTCTGAAACTCTATAATCATAAGAAAAATACACAAAGTAAGCTTCAAAAGCTTAGTAAGTTATAAGCAATTTCACAACAATAATGCATTATAACACTACACTAGCAAAGTCAGAATAATATACTCACAACCAAGGTTTATAACCATGACTTTAGTTCATATCACCTTTCGAAATCTTTCTCGTTTCATATCCCAAAGGCCGAACTTCCAAACCTTCGATAATAGGTTTCACATGCATATATATATTTTACTTATCGAACTTATACTTGCACTTCAAACCCATATAAATCACATATTCAAAATTTAAAACTAATCAAATGAATTCATTATACAAACTTCCACATGGCCGAATACAATATATAAAATTCATGTATAAATCAATGAGATTTTGTAAGCATTACTCCATGTCAACTCATATCAATTGAACTATAAAATTAATTGACACATTCCATCCAAACTAATTGATCACTCTTATTTTATTTCAATTAATATCATCTCATAATATCCACTTACCCAAAATTAAATCCAAGATATAAAAATTAATCGCACACTTAGTGCTCCTTGTCTGATTTCGCACACTTAGTGCATAATGACCGATTTCGCACACTTAGTGCTCAGTATTTTAAAATTCGCATACTTAGACTTCAAGATCTATATAAGAGTCAAATAAACACACGTACAGTAAGCTAATATAGCTTAGTAAGTTATACGCAAAAGGAAATATATACAACAAATCATTATACAATTTTAATCAATTCAACTTGATCATTAACCGGTTCGTATCAGCATTACATATAGCATTTTACTATACAACAATATCATATTCATTAGATCTCCAAAACCGAATGATCACAAGCCCTATATCCATTTCAAACAAGCTCAAAGGTTAATGAATTTATCATATTTCCATAATTTAGTATACAAAAGCAACTTACCTCATTAGCACCACGTTATTCAATTTTCATGCATCACTTACCTACATGTCTCTTTTGATTATATCCATTCATTGGTTCATGTCCTTGAGAGGTTCGATAATCCGCACACACAGTGCAACTCATGTAACGTATCGCACACTTAGTGCCGTTACTTAATAATTTGCACACATAGTGTGTGAAAAATATAAATGTCGGTAATGACAATATATATTGCAAAGAGAAATAAAATAAAGAACACACAGATTTTACGTGGAAACCCTTTCGGGAAAAAACCACGGGCAGAGGAGAAGAAAAAATTCACTATGTCGAATTCGAACCACAATTACAAGAGGAATAGCCTATGTCTATTTATAGGCTTGTAAAACCCAATTCTAATCAAAGTAAAAATATATTATGCTAATAAATGCTAAATATATTATACTCATAAATACTAAATCTTCTAGAAAGAAGATATATTTTGTTTAACTTGACTTGCAAGCAATATTGTTAGAATTTGGGTCACACAACTCTAACAATCTCCACCTTGACACGAATTCTCAACAAGCAAGTTCTTCATCGTGAACTCTCAACGAACAAGTTCTCCACCTCTTCCATAAAACCCCTTAAGGGTTTAACTTCAACAATGAACACCAACCAAATCTAAGCAATGCTCAAACTTGGTTATAGGAAGTGACTTAGTCATCATATCTGCAGGATTTTCATGAGTACTAATTTTGCTCACAACAATATCACCACGAGCAATAATATCACGAACCAAACTATGCTTCATCTTATCATACGAGGTCAAAGAATCATAAACCTCATCAACTGTGAGAAACTCACGGCTATATAAAATCGTGTCTCTGAAGGTTGAATAAGACGGGGGCAACGAACAAAGTAGAATCAACCCTAGATCTTCCTTATCATACTGAACCTCCATGGCCTCCAAGTTTGAGAGAATTTCTTTAAACACTGTTAAGTGTTCGTGCACAGATGCACCTTTCTCCAAACGATGAGCATAAAGACGTTGCTTCATATGCAACTTTCTGGTTAGAGTTTTCGACATACATATTTGTTCTAGCCTCTTCCATAATGCAGCGGCGGTCTTCTCCTTCATCACATCCTGCAAAATTTCATTAGACAAATGCAGATGTAACTGTGTTAATGCCTTTCGATCCTTGCGCTTCTTCTCTTCCTCCGTCAATGTCGAAGGCATCTTATCTACCCCTAGCGGGCTTCCTCTAAATCCATCTGCATTGCAGAACCGCCGCTGCATCTTTATCTCGCCACAACGCTGAATCGGTGTTGCGATCCAATAGCAGAATTTCATACTTCAAAGACGCCATTACTGTGATCGAGATGAAAAACCCAGAAGCTCTGATACCAATTTGTGAAAAATATAAATGTCGGTAATGACAATATATATCGCAAAGAAAAAGAAATAAAATAAAGAACACAGATTTTACGTGGAAACCCTTTCGGGAAAAAACCACGGGCAGAGGAGAAGAAAAATTCACTATGTCGAATTCGAACCCATTACAAGAGGAATAGCCTATGTCTATTTATAGGCTTGTAAAACCCAATTCTAATCAAAGTAAAAATATATTATGCTAATAAATGCTAAATATGTTATACTCATAAATACTAAATCTTCTAGAAAGAAGATATATTTTGTTTAACTTGACTTGCAAGCAATATTGTTAGAATTTGGGTCACACAACTCTAACATAGTGCCATCTTCTGGTAATGTATCGCACACTTAGTGCCATTACTCATTTTCCCCACACATAGTGCCATTCAACCGATTTCGCACACACAGTGCTCGGTGTTTAAGCTCGCACACATAGTGCCTCTTATCCGAACCTTTCTTTATTTATACGAACACTTAAAATTTCATTCTCATACATACACAAATATTCAAATATCCAACAACAACTCAATTTCATTATGACATACCATTTCATTCGGCACAATTAATATACATGTATATATATATTTACATCCATCTATTCAAAACAAACATCTCTCTCATTTCATATTCACATTTAGCTACCTTTTTACTCATTCATGTACTCACATTACTCCATGAACCAACACTTATACATTTATATATACACCAACTTTACATTCGGCTAATTTATAAATATTTGATCCCATTCCATTTCACATTCGGCAAATGTATTTTAATATGCTTAATTCAATTATTCATACACACATTAAATATATATTCAAATTTCATTTCATCCAATTGCTTAAAACTTACCTCTGAAATTGACGGTTTAGGTTTTCCGGCTATTCGTTCAACTTAGCTTTTCCCCGATCCAATCCTGTTTCTTTTTGTTCTTGATCTAATCATTTCAAAAATGGATTCATTCAACATTTTTATCATTCAATTTAATCCAACAACACATTATTGGGTAAATTACAATTTTACCCCTGACATTTACAATTTTTACAATTTAGTCCCTCAAACTATTATTTTTGTAATTTAGTCCAACATACTCAATTCATCAAAAATTCAAAGACAAAACTTATAAATCTAACACATATTTATCATAATTCATCCTTAAACAACATAAACAACAAACTATCAACAATGGCTCAACTCAAAATATTCATCAAACTCAAAAATTAAAGCATGGGTCTTGAAGATTTCTAAGCAACGATCTCAAAAACGTAAAAAATATCAAAAACCGAGTTGAACACATACCTTAATTAAGCTCAACAATGGTCGAATGTAACTAGGATTCTTTCTTTCTCTTTTCTTTTAGTTTTGGTTAAAACAAGAAGAAGATGGAGACTTTTTCCATCTTTCATCACTTTTATTCATTTAATATTTATCAAATTATATTTTATAACATTAAAACATAATAAAAATATAATAAACAAATTCCAACCATCATTTCATGCTTCATTTGGCCGGCCACTATCTTAATTTTGGCTATATTAACATTCCAATACTTTAATTTATGAAACCATTATCAATTTAGTACTTTACACTATGGTTTATAACTTTTGTTCTTTACGCGATTAAGTCCTTTTATTTAATTAAGCACACAAACAATCAAATTTTTATACGAAACTTTCACACATACAAATTCACATATAATTAACACAGAAAATAATATTTAAATATTTTTCAGACTCGGATTCGTGGTCCCGAAACCACCGTTCCGATTAGGGTCTAAATCGGACTGTTACAGGCATGGCATGAAACGAGATATCTCAGAGTTTATTTCTAAATGTTTGATTTGTCAGCAAGTCAAAGCTGAACATCAAGTACCATCGGGTTTACTGTAGCTTTTGATGATTCCCGAGTGGAAATGGGATAGAGTTACAATGGATTTTGTGTCGAGATTGCCCCTAACTCCAAAAAAGAAAGATGCTATCTGGGTTTTCGTTGATCGACTAAAAAAATCTGCTCATTTCATACTTGTACATACAGATTACTCACTTGATAGACTAGCTGAAATGTACATTTCTGAGATTGTTCGATTGCATGGGGTGCCACTATCTATTATTTCTGATAGAGATCCGAGATTTACGTCGCGATTCTAGAAGAAACTGCAAGAAGCTCTGGGAACACAGTTGAATTTCAGTACTGCTTTTCATCCTCAGACTGACGGTCAGACCGAGAGAGTTATTCAGATTCTCAAAGACATGTTGAGATGTTGTATTTTAGAGATGTTGGCCCATTTTGTCCCTTTTTGGCCCGTTTCTCATTCTTTTCGATTTCCTAAGCTCTCCTGAGTATAAAACATGAAATTAAGAGATTAGGAGCATCGAATTCATCAAATCTAATGAAAATTCATCCAAAATTATGCCAAGCATGGGGTTAAAATATGTGTAAATTATGGTTTATCAAATACCCCCACACTTAAGCTTTTACTTGTCCTCAAGCAAAATTCTCAACTCATAATTTGAATTAACTTCCTCAATTTATAATCCTCATCAATAATGTCTCATCATAATTCATAGATAATTCATACATTGATAAATTAGTAGAAGAGTCCTAGAGATTCAAACAATCTAAGTCATAAATTTTTATAGCACGAAAATATAGGTCTCCCCTTACCTAAATAATTACCTCTGATTCAAAACCGACAAGGATTGACATCCTCACTAAGGATTCACTCAAATCACTCAAAGTGTTTAAGGTTCAAATTAAGCACTCAGAAGTCAAACATGAAACGTTAATCCCATAGGCTTGCATGAAAATCAAATCTCCACCACTATAAAATGAGATGATACACAAATCAAAAGGTCTTTAAAAAGGGTTGTAACGGGGCTTAGGTTTAAGGTGTGGATAAAGGCTGAATTAGAGGGTTAAAAATCGAGATTGAATTGACAAATTACCTAACTAGAAAAATAAACTAAAACTTGAATAATTACATCAATTAAGAATTCATCACTAATAACACGAGCTTCTTCTCAAAATGTAAAATTAAACGTAAGCTCAAATAACATAGAACTAATAATGAATATACTTTGTTTTTTTTAAGAATAAACAATAATAATAAGATAGAATTTAACAACTGAAATAAAGAAAATAGTTAAGCAACCGATCAAATCAAATCTCGATATAAGGGTAGTCAAAAGAAATGGTGATAACAAACACAAAGTGGGTTTTGGGTTAATATTAATGCGTGAGTCAAGAAATGGTTGATTAGGTTTCAAAGGGGTCACTAGGGGTTAATTAAAAGGGTAGGCTTTTTAGAGGAATAAGTGGGTTAAAACCTAGGTGCCTTTATCATCTCAGTATATCAAATCAAAGGCCTAGTCTCGACATGTATGATCGAAGCAAGTTCTAGAATAACAAATCAATATTGACATACTCATAATCAATAACGTGAGCAAGAAAATATATATGCTCTAAAAGGCTCAAAATCTCACAGAAATTATGGTTTTTGATGTCAACCTTGCAAATCTCAACCTTCAAAGTAATATTTAAATTTAGGAAAACAACCTAGAAATTTTAATTACGGAAAATAGACTTATCATGCTTGATTCTCTAATATCTTAAAGTTTAAATCATCAATGCACAATTAACTATGACTTAATCCAAAACATATCAATGGAAATCATAAATCAAAATAAATTTCATTCTAACAGTGATATGAGAAAGTGGCTTGAGAGAAAGACAAAATTCAGGGATTTGAGAATAATGCAAAAAGTTAGGAACTTTTAAAATTTACCCCCCACACTTAAGATGTACATTGTCCTCAATGTACAAAAATAGATATTCATAATATAGTAAGAAGATCATAAGGTAGGGAGAGAAGTAAAACTTCTTGAAGTTTGGATGGAGTCAAAGAAAAGAAACGAGGGAAATTTGGATCGAGTTGGAGGAGGATGCGCAGATGGTGGTGGATACTAGGGTCGTGGTGTGGTGATTCCCTAGCAGCCTTTAGGACCTAAATAAAAGAAATCAAAATATAATAAAATAAATTAAACAAAAGAAAGATAAAGAAAAGGAAAATAAAGGAGAAGAGAGAAGAAATAGGAAAAATAAATGGACTCAAATGTCCTTGGCTTGTCAGGTCGATGAAGCGGCCGGCATGAACTTATGTAGATCGGTCTCGCACGGGGATACCGTGCTAGGGTCCTTAGGGTCCTTTCGCTTTTTCGACATGGAGATGGTGGTGAGGATGGTGAAAGAAAAAAAATGAGGGGAAGGGGAAAGGAAAATGAAGGGAGAAGATAGTGAGAAGAGAAAGGGGTGTGGTGGCTGTGGGTTGGGAGAAGAAGAATTTGGGGAGAAAGTGAGAAGAACGGGGGTTTTAAATAAGAGTCAGGGACCTGGTTGCTTGCCACGCCCATGTGCTGTGGGCATGATAAGTCACACGGCCATATCGCACGGCCGTCTGGTGGCTTGTTCGTTTCTCCCACGCTTGTGTAGAGGTTTCCACGCCCGTGTATCTTTCTCAATGTCGACCATGGCCGTATCGCACGGCCGTGGCATTTTATCGTCGTCCGTAATTTGGGGATTTTTCGTCCTTGGGTCGTACAATCTCTGCCACGCCAGTGTGCAAATCTGTGATGTCCACACGGCCACGGCCACGCCCGTGTGCAAGGCCGTGTGGTACGGAAACCTACGCTTTATTAACTTGGTTAGTTTTTAGTTAGGTGCTAAAAATCAAAGATATGAAAATTAAAGGGGTTAGTGATAAACCGTAATAGTAACATATTTTATCTCCACATTTAGCATGTTTTTGGATGATTTATCCCTTGAGTTATGGAATTTGGTGCTCTTAATCCTTTAATTTCATGTTTTATACTCAGGAGAGCATAGGAGGATGAAAAGAACGGAAAACGGGCTTAAAACGGGCCAAATGGGCCAAAGTAGGAAATCAACATGGCCTGGGCCCAAAGTACACGGCCGTGCCCCTTTAGCAGGCTCGAACACTGTAACATCCCAAATATGGGGTTATTTAGAATTTAAGTATTTTCTTATTATGAACTGCTGTGATATTATTAATGGAGTAATAGAGCTTAATTTAAGGCTTTGAGTGTGCCCGGTTTGATAGAAAAATTTGAGTTTTTAATTTTAAAAGAAGGAGCCTTAGCAAGAGGGTGTTATAAGAATAAATGGGTGTAATCTGACACTAATTAGGCCTTGGATAAGTGGCAAAGCAAGCCCACTTAAGAGCTAGCATGTGACGCCACCAAGGGGCAAGGGAGAGCCTTGGTTCGAGTCACAAAATCCTCCTTTTTGCTCTTTATTTTGGACGGCAAAGAGAGAGAAATGCTCAATTCAAACACTTCAGGATAATAAGAATTTTATTTGGATTTTATTTGAATATTTGTTTAAAAGTTGGCAGAGAGAAAAAGTAGGAACCTGATTAATTCAAATTCTTTTGAATGATTTTAAACAATTGGCCAAGAGTAATTCAGGGTGTTGGCCGAATCTAGGACTCCTTGTTGGAGAGGAGTAATCGGCAAGGGAACTATGTAGAGGGGAGGCCGAATTCTCTTAGTCTCTTACTTGACAATTTCGGCTAGGCATTTTCTCATCTTCCACCCCTTTTCCTTCTTTTTCATCTTTTCTCAAACCGAAACTCTCTCTACCCTTTCTTCGTCGAATCCCTACCTTCTTTTCCCCTTCTCTTCTCTTTCTCTATTAGCCGAATCTACTCCCTACCTTGTGCTTTGAAATTCCCTTCTCCTATCTAGAAGCACTTTGGCCGAATATTAGGAGTAACATAAGTCTCTTCGGGATTTCTTTTTCAAACGATTGGTGAAGGTAAGTATTGCAGAAAACCTCCTCCCACAATCTTTTGTTCTTGGTCGACTTGGATGAATGGGAAGCCGAAATTCGGCACATGTTGACGGTGTGGCTAACTATTCTTCTCCTTTGAAACCGATTTCTTAGAAGGTGCTCCGGATTTGAAGTGCACCATCCAAACCTCTATTCTCGACAATCGGCTTTGGTAAGGGTGGTAAGGATCCATTTTAAGATCATTAATTCTTTTAAGTAATCGAAAGCCAAGGCTATCATAGTGGCTACTAATAATTGCCGATTGTAGGGTAGTAAAAGCAGATTCACCAAAATGTGTCTTTGTGGCTAGTATTCAAAGCGAGTAGGTAAGGATTCGGGTTCAAGCAATAACCCTAAAAGGATTATTTGGTTTGGCCGAATGGCCCATATCACTAACACTATTTTGGCCGAATATAGGGGCTAGTGGATCTAAGGTGGCCGACTTCTTCATTCGGGATTTAGATTATTCGTGGGTGACAGTGTGTACATACACACGTATATAGCGATTAATGTTGTGTTATATATATATATTCGTATGTAAATCGCTTGATGTAGATGCAGTTGGTACCTTAACTTGGTACAAGTGAGGATCCCGTAAGTCTCTCATTAAGATGAGATTACTTTAATGCTTTTGGGAAGCATGGCTTATTGACACATGTGATGAATGCATGAGATCTGTTGTTAACTGTTTATCTACTGTGGGTTATATGAGAGGAGGGGGCAGTGATGTTTCGTGCTGACGAGCACCAGTGTTTTGGTAACACACTTGTGACTATATGTCACCGAGGTTTGGTACCTCCGGAGGTTTGGTACCTCATAGCGACTTGTCCCCGTGGTTAACACCACCGTGGGTTGGCCCCACTTGAGATATGGGATCGTCGCGGTGATTTGGTATCACACGATGGGTTGGCCCCATCACCCGATTTGTGTCTACGGACACCGGTGCTTTGGTAGCACATTGTGACTATACGTCACCAAAGTGGTTTGGCACCACCAGGTGTTTTGGTAACACATTGTGACTACGGTCACCAAATGGTTTGGTACCACATGGGGTAGACAAAGGCGTTTGGTTGGCTAGGTTGGGCATACGATACTCTGCATATTAATCGTTATATGTTGTGTATGAAATGTTGTTTTTTTAAACGGGGGAAGGGTTACATACTGAGTCTTGGTGACTCACCTTCTCCTTTAACATTTTTCAGGTGACTCGTAGATGGCGGTTGAGGAGCCGGTTGGACTCGAGGTGGCCATGCAGTGGATTTAAATTTATAGAACTTTAAATTTGGTTATTTTTATTTTGGTTGTAATAAGGCCTCCTAAACTTTATTTGTGTTATTTTTTTTATATGTCGGATGTTTACTTTAAACTATATTATTAAAACTGAATTGAAATCACTTGTTTTCTCAAATTAACACGAAAATGTTTTATCGTGCCATCGGGCACACTTGAAATTTGTATAATAACCGGACTTAATTAAACTTCCAAATTAAGTCCAAGTATAGTTTTGGCAAGATAACCAAAAACAAGGGGTTTTCAATGAAACTTAAATTGGTTCTAGATGGTGTTCAAAAAAGTTTTTCTCCGTAGCAAATCAAATTCGGTCGTAATGTTTGGGCCGAGTTTGGGTTGTTACAAACACGGCCTAAAATCGATTCACACGGGCGTGCCACACGGGCGTGTCCCTGTCGTGACAAAGAGGAATTTCACTCGGAATATAATACTTAGAGGCAAAGAAACACATTCCAAATCCTATATAAACACCCTAGAGGCCAACCTTGAGGGGGGCGTCCAGCTAGGCCAAGGAGCCAAGCTAGAGAGGTCAGAATCGTGGGATTTACTCGAAGAAAGCCAGTTGATTCATCTCAAGAAGCCGAATTCATACTCAAGACGGCGGATCTCCCCTTCAATTCCTTTAGGGGGTTTTAGGGTTTTCTTATGTTTTGTTTTATCTTTTCTTCTGAGATGTATTCTTTTATGATTATGAACTAAACCCCTCAGATACCTGAGGGGGATGAAACCTAAGACGGATCTTGTTATTGTTTTCTGAACTATATGATAAATACTTGATTTGTTCTTAATTATGTGTCCTTAATTCTTGCTTTGATATTTCAGGGTATTGATTCAAGTATTGATGTGCTTAGGCAGTGGAGCAAAAGTCCCTGTTTAAGAGTAGATCTAGCATAGTTAAGCGGAGTTGATCGCAACCCTAGAGATAGGATGACGAAAATCTGTCAGATTAGGGTCAAACCTAATATGAGAGTTCATTGATCGAGTTAATGCAATCTTAGGGGTTTTAATTAGAAAGAGATTTCAATTAATCAACCTAGGGTTAGACGTTAGTAGCCTCGAGAGAGGTATTAATATAAATTAGGGAATCCTACGGATCAAGTCAAGTGAATAAATCATCTGGTTCAGAGTTAGATAACAAGTGAAGTCTAGGTGGATTCCTCCATGGGTATTGTCTTAATCAATTGGTTTTTCCCATAAGTATTTCCCCAATTCATTCTCTTTGTCTTAGCGTCTTTAGCTTAGTAGTTAGTTAATTTTAGATTAAACAATAATTCACTTCAATTCTTAGGCTAAATAATAGAAAGAAAGTTAGTATTAGTACTTTTGGTTCCTATGGGTTCGACATTCCGGTCTTGCCACTAAACTATACTACTTTTCGATAGGTGCGCTTGCCTCAATCGTTGTCACAGTTATTTTCTAGGCTAGATCATTCATTATATAAATATTAAGACTCTGACACACGATCAAGTTTTTGGCGCCGTTGCCGGGGAACCAAAATATTATGAACGCTCATTTTTTATTACTTTAGCCATTTTATTTATTTGCAATTTATTTTTATTTTTATTTTATTTTAACATTGCTAATTTTTCTCTTTCTTTGCTTCTGGCAGGTATTTCTAGTTTATGACTAGAAGAAACCCGTTAGGACCCTTGATTTTTGACAGTGAAATAAAACATACCACTCGCAGAAATCGAAGAGATGTCACTGAATAATTATCAATGGCAAGACATGAGGACAATGCCTAATAAAGCAGCAGGTGTTTTTGATCGCTGTAATCAGAGTTTTAAAATTTATAAAAGAATGATCGAACCTGGAAACTAACTCTGACAACAATTAAAGGCAAGTGCACCTATCGAACAGTAGTATAGTTTAGGCAAGACCGGATTGTCGAACCCAAAGGAACTAAAAGTACTAATATTAACTTTCTTTTTATTATTTAGCCTAAAATAAGTGAAGTTGTTTATTAATCTAAATTAATTAACTACTAAACTAAAGACTCTAAGACAAAGAAGAATGAATTTGGAAAATAACTTGGGAAAAACTTAGTTGATTTGGACGATACCCTAGGAAGAATCCACCTAGACTTCACTTGTTATCTAACACTGAACCATACGATTTATTCACTTAGTTTGATCCGTAAGACTCCCTAACGTATATTAAACCCTCTCTCGAGGCGAATAACGTCTAACCCTAGGTTAATTAGTGGAACTCTCGTTCTCTTATAATAACCTCCTAGAATAGTAGTAAATCGATCTATGGATTCCCATATTAGGTTTCACCCTAATCCGGCAAAATCTCGTCACCCTATCTCTAGGCGTGCGATCAAATCTGCTTAATTATGTTGGATCTACTCTTAGGCAGGGTCTATTCCTCCTCCACCTAAGCACATTAAATTTGGATTAAGCTCACATAATTAAGAACAAACTAAGTATTTATCATATAATTCAAATAATCAACTAACAAGATTCATCATAGGTTTCATCCCCTTCGGGTATCCGAAGATTTATTTCATAACAATAAAGGAAAACATCTCAAGAGAAAAGATAAAACAAAACATAAGAAATCCCTAAAACCCCCTGAAGGAATTGAAGAGGAGATCCTCCGTCTTAAGTATAACTTTGCCTTCTTGAGATGGATCAACTGGCTATCTCTGAATGAATCCCCACAAATCTGCCTTCTCTGGCCTAGCACGACGCCCCTAGACGATGGCTTTGGGCTCCCCTCGATAGAGGGTTTCTGTCGAACTCCGCCGACAAGTTGCCCCCTTGGGTGTTTATATAGACTTCGAGATGCCTTACTTGGCCCCAAAGTATCCTAATTCAAGTAGAGTTCCTACTAGGGTGTTTGAATAGGCTTTGGAATATGTTTCTTTGCCTCCAAGTATCCAAATCCGAGTAAAACTTCTCTTGGCCGCGGCAGGGACACGCCTATGGTACACGGCCGTGTAAGTCGTGCTCAGGCCGTGTGGACTTCGTTGATGAGGCACGGCCGTGCAAATCGTGGTCCAGGCCGTGTTCGAGATCTTTAAGGAGGCACGGCCATGTGATCTCTGGTCCAGGCCGTGTCGATTTCATGCTTTGGCCTATTTGTCCCGTTTTAAGCCCGTTTTGTGCTCTTTTCATCCCCTGGTGCTTTCCTGAGTATATAACATGAAAAGAAAGGATTAAGAGCACCTTTTTACATAAATCAAGGGATAATTCATCCAAAAGCATACTAAATGTGGGATTAAAATATGTTACTATTTCGGTTTATCAAATACCCCCACACTTAAGCTTTTGCTTGTCCTCAAGCAAAATTCTCAACTCATAATTAAAACGAACTTCCCTCAATTCATAATAGTCATTAATAGTGTTTCATCATAATTCAGAGATAATGCATACATGGATAATTCAACTCAAAGAGTCCTAAAAATTCAAACAATATAAGTCATAGATTTTGTAGCTCGAAAACTTAGGCGTCTCCCCTTATCTAGATAATTACCTTTAATTTGAAATCGACAAGGATTGACATCCTCACAAAAGATTCACTCAAATCACTCAAAGTGTTTAAGGTTCAGAATTTAGGCACTCATAAGTCAGACATGAAGAGTTAATCCCATAGGCTTGCATGAAAATCAAATCTCCACCACTGAAATGTGAGATGAAACACAAATCAAAAGGTCTTTGTTAGGGTTGTAACGGGGCTAGGGTTAAGGCGTGGAATAAGGCTGAATTAGAGGGTTAGAATCGAGTTTGAATTGACAAATTACCTAACTAAGAACTAATGAACTAATAATAATTACATCAATTGAAAACTAAGAATACCAATAATACGAGCTTCTTCTTCGATACTTGGAATTTAAGCGTATAAGCTCATTTAATCACAGCTAATGATGAATAATAAATATACTTTTGATTTTTTTTAAGAACAAACTAAATACATAATAAAGGATAAACTACTAAAATTCATAATTAGGCAACTAATCAGATCAAATCTCAATATAAGGGTAGTCAAAAGGAATGGTGATAACAAAAACAAAGGGGTTCTGGGTTAATATTAGCGGTTATGTCAATAAATAGGGTTGTTAGGATTAAAAGGGGTTCACTAGGGGTTAATTATGAAGGTAGGATTTTTATGGAGTAAGTGGGTTAAATCTTAGGTGCCTTTATCATCTCTGTGTATCAAATCAAAAAGTGTGGTCTCGACATGTATAATCGATGCAAGTTCTAGAATAACAAATCAGTGTTGACATACTCATAATCAATAAAGTGAGCAAGAAAAAGAATTTATGCTCTATAAGGCTCAAAATCTCACAAAAATTATGGGTATTTTGATGTCCACCTCGTAAATTTCAAACTTCAAAGTAATATTTAAATTCAGGTAAACATCCTAAAAAAAATTTATTTCTGAAAAATAGACTTATCATGCTTGATTCTCTAGTATTCTTGGAATTTAATCATCAATGCACAATTATCAATGACTTAATCTAAACCATATCAATAAAAATCATAATTCAAGGGAAATTTCATTCTAATCATAATATGAGAAACTTACTTTAGGATAAGGCATAATTCAGGGATTTTCAAATAATACTATAGTTAACCCCCCCACACTTAAGATGTACATTGCCCTCAATGTACAAAGATAGATAATAGCAAAATAATCAGAAAATCATAAGATAGGGAGAGAAGTGAAACTTCCTGAATTTTGGATGAAAAGAAAACCGGATAGGATTGGAGGTGAGCGTGGGGAAGCGTCTCGAACTGGTTGAGTCCTCGAAGCAGCCATCCTAATTTCTTTTGTATCCTAAGCTAAATCTAAATGGAATGAATAACAAGAAGAAAATAATAAAGAAAATAAAAGAAAGGAAATAAAAATGAAAATAAAAATGAAAATAAAAATAAAAATAGAAATAGAAATAAAAGTAAATATTTAAATAGTGATACAGTCCACGCCCTTGTTCGAGTTTAATCAGTCCGTGTTTTTCGTGATTTTGAATTTTGGGCGCGTTTAGGTGTTTTACCATGGTCGTGGGTCTCGTAGCACGCCCGTGTATTCTTCTCACGATCCTTTAGAACGGGCGTGTTTAACTCGTGCTCGTCAAGTCAGTAACCTCGCACGGTTGTAGGGCACAGCCGTGTCTCGCCCGTGCTCAATAAGTCAGTAACCTCAGACGGGAAGTCGGCACGGGCGTGGCTTTTTATTGCAGCCCGTGTTGGGAAAAGAAATCATTCTTTGTCATGCACGGTTACTACCACATCCGTGGTTCGTCCTTCTGGCTTCCACACGGCCACGGCCATGGTCGTGTGCAAGGCCGTGTGAGCATGGAAATCTGTACCTTGGTTAGTTTATGGTTAGGTGCTAAAATGGAAAATAAAAGTAAAATAAAAAATGTAAAAATTAATAGGGTTAGTGCTCGGGTTGCCTCCCGAGAAGCGCTCATTTATAGTCTTAAGCTAGACTTTACCTCTCATTCGTATGGTCAAGGTGGTTTGAGGAGGTGAAAATCCTTCCTCATGTGATCAGCTCGATTTTTGATATAAAATTTAAGTCGAGTAGTGTTTACCTCAAAAGTACTGAATTTAGGATTGCTTACCTCGACTGGCCCGTATATGAAGACATTAAGTACATCAAAAGTGATTTCTTCTGTTGTCTTGAGGTCTGAATTGGCGATTCGAGGGTCTTCCTTATTCAACAATACCTGATCCCCTATTTTGAAGTGATTTGTTGTTCCTATCAACTCGTCTGGGGGTTCCTTCGGTTTTTCTTCGTGCGGTTTCGGCTCCTCTTTAAAGTGTGTCTTCCCCTCTTCTAGTTTGTTGATCTCAAGGCTTCGTTCCTCATATTCTTCTTCTTTGTTGACACAAGGTTCCTGTTTGGCTCGGTTCGTAGTTACGTGGTTGTTCTGCGGTGAAATTTGAGCAGTTGATTATCAACCGATTTTACTTTCTCACCTTCATCGATCGATGTTACGCCGAGTCAAGAGCTTGTAGACCCGATTGATTCGTCACCTATACGAAGAATGAGTTCTCCTGTACCAACATCAATTTTAGTCCTGGCAGTTGCTAGAAATGGTCTTCCTAAAATTAAAGGGATCGAATTGTCCTCATCCATGTCTAAAACGACAAAGTCTACTTGGAATACGAATTTATCAATTTTGATTAGAACATTTTCAATTATACCCCTAGGAATTCTGATAGTTTTATCAGTTAATTGAATGCTCATCCTGGTTTGTCTCGGTTTCCCTAGACCTAGTTGTTTAAACATTTTATAAGGCATAACATTGATGCTTGCCCCTAAATCAGCTAAAGTATTATCAATAGACAAACTACCAATTAAACATGGAATTGTAAAACTCCCTGGATCTTTTAATTTCCGTGGCAGTTTATTTTGTAGAATTGCTGAGCACATTGCGTTTAGCTTCACATGTGATTCCTCGTCTAGCTTCCGTTTGTTTGTCAACTGCTCTTTTAAAAATTTTCTATAATCGGGTATCTGCGAAAGAGCTTCGAGAAATGGTAAGTTAATATGTAATTTCTTTAAAAGTTTAAGAAACTTACCAAACTGTTCCTCTGTGTTGTCCTTCTTCATTGCTCCGGGATATGGTACACGAGGATGGTACTCTGTAATTGCCGATTTTGGTATTTCATGGCTCACCTCAACCTTACCTTCACTTACCACAGGATCTTGCCTTGGGTCAGATTCCACTAATCTTTCACTGTCATGAGTTGTTACAGCTTGAATTTGCTCTTTTGGGTTAGTTTCAGTGTTGCTTGGCAAGCTTTCTTGTGGTTGTTCTAAGATCAGCTTAACAGGCTGACCTAAATGATCCTCGATCCCTTAAATCGATGTTTCTTGTTTCGTTTCTATATTTTGGAGATGTGCTTCTGTGTTTGCTATGAATTTTGCCAGCGTCTCTTCAAGGTTCGACTCATCTTCCTGTTGGTAAGGTGGTTGTTGAAAATTTGGATGAAGTTCCTCTCTTTGGCTGCCTTGATCGTCCCACGAGAAATTGGGATGGTACCTCCAATCTGTATTGTAAGTGTCACTATAAAAATTATTTTGAGGTCTAGAATAGTTACCCATATAGTGGACTTGTTCGTTCTTCATGCCATATCTAGTAGGGTGGGTACTCGTGGATTCGCCACGCCTCCTAGATTCGAGTCATATTGCATAACCGGATGTACTGCGAGAGACTACACAAACCATCAATCTTTTTATTCATCATCTCTAACGGGTTTGATAGCCTGGTTATTGCGTCGAGGTTGAAGACACTGGCGGCTTCTGTTGGTGTTGTCCTCATAACTCGCCACTGATAGTTATTTAGTGTCGTCTTCTCTAAAATTATCTAACAAAAACAAATAAAAGAAAATTAGCAAAGTAAAAATTTAAACTAAAAATAAAAGTAAATTGCGAAAAATAAAAAGAATGGCTAAAGTAATAAAAATAGAGCTTTCTTAATATTTTAGTTCCCAACAGAACGGCACCAAAAACTTGTTCATTTGTAAATCGAGTTTTAAAATTTATAAAAGAATGATCGAACACGAAACTAACTCGACAACGATTAAAGGTAAGTGCACCTATTGAACAGTAGTATAGTTTAGGCAAGACCGGATTGTCGAACCCAAAGGAACTAAAAGTACTAATACTAACTTTCTTTTTATTATTTAGCTTAAAATAAATGAAGTTGTTTATTAATCTAAATAATTAACTACTAAACTAAAGACTCTAAGACAAAGAAGAATGAATTTGGAAAATAACTTGGGAAAACTCAGTTGATTTGGACGATACCTAGGAAGAATCCACCTAGACTTCACTTGTTATCTAACACTTTGAACCATACGATTTATTCACTTAGTTTGATCCGTAAGACTCCTAACGTATATTAAACCCTCTCTCGAGGCGAATAACGTCTAACCCTAGGTTAATTAGTGGAACTCTCGTTCTCTTATAATAACCTCCTAGAATAGTAGTAAATCGATCTATGGATTCCGATATTAGGTTTCACCCTAATCCAAAAAAATCTCGTCACCCTATCTCTAGGCGTGCGATCAACTCCGCTTAATTATGTTGGATCTACTCTTAGCGTGGTCTATTCCTCCTCCACCTAAGCACATTAAATTTGGATTAAGCTCACATAATTAAGAACAAACTAAGTTATTATCATATAATTCAAATAATCAAATAACAAGATTCATCATAGTTTTCATCCCCTTCGGGTATCCGAAGGTTTAGTTCATAACAATAAAGGAAAACATCTCAAGAGAAAAGATAAAACAAAACATAAGAAATCCCTAAAACCCCCTGAAGGAATTGAAGAGGAGATCCTCCGTCTTGAGTATAACTCTGCCTTCTTGAGATGGATCAACTGGCTATCCCTGAATGAATCCCCACAAATCTGCCTTCTCTGGCCTAGCACGACGCCCCTAGATGATGGCTTTGGGCTCCCCTCGACAGAGGGTTTCTGTCGAACTCCCCCGACAGGTTGCCCCCTTGGGTGTTTATATAGACTTCGAGATGCCTTACTTGGCCCCAAAGTATCCTAATTCAAGTAGAGTTCCTACTATGGTGTTTGAATAGGATTTGGAATATGTTTCTTTGCCTCCAAGTATCCAAAAATCCGAGTAAAACTTCTCTTGGCCGCGGCAGGGACACGCCCATGGTACACGCCCGTGTAAGTCGTGGTCAGGCTGTGTGGACTTCGTTGATGAGGCACGGCTGTGTAAATCGTGGTTCAGGCCGTGTTCGAGATCTTTAAGGAGGCACGGCCGTGTGATCTTTGGTCCAGGCCGTGTCGATTTCATGCTTTGGCCCATTTGTCCCGTTTTAAGCCCGTTTTGTGCTCTTTTCATCCCCTGGTGCTTTCCTGAGTATATAACATGAAAAGAAAGGATTAAGAGCACCTTTTTACATAAATCAAGGGATAATTCATCCAAAAGCATACTAAATGTGGGATTAAAATATGTTACTATTTCGATTTATCAGTTTTCAACCTTGACGCGGTCACCATGTTATCTAACCAGGTAGAGCTTTTAAATAAAAAATTTGATGGTTGGTATGGTTCTACGCAGGTACATCCGGTAATACAGTATGATACAAATGGAGGAGGGTGAACAACACGAATATCTATCCTACAACCCTAGCACAAGAGAACGAACAAGTCAACTATATGGGTAACTATTCTAGACCTCAAAATAATCCCTATAGTAACACTTATAATGCAGGTTGGTGGAACCATTCCAATTTCTCGTGGGATGGCCAAGGAAATCGGAGACAACAACCCCTCCCAGGCTTTCAACAACCACCTTACCAACAGGAAAAGAAGCCGAACCTTGAACAGATGCTAACAAAATTTATCGCAGTGCCCGAAACCCGTTTTCAAAACAACGATACAATGCTCAAAACTCAACAGGCATTAATTCAAGGGATCGAGAACCAAATAGGTCAGCTTGCTAAGCTAATCTCAGAAAGACCACAAGGTATCTTGCCTAGCAACACCGAAACTAACCCAAGAGAGTAACCGCAAGCAATAACTGCTCACGATAGTGAAGGGTTAGATGAACCAAAATTGAAGCAAGAGAATGTGGTAGAGGAAAGTAAGGTTGAGGTAAGCCATGATAAACCAAAACTGGTAATTACAGAGTACCAACCTCGTGTGCCATACCCCAATGCGATAAAGAAAGACCACACAGAGGAACAATTCGGTAAATTTCTTAAACTTCCAAAGAAATTACATATTAACTTGCCGTTTCTTGAAGCTCTTTCGCGATGCGATTCAAGGAAATTTTCAAAAGAGTTTTTGACAAACAAATGGAAGTTAGACGATCACGTCGCATGTGGAGCTAAACGCGGTGTGCCCAAAGCAATTCTCTGAAATAAACTACCACGTGAGCTCACATTTCGTGTGAGTGACGAAACGATCACTCTTGAGTTCTTGACACGGCTAGGACATCGAGTATTAAAGGTGGAACCAATCACTTCAAAGTTGGGGACCAGCATCTGTCGATACAACCGACCCTCGAGTAGTCGCTTCAGAACTTAATACAAATGGTGCGACTCCTTTTACGGTACTTAAGGTCTTTCCATACGGAACGGTCGAGGTAACAAATTCTAATTTCGGCACTTTTGAGGTAAATATTACCCGACTCAAACCATATGTTGATAGAATTGATAGTAAGAAAAAGAGTTTCAATCAGAAACCACCATGGCCATACGAATAACGGTAAGTCTAGCTCAAGACTTTAAACGAGCGCTTCTCGGGAGGCACCCCGAGCACTAACCCCACTAACGTTCATATTTTCGAATTTTAGCATCTAACTAAAAACTAACCAAATTTTTAGGCGTAGGTTTCCATACCACACGGCCTTGCACACGGGCGTGGCCCTGGCCGTGTGGACACCATGAGTATGCATATCGGCGTGGCGGATATCGTGCAGAAACAGGACGAAAATTTTCCCCAAGACACGGGCTCCGACTAAATGCCATGGTCGTGCAATGCGGCCGTGGTCGAAACTGCCTAAAGAACACGGGCTGAGATAAATCCACACGGCCGTACGAGGCGGCCGTGGTCGATATTATCAGCTTTTTCACATATCGCCGCCACCACCACCTCGAGATCACTCCGATGATGAGGACCTTTGAGTCCTTTTTATTTTCTTTATTCTTATTCTTATTTTTATTTTTATTTATTTATTTTTATTTTAGTTCATTTTCCTTTATTATTAAACTCTTTAATTTTTTAAGTATAATTTAATTTCTTTTATCTCTGGCTGTTTGACTCTCGAGTAACTATAACAAACGTCCATTAAATAAGAACTCCCTAAAAACTTTTATGATGACTTCCGCAGTTTAAAAAGGTTCAAGGTGCCACTCAAGGAACGAACACACCACCGAAGTATTCTCCACCACCTTCACCTATGCCTAGTCATCATGTTCATCATTGATCATCCTCCAAGGATTTCATCCATAATTCAGGAAGTTTCACTTCTCCTTCTCTTTTGATTTTCTTAAAATATTGTTCATATATATGTTTGTACATTGAGGACAATGTATATCTTAAGTGTGGGGGTGAATTTTATCGTTAAAAGTGCCTAACTTTTTGAATTATTCTCAAATCCCTGAATTAATTCTTGTGGAGAGGTGTCAATAATACTTTCCCTAAATTATATCTTGTTCTTAAATATTTTTCTCATATTATGATTAAAATGAAATTTCCTCTGATTCATGATTTTTATTGATATGTTTCGGATTAACTCATAGTTAATTGTGCAGTGATGATTTAAACTTTAGGAGACTAGAGAATCAAGCATGATAAGTCTATTTTCAGAAGTAAAAATTTTTTGTTAGCTTGTCTACCCGAATCTAATTATTACTTTGAATTTTGAAATTTACAAGGTTGATATCAAAAAGCCCATAATTTTTGTGAGATTTTGAGCCTTTCAGAGCATATTCTTTTTCTTGCTCACTTTTTTTATTATGAGTGTTAACATGGATTTGTTATTCTAGAACTTGCTTCGATTATACATGTCGAGACCACACCTTTGATTTGATATACTGATATGATAAAGTGATAAACCGAAATAGTAACATATTTTAGGCCCACATTTATTACGCTTTTGGATGAATTATCCCTTATTTTATGTAATTTGGTGCTCTTAATCCTTTCTTTTCATGATATATACTCAGGAAAGCACCAGGGGATGAAAAGAACGCAAAACGGGCTTAAAACGGGACAAATGGGCCAAAGCATGAAATCGACACGGCCTGGACCAAATATCACAAGGCCGTGCCTCACTGATCATCTAGAACATGGTCCAACCCCGACTCACACGGCCGTGTCTCACTAAAGAAATCTGAACACGGCCTGGCCACGATTTACACGGGCGTGTGCCATGGCCGTGCCTCTGCCGTGGAGAAGAGCAATTTCATTTGGGAAAGGATACTTAGGGAGAAAGAAACGTATTTCAAAAGCCTATAAATACACCCTAAGTATGACCTGAAAAGGGGAGCCCAAAGCTATCGTCTAGGGGCGTCGTGCTAGGCCAGAGAAGGCAGATTTGTGGGGATTCACTCAGGGATAGCCAGTTGATCCATCTCAAGAAGCCAGAGTTATACTCAAGACGGAGGATCTTCTCTTCAATTCCTTCAGGGGGTTTTAGGGATTTCTTATGTTTTGTTTTATCTTTTCTCTTGAGATGTTTTCCTTTATTGTTATGAACTAAACCCTTCGGATACCCGAAGGGGATGAAACCTATGATAAATCTTGTTAGTTGATTATTTGAATTATATGATAAATACTTAGTTTGTTCTTAATTATGTGAGCTTAATCCAAATTTAATGTGCTTAGGTGGAGGAGGAATAGACCCTGCCTAAGAGTAGATCCAACATAATTAAGCGGAGTTGATCGCACGCTTAGAGATAGGGTGACGAGATTTTGCCGGATTAGGGTGAAACCTAATATGGGAGTCCACAGATCGATTTACTGCTATTCTAGGGGGTTATTATAAGAGAACGAGAGTTCCACTAATTAACCTAGGTTTAGACGTTATTCGCCTCGAGAGAGGGTTTAATATACGTTAGGGAGTCTTACGGATCAAACTAAGTGAATAAATTGTATAGTTCAGTGTTAGATAACAAGTGAAGTCTAGGTGGATTCTTCATAGGGTATCTTCTAAATCAACTGAGTTTTTCCGAAGTTATTTTCCAAATTTATTTTTCTTTGTCTTAGAGTCTTTAGTTTAGTAGTTAATTAATTTAGATTACTAAACAACTTCACTTATTTTAGGCTAAATAATAAAAAGAAAGTTAGTATTAGTACTTTTAGTTCCTTTGGGTTCGATAATCCGGTCTTGCCTAAGCTATACTACTGTTCGATAGGTGCACTTGCCTTTAATCATTGTCAGAGTTAGTTTCCAGGTTCGATCATTCTTTTATAAATTTGAAAACTCTGATTTACAGCGATCAAGTTTTTGGCGCCGTTGCCGGGGAACTAAAATATTAAGAAAACTCTATTTTTATTACTTTAGCCATTATTTTTATTTTTTGCAATTTATTTTTAGTTTTTATTTTAATTTTGCTAAACTTTCTTTCTTTCTTTTCCTAGCAGGTACCTCTAGTTTATTACTAGAAGGAACCCGAGAGGACCTTTAGAATACGAAAGTGATATTGAAGCTACCGCTCGAAGAAATCGCGGAGAAATTAGGCGAGCCCTAAATTACCAAGGAGAGCGAGAAGACAGACCCAATCCTACTGAAGGGATGGACGAAAATACTCTTCCACCACAAGATGTTGGAGAAAATAATGCTCCTCGTACTATGTTTGATTATGCTAAACCGCATTTAACAGGAGCCGAATCTAGTATTGTCAGGCCTGCTATAGCTGCTAATAATTTTGAATTAAAGCCTAACACTATACAAATGATTCAACAGTTTGTTCAATTTGATGGTTTGCAGGATAAAGATCCAAACGCTCATATAGCTAATTTTTTAGAATTCTGTGATACCTTCAAAATAAATGGTGTTTCTGATGATGCCATACGACTTCGGTTATTTCCCTTTTCATTAAAGAATAAAGCTAAAGAGTGGTTAAACTCGTTACCACGAGGGTCAATCACTACATGGGAACAAATGACTGAAAAATTTTTATTAAAATATTTCCCACCGGCCAAAACGACCAAATTACGTAATGATATCTCTTCTTTTGTGCAGATGCATTTAGAGACATTATACGATGCATGGGAGAGATATAAGGATCTCTTGAGAAGGTGTCCACACCATGGCTTACCATTGTGGCTCCAAGTCCAAACTTTTTATAACGGTGTGAACCTCTCAACGAGACAACTAATCGACTCAGTCGCCGGTGGAACCTTGAATAATAGAACTCCTGAGGTAGCCTACGAGTTTATTGAAGAGATGTCGCTGAATAACTATCAGTGGCAAGTTACAAGAACAAGGCCAACAAAAACAGCCAGAGTTTACAACCTCGACGCAGTAACCATGCTATCAAATCAGGTAGAGTTGATGAATAAGAAGATTGATAGTTTGTGTTATTCGCAGGTACATCCAACATGCAGTGTGACGCAAGTGGAACTGTGGCGAATCCTGAGTACCCACCCTACCAACCGGGCACAGAGAGCGAACAGATGAACTATATAGGTAACAATTTCAGATCTAATAATAACCCATATAGTAATA
Organism: Gossypium sturtianum; assembly: GCA_025698515.1. Taxonomy (NCBI): domain Eukaryota; kingdom Viridiplantae; phylum Streptophyta; class Magnoliopsida; order Malvales; family Malvaceae; genus Gossypium; species Gossypium sturtianum. The sequence goes on along the minus strand of CM046955.1, from coordinate 143,386,727 downwards.
ATTATAATCCAGGTTGGAGGAACCACCCAAATTTTTCGTGGGAGGACACAAGAAATCAAGGAAATCAAAGACAACAACCTCCTCAAAATTTCCAAAATCAGCCCTATCCACAGGAAAAGAAGTCGAATCTTGAAGAGACGTTGAACAAATTCATAGCATCCACAGAAGCCCGTCTCCAAAAAAATGAGGTAACACTCGACACCCAACAAACATCGATCAAAAAGATCGAGAACCAAGTTGGAGGACTTACAAAGGCAATCGGGGAAATTACCCAGTCAGTCGGAGAAATTGCAAAGCTATTATCCGAACGACCGCAAGGGCGTCTACCGAGTAATACTGAAATTAATCCAAATGAGCAAATCCAAGCCATAACAGCTCAAGAAAGCGAAGAAGTAGACGAACCCAGTCCAACACAAGAAAACGAGGTAGAAAAAGGTAAAGTAGAGGTAACACAAGACAAGCCAAAACCGGTAATTAAGGAGTACCAACCTCGCGTACCTTACCCCGAGGCATTAAGAAGAGACGACACAGAAGAACAGTTCGGTAAGTTTCTTAAACTTTTAAAGAAATTACATATTAACTTACCATTACTTGAAGCTCTTTCGCAGATGCCAGATTCTAGGAAATTTTTAAAAGAGCTTCTAACAAACAAACGGAAGTTAGACGAGTCGTCACATGTGGAACTTAACGCAAAGTGCTCAGTAATTCTCCAAAATAGGCTACCACAAAAGCTAAAAGATCCAGGGAGTTTTACAATTCCATGTTTAATTGGTAGACTAACTGTTGATAATGAGTTAGCTGATTTAGGGGCAAGCATAAATGTCATGCCTTATAAATTGTTTAAACAATTAGGTCTAGGGAAACCCAAACAAACTAGGATGAGCATTCAATTAGCTGATAAAACTGTTAGAATTCCTAGGGGTATTATCAAAGATGTTCTTGTAAAAATTGACAAATTCGTTTTCCCAGTAGACTTTGTTGTCTTAGACATGGATGAGGATAATTCGATCCCCCTAATTTTAGGAAGACCCTTTTTAGCAACTGCCAGGACTAAAATTGATGTTGATGCAGGAGAACTCATACTTTGTGTAGGTAATGAGACAAATCACCATCAAGGCTCTCGATTCACTAGAACATCGAGTAATCAAGGTGAGAATGTAAATTCTACTCGATAACCATTCTGGTTAACCCTTATTTTCAGGAAGCACCACCAAAGAATACAATCCGAACCCAATCCTAAACCCCATGCCAACAAAGAAATAACTCATGAAGATCGAGGGATTCAGTTCGATGATCTAGACGAGTGGAAGACACACTTCAAGGAGAAATTAGGGATACACGACGAAGAATCGGAACCACACAAGATAAAATCGAAGGAGCCCCCAAAAGAGCTAATAGGAACAACAAACCACTTCAAAATAGGGGACCAAGTAATGTTAGATTAGGCAGATCCTCGAATATCTCCTCCGAACCCTAGCACAAACAAAGAAATATCTTTTAGGGTAACCAGTGTTTTCCCACACGGAACAGTCGAGGTAAGTAATCCTATTTTTGGTACTTTTACTATAAACACATCTCGACTTAAATTTTTTCACGAAGACGCAAATGATAGCATGAGGAAGGACTTCCAACTCCTCAAACCACCCTGACAATGCAAATGAGAGGAGAGTCTAGCTTAAGACTATAAACTAGCGCTTCTCGGGAGGCAACCCGAGCACTAACATAATTTATTCTTAGACGTTGCTTTAAATTTATTTTTCTTTTCTTCTTTTCGTTCTGAACACTTAGTTATAAACTAACAAGGGGTGTAGAATTCCAGGACACACGGCCTTACACACGGTCGTGGCCGTGGCCGTGTGGACCATAAGAATCCCCGTACTGACATAGCAGAGGCCGTGCGAATCAATTCCAACCACTTTTCGACGTCACGGATCCAACCACTACACCGCGGGCACCGATAAATGGGCATGCCCGTGCCCCATAACCGTGTGTAGCTACTGACTTGCCACCACGGGCAGAACACGTCCGTGTCTTCCAACCGTGGTCGACTCGAAAACAAACATAGAGAATCAACACACCCTGCGACACGGCCGTGCGATGCGGCCATGTGAATCGACACACCCTCAACCCACGGGCGTGATGAATTGCCAGACTTGAGATTCTATTTAAATACCATGCCCCTCTCCTTTCTCTCCTTACATACTCTTCTTCTTCTTCCTCCCTTTCTTTTCTCCCTTTTGTTTTTTTCCCTTTTCCTAATAAATCCTTAGACTCTTGAGCTACAACAAAATCATATCCATGGCAAAGAAGCGTAAAAGGCCAATCTCCTTAAAGGAGACCGATTCACCTGAGTTCATGCCGGCAGCTTCATCCAAACAACAAGCCAAGGGTCTTTGAGACCAATTATCTGTTATTTTATTTTTATCTTCTCATTTATTTTCCTTCTCTTTAACACTCTTATGCTTAATTTAGTTTATTTTATCTTAGTTTCTTGTTTTTAGGTTCTTAAGGCTGCTTGGGAATCACGCCACCACCACCATAACCTCAGCCTTAGAAATCACACCCAATAATAAGGACCTCCCAGTCCATTCATCTTTTCTTTTAATCTTAGTTTTCTTCTTAGTCTCCTTCTCTTTGTCTTTCTTGTCTTTAATTATATTATTAGTATATTATTAAGGTTTCTTTAGATTTCTTAGCTAATCCTGCATGAGCCTCCCAATTTCTTCATCTAGCGAAGGTTCGTCATCCAGACGGCCCATCACCACCACCAAAGACACAATCTCCTCTCAAGGAGCCATCCGAAAATTCAGGGAGTTTCACTTCTTCCCATATCTTATGATTTTATAATGATATTATCTATCTTTGTACATTGAGGGCAATGTACATCTTAAGTGTGGGGGGTGAATCTTAGATATTCCAAACTTTTTGCATTATTCTCAAATCCCTGAATTTAGTCTTGTTTGAAAGTAAATTACTCATATTACTAATTAGGATGAAATTTCTGATGATTTATGATTTTTATTGATATGTTCTAGATTAAGTCATTGATAATTGTGCATTGATAATTAAATTTGAAGAATACTAGAGAATCAAGCATGATAAGTCTATTTTTCTGAATTAAAAAAATTTCTAAGTTGTCGAACTAAGTTTAAATATTACTTTGAAGTTTGAATTTTACGAGGTTGACATCAAAATACCCATAATTTTGTGAGTTTTTGAGCCTTATAGAGCATATATTCTTTTTCTTGCTCACTTTATTGATTATGAGTATGTCAACACTGATTTGTTATTCTAGAACTTGCATCGATTATACATGTCGAGACCACACTTTTTGATTTGATACACAGAGATGATAAAGGCACCTAGGATTTAACCCACTTACTCCATAAAAAGCCTACCTTCATAATTAACCCCTAGTGAACCCCTTTTAATCCTAACAACCCTATTTATTGACATAATCGCTAATATTAACCCAGAAACCCTTTGTTTTTGTTATCACCATTCCTTTTGACTACCCTTATATCGAGATTTGATCTGATTAGTTGCCTAATTATGAATTTTAGTAGTTTATCATTTATTATGTATTTAGTTTGTTCTTAAAAAAAAGTATATTCATTATTCATCATTAGTTGTGATTAAATGAGCTTATACATCTAAATTCCAAGTATCGAAGAAGAAGCTCGTATTATTGGTATTCTTAGTTTTCAATTGATGTAATTATTATTATTAGTTCATTAGTTCTTAGTTAGGTAATTTGTCAATTCAATCTCGATTCTAACCCTCTAATTCAGCCTTACTCCACACCTTAACCCTAGCCTCAATACAACCTAACAAAGACCTTTTGATTTGTGTTTCATCTCATATTTCAGTGGTGGAGATTTGATTTTCATGCAAGCCTATGGGATTAACTCTTCATGTTCGACTTTTGAGTGCCTAAACTTTGAACCTTAAACACTTTGAGTGATTTGAGTGGATCTTTTGTGAGGATGTCAACCCTTGTCGGTTTCAAATTAATAGTATTTATTTAGATGAAGGGAAACACCTATGTTTTGTGCTACAAAATATAAGGCTTATATTGTTTGAATTTTTAGGACACTTTGAGTTGAATTATCCATGTATAAATTATCTCCGAATTATGATGAGACACTATCAATGACTGTTATAAATTATAGAAAGTTTGTTTTAATTGTAAGTTGAGAATTTTGCTTGAGGACAAGCAAAAGCTTAAGTGTGGGGGTATTTGATAAATCAAAATAGTAACATATTTTAGGCCCACATTTAGTACGCTTTTGGATGAATTATCCCTTATTTTATGTAATTTGGTGCTCTTAATCCTTTCTTTTCATGATATATACTCAGGAAAGCACCAGGGGATGAAAAGAACGCAAAACGGGCTTAAAACGGGACAAATGGGCCAAAGCATGAAATCGACACGGCCTGGACCAAAGATCACACGGTCGTGCCTCACTGATCATCTAGAACATGGTCCAACCCTGACTCACACGGCCGTGTCTCACTAAAGAAATCCAAACACGGCCTGGCCACGATTTACACGGGCGTGTGCCATGGCCGTGCCTCTGCCGTGGAGAAGAGCAATTTCATTCGGGAAAGGATACTTAGGGAGAAAGAAACGTATTTCAAAATCCTATAAATACACCCTAAGTATGACCTGAAAAGGGGAGCCCAAAGCTATCGTCTAGGGGCGTCGTGCTAGGCCAGAGAAGGCAGATTTGTGGGTATTCACTCAGGGATAGCTAGTTGATCCATCTCAAGAAGCCAGAGTTATACTCAAGACGGAGGATCTCCTCTTCAATTCCTTCAGGGGGTTTTAGGGATTTCTTATGTTTTGTTTTATCTTTTCTCTTGAGATGTTTTCCTTTATTGTTATGAACTAAACCTTTCGGATACCCGAAGGGGATGAAACCTATGATGAATCTTGTTAGTTGATTATTTGAATTATATGATAAATACTTAGTTTGTTCTTAATTATGTGAGCTTAATCTAAATTTAATGTGCTTAGGTGGAGGAGGAATAGACCCTGCCTAAGAGTAGATCCAACATAATTAAGCAGAGTGGATCGCACGCCTAGAGATAGGGTGACGAGATTTTGTTGGATTAGGGTGAAACCTAATATGGGAGTCCACAGATCGATTTACTGCTATTCTAGGGGTTATTATAAGAGAACGAGAGTTCCACTAATTAACCTAGGGTTAGACGTTATTCGCCTCGAGAGAGGGTTTAATATACGTTAGGGAGTCTTACGAATCAAACTAAGTGAATAAATCGTATAGTTCAGTGTTAGATAACAAGTGAAGTCTAGGTGGATTCTTCCTAGGGTATCTTCTAAATCAACTGAGTTTTTCCCAAGTTATTTTCCAAATTTATTCTTCTTTGTCTTAGAGTTTTTAGTTTAGTAGTTAATTAATTTAGATTAATAAACAACTTCACTTATTTTAGGCTAAAAAATAAAAAGAAAGTTAGTATTAGTACTTTTAGTTCCTTTGGGTTCGATAATCCGGTCTTGCCTAAGCTATACTACTGTTCGATAGGTGCACTTGCCTTTTATCGTTGTCGAGTTAGTTTCGTGTTCGATCATTCTTTTATAAATTTTAAAACTCGATTTACAAATGATCTTAAAGGCCCTTAGGTTTTAACCCACTTACTCCACTAAAAGCCTACCCTCACAATTAACCCCTAGTGAACACCTTTGATCCCAACAACCCTTTTATTGACTCACCTATTAATATTAACCCATAACCCACTTTGTATTTGTTATCACCATTTCTCTTGACTACCCCTATATAGAGATTTGATTTGATCGGTTACGTAACTATTTTCGTTATTTCAGTTATTAATTTCTATCTTATTATTATTGTATTTGATTTGTTCTTAAAAAAACGAAGTATATTCATTATTAGCTCTATGTTATTTGAGCTCAAACTGTTAATTTCATTATCTTTAGAAGAAGCTCATGTTATTAGTATTAAGTTTTCGTGATGTAATTATTTAGTATTAGTACGACTTTTTAGTTAGGTAATTTGTCAATTCAGTCTCGATACTAACCCTCTAATTCAAGCCTTTATCCACATTTTTAACCCAAGCCCCGTTACAACCCATAAAAGACCTTTTGATTTGTGTATCATATCATATTATGGTGGTGGAGATTTGATTTTCATGTAAGCCTATGGGATTAACCTTTCGTGTTCGACTGTTGAGTGCTTAATTTGAACCTTAAACACTTTGAGTGATTTGAGTGAATCTTTAGTGAGGATGTCAACTTTTGTCGATTTTGAATTAAAGGTAATTATTTAGGTAAGGGGAAACACCTATTTTTCGTGCTTTAAAAACTATGACTTTGATTGTTTGAATCTTTAGGAACCTTCCGGTTAAGTTATCAATGTATGAATTACCTATGAATTATGATGAAACATTATGGATGAATGTTATGAATTGAGGAAATTCTATTTTAATTGTGAGTTGAGATTTTTGCTTGAGGACAAGCAAAAGCTTAAGTGTGGGGGTATTTGATAAACCGTAATAGTAACATATTTTATCTCCACATTTAGCATGCTTTTAGATGATTTATCCCTTGAGTTATGGAATTTGGTGCTCTTAATCCTTTAATTTCATGTTTTATACTCAGGAGAGCATAGGAGGATGAAAAGAACGAAAAACGGTCTTAAAACAGGCCAAATGGGCCAAAGTAGGAAATCAACACGGCACTGGCTCAAGCACACTGGCCAGGCCCCTTAGCAGGCTCGAACACATCCTGAAGTTGATTCACACGCGTGCACACTGGGCGTGTCCTCGCTCGTGACAAAGAGGAATTTCACTCGGAATAGGATACTTAGAGGCAAAGAAACACATTCCAAAGCCTATATAAACACCCTAGAGGCCAACCTTGAGGGGGCGTCTAGCTAGGCCAAGGAGCCAAGCCGGAGAGGTCGAATCGTGGGATTTACTCAAGAAAGCCGGTTGATTCATCTCAAGAAGCCAAATCATACTCAAGATGATGATCTCCCTTCAATTCCTTCAGGGGTTTTAGGGTTTTCTTATGTTTTGTTTTATCTTTTCTTCCGAGATGTATTCTTTTATGATTATGAACTAAACCCTCGAGATACCGAGGGGATGAAACCTAAGACGGATCTTGTTATTATTTTCTGAACTATATGATAAATACTTGATTTGTTCTTAATTATGTGTCCTTAATTCTTGCTTTGATATTTCAGGGTATTGATTCAAGTATTGATGTGCTTAGGCAGTGAAGCAAAAGTCCCTGTTTAAGAGTAGATCTAGCATAGTTAAGCAGAGTTGATCGCAACCCTAGAGATAGGATAACGAAAATCTGTCGGATTAGGGTCAAACCTAATATGGGAGTCCATAGATCGAGTTAATGCAATATTAGGGGTTTGAATTAGAAAGAGATTTCAATTAATCAACCTAGGGTTAGACGTTAGTAGCCTCGAGAGAGGTATTAATATAAATTAGAGAATCCTACAGATCAAGTCAAGTGAATAAATCGTCTGGTTCAGAGTTAGATAACAAGTGAAATCTAGGTGGATTCCTCCTTGGGTATTGTCTTAATCAATTGGTTTTTCCCACAAGTATTTCCCCAATTCATTCTCTTTGTCTTAGAGTCTTTAGCTTAGTAGTTAGTTAATTTTAGATTAAACAATAATTCACTTCAATTCTTAGGCTAAATAATAGAAAGAAAGTTAGTATTAGTACTTTTGGTTCCTTTGGGTTCGACATTCCGATCTTGCCACTAAACTATACTACTGTTCGATAGGTGCGCTTGCCTCAACCATTGTCACAGTTAGTTTCTAGGCTATATCATTCATTATATAAATATTAAGACTTTGACACACGATCAGTTAGTGCTCGGGTTGCCTCCCGAGAAGTGTTCGTTTAATGAAACACCCCACACCCGGCCCACGAGCTTGAACCGGATCTGGTATGTTCCTTAAATAAATCGGTTTTCAATGTTCTAAATGACTTAGAGAAAATTTGTGTAATTTTTAAAAAATTGTTTTGGGTTGGGCTTAATTTGAAACCTATTTAATAAATTCTGGAAATCCAACTTAAATAAGGTGACAAAATAATTTTTGGGTTTATTATTTTAAAAGAAATAAATTTACTTATCTTTAATCAAACATAATTTGTATCATATTTAAATAAAAATATACAGGAATAAAGAAAATCCAATTGGGCCTTATGGCCTTATTACATCATTCAAACCCAAAATAAAGTTTAAAGTACTAAAATTTCATAAAGTCCAAATTCCAAATAATTTCTTCAAGCGATGCATGGCCACCTTTAGCTCCTGCCGACCCGGTCCATTATCGCTCATCACCTGAAAAATAATTCCCCAACGGGGTGAGTCAACAGACTCAATGTGTACATAGTACTAATTTCCAACAAATCGAGCATACAAGTCATATCAATATCATGTTCATACAAAATAAAGGATGATGCAACCCAAATCCAAACCTATTTGTCCATCCGCTACACACCACCCGCACTAACAACCTGTACACCGCGGGGACTACTAAGTCGACCCTCCATCCGCTACACACCATCGAAGGCGCCGCTGCAATGACGTGCTCATCGCCCACTTATGTTGTGTCATTAGACATCAGATTCACTAGATGTAACCGGTTACCACTTTTCACTTTATGTGACCGTAGTCACCACTTTACGTTGGTGAGACCGTAGTCATCACCTTCACTTTCTTCCTCCACAAATATCCCGAATGCCCCAATTATTTCATAACATATTTCACATACTTAATTTTCATTCATGTTACTAATCACATGTTCAAAATATATCACATTCACAATCCTATCAAAAGTAGGAAACGTGCACTGGTACTCCTTACCACATTTGTGGTGCTTAGCCACATTCACATACTGTTACATATTCATATTTTTAATGATTGCCATGCAATTTATTGAAAGTTAGTAAGAGTACACACCTTTTTCGCTTAATAGTTTCCGTGAATTCCGTGAGAGCGATCTACCGATCTAGATCTTTCACTCCTATATTCGGCCATTAATTAAAACATATAAATAAACCTATTTGGTCTTAAAACCAAATCCTACTAGAAGTAGAATTACTTACCTAGTTGCCGAATTGATTTAATCAAGTCCCAACAGCTTGCTAGAATTCCTCTTCCTTGAAATCGGCTAATACTAGGTATGTAACCATGTCGCTTTCGGTTTTTGAAATAATGGAAAACACTTAAACAATTTATGCCTTGGCCGAATATCCCTTACCTTATGATGGGATTCCAAATCAAGAGGATTCCTTTAAAAGCTCAAGTTGAAATCCTATAACTTTGTGTTAGATTAGATCTAACTTTGAAAACGTGAATCATAATCTTTAACCACATATTTATATTTATAATCCTTACCTTAGATCCTTAGATTTCCGAAAGATCCCTTTTGATGTTGTGGATGATTGCCCTCTTTCTTAGAATCCACAAAGATTCAAACTTTAACAAAGAGAACGGAGAAGAAAATAGAAGAAAAAGAGAGGATTTTGCTTAATGAAAATTCGGCAGAGAGGGGTTTTGCCTAGGAGAATTTCGGCAGAGAGGAAGAGGGAGCAAATGTTGATGAGTAGCCCTCCTGTCCTCCTTTTATAGCCAAAGTTATCACCCTAGGAGTCCTTTACTTGGCCACCACTCCTCTTTTGATAATATTATCTCTTTTATTTAAAAGATAAAAGCCTTTAATCCATCAATTATCTCTCAATTATCTCATTAGAAAATAATCCTTTATTTATCTCTTATTATTCACATATTTATGTGAATAAAACTCCTTTATTTCTCTCTTATTATTCACATATTTATGTGAATAAAACTCCTTTATTTATCTCTTATTATTCACATATTTATGTGAATAAAACTCCTTTATTTATCTCATATTATTCACATATTTATGTGAATAAAACTCCTTTATTTATCTCATATATCCAAGTTTCCCGAAATGTTCAAGTTTCCATTTTTGGATCATTTCCAAAAATGTTTAGGTTTCCAAAATGTCTAAGTTTCCAAAATGTCCATTTCCATTTCCATTTTCATTTCCATCTCCATTTTCATTTCCATTTTCATTTTCATTTCCATTTTCATTCATTTCTAGGTTTCCAAAAGTATCAAAAATTTATTCATAATACTTAAGACTTGTCATTTCATACAATTGATCTGAAAAATGTATAGGCCCTTCCTAGGATGTTACGCTTCTACCCCTAAAAAAATTTCGTCCTCGAAATTTCCTAACTAAACAGCTTGAGGGTATTGCTTGTCGCATTGTCTCTTCTCGCTCCCACGAAGCTTCTTCCGATCCATGATTGCGCCATAACACCTTGACTAAAGGCACCGACTTCTTTCGTAGTGCTTTCACGCCACGCCCAAGATCCGAATCGGCTCCTCCTCGTAGGATAGATCCGCCTTAACTCCACTTCTTCAACAGGTACCACATGAGACGGATCCGATCGATAGCGACGTAGCATGGACACATGAAATACGTCGTGCATTTGATGCAACTCGTGGCAACTCCAATTGGTATGCCACCGCCCAACTCGCTTCAGTACTTGATAGGGCCCTATAAACCTTGGGCTTAGCTTCCTTTTGCGACCGAACCGCATAACCTTCTTCCAAGGTGAGACCTTTAGAAACACTTGGTCTCCTACTTCAAACTCAATTTCTTTCCTCTTAAGGTCTGCGTACGACTTCTGTCTATCAGAAGCTTCTTTCAACCGTGTCTCCGAATTAATTCCACCTTCTCCTCGCCTTCCGCCACTAACTCGGACCCAAAACGCGGCGTTCTCCTAACTCGGTCCAACAAGTTGGTGTTCTACATTTCCTTCCATACAATGCTTCGTATGGTGCCATCCGAATGCTTGCCTGATAGCTGTTATTGTAGGCGAACTCAGCTAGAGGCAAGTAATCTTCCCAACTTCCTCGGAAATCCATCACACAGCCTCTTAGCATATCTTCCAACACTTGTATAACCCGTTCAGACTGCCCGTCTGATTGTGGATGAAAAGCCGTAGTGAAGTCTAGCTTAGTGCCTAATGCTTGATGAAGTGCTTTCCAAAATCGAGACGTAAACCTTGGGTCTCTATCGGAGATGATCGACATCGGTACCCCGTGTAGCCTCACGATCTCCGCCACATATAACTTGGCTAACTTTTGAAGGGAATAGTCGATCCTCACAGGGATAAAATGTGCGGACTTGGTCAAACGGTCCACTATCACCCATACCGAGTCCTTCTTAGTGGGCGTAAGGGGAAGCCCACTAACTAAGTCCATGGTAATTCTTTCCCACTTCCATTGGGGAATCTCAATTGGTTGAAGCAATCTCGATGGGACTTGGTGTTCAACCTTTACTTGTCGACATGTCAAATATTTCCTACAAATTCACCACCTCTCGCTTCAGTCCGACCACCAAAATTGTTCCCTTAGATCTCTATACAAACCTTGATGCCTCCGGGATGCATAGCATAAGGACTACCATGCGCTCCCGAAGAATCCTTCGTCTCAACTCCTTATCCTCAAGCATACAAACCTTTTCCTTGTAGCACAAGTACTCCTTCATCATTGACGCCATAATCCTTTAATCCTCCTTGCCGTACTTGCTGTGAACTTAGTACTTAAGTCCTTATCCGCCAACCGTCCCTCTTTCACCTCCTTCACCAGTTGGCTTGACTTGTAACTCGCCAACAAAGCTTCCGTCATCATACAAACTTAAGTGAGCGAACAAAGCCCTTAAATCCGACACAACCTTCCTACTTAGGGCGTCGGCTACCACATTCGCCTTGCCCGGATGGTATTCTATCGAACAGTCATAATCTTTTAATAACTCCACCCACCTTCGTTGCCTCAAGTTCAACTCCTTCTGAGTCAACAAATACTTAAGGCTTTTGTGGTCCGTGTAAATTACTGACCTTTCTCCATAAAGGTAGTGCCTCCAAACTTTGAGGGCGAAAACCACTGCCATGAGTTACAAGTCATGAGTTGGGTAGTTCACCTCATGCGGCCTTAATCACCGAGATGCATAAGCGACTACCTTTCCTTCTTGCATTAGCACACACCTAACCCCAGTGCGAAGCATCACAATATACTACGAAGTCCTTACCTGCCTCCGGCTGAATTAACACCGGAGCTTCTGTCAGCACCTTTTTAAGCTTTTCAAAGCTCTCCTGTTGCTTATCCGTCCACACAAACGGTACTTCCTTCCTTAGTAACTTTGTCAAAGGTGCGGCTATTGACGAGAATCCTTCCACGAACCTTCTGGTAATAGCCTGCCAAGCCAAGAAACTTCTGATTTCAGCCACCGACCTAGGTGATTTCCAATCCAACACTGCTTCGATCTTCCTAGGATCCACTCTTATTCCTTCTGCGGATACCACATGTCCTAGGAACGCCACTTCCTTGAGCCAAAATTCGCACTTGCTGAATTTGGCATAAAGCTTCTTTTCCCTTAACACTTCTAACACAACTCGGAGATGCTCATCGTGCTCCTCCTCCGTCTTGGAATACACCAAAATGTCGTCGATGAACACCACGACGAATCTATCCAAGTAGGGTTGGAAAACCCTATTCATCATATCCATGAACGTGGCCGGTGCGTTCGTCAACCCAAACGGCATCACCACAAATTCAAAATGACCGTACCTTGTCCTAAAAGCGGTCTTATGAATATCAGCCTCCTTCACTTTCAGTTGATGATACCCCGACCTTAAGTCGATCTTTGAGAACACAGCTGCCCCTTTCAGTTGGTCGAACAAGTCATCTATCCTTGGCAAAGGATACTTGTTCTTGATGGTCAGTTTGTTCAACTGACGATAATCTATGCACATCCGCATAGTTCCATCCTTCTTCTTCACAAAGAGAACCGGTGCTCCCACGGGAGACACACTGGGTCGAATGAACCCACGATCCAACAACTCTTGGATTTGAGCCTTGAGCTCCACTAACTCCTTTGGTGCCATTCGGTAGGGAGCGATTGACACAGAGCTGCTCTGGTAGCAAATCTATTCCAAATTCCACTTCTCTATCCGGGGTATTCCGCAACTCCTCCTAAAATACATCCTCAAAATCCCTTCGCTGTTCTAACTCCCTTAACACCTTCCTCTTCTCCTCTTAACGCACTCACGAAGGCTAAGAATGCCTTACATCCTTTCTTAACCATTTTCTCGGCCTTCCATGCCGAAACTACGTTAGACAAGTAGTTCCTCCTTTCTCCGATCATCACTACTACCTCATCTTCCGGGGTTCTTAGTTCCATACGTTTAGCCTCACAATCCAACACGGCTCGATGCTCTACTAGCCAATCCATTCCAAGTATAAGCTCAAACTCTCCGAAGGGTAATTCCATTAAGTCAGCCCGAAAGTTCGCTCCCTGAATCTCTAGGGGTACATTCCGAAAGATCCTATCTATCCTCACCGCTTTGGCCTAAAGGGCTTACTACGCTTATCCGCCTATCGAAAGTTCGAGTCTAGGCCTAGTGTTTCAACCACACTACATGCAACATAGGAATGAGTTGAGCCCACATCAATAAGAGCAAAATAGGGTTTGTCATGAATAAAGAACGTACCGGTTATAACATCCGGCGCGTCTCCCTCTTCCCTCCGGCGAACCGCGTAAACCAAACCCGGTTGCCTTGCTTCGGCGTTAGCTGCACCTCGGCCCTGAGCTCCACGGCCTCTGCCACTACCTCTGTTGGCCGACCCACGACCTCTTTGAGGCTGCTGTCCGCCTCTACCAGCCTGGTTAGCATTCTGAGCTGCTGGTTGGCTCTCATCTAATAGCTTGGGGCAATCCTTAATCATATGGTCCTTGGACCCACACTTGAGACATCGTCCCGCCTTTTTCCAACACTCTCCCCCGTGCTTCCTTCCACAATGTTCACAAGGGCGAAATTGCCAGCCCGTACCAGCCTGTTGACTTTGTGGCCTGTCAACTCTAGGCCTCTTGTGGCCTTTTCCAGATGGCCCAAAACCTCTTTTGGGCTTATTTCTGTCCACAGCCTGCTTGGTGGCGTCCTTAATTCCCTCAGCCACTTTAGCCTTTTCCACCAAGGCAGAGAATTCCCGCTCCTGATGCGGTGCTATCAAAAGTCTCAAATCGTCCCTAAGTCCGTCCTCAAAACGAACACAGCGTTCATGCTCAGTCGCCACTACTCCTCGGGCATATCGGCTCAACCTCAAGAATTCCGCTTCATATTCGGTGACAGACTTACTTCCTTGTACCAACCCCAGAAAAGCCTTCCTTTGCTCATCTATATACCTGGTTCCCACATACTTCTTCTGAAATGCTTCCTTAGCATATTCCCAGGTCAGATCTTCCGCCGTGGCACCGTCCCGAACGGTTAACCACCATTGATACGCTTCATCGCGTAACAGTGCCGTCATCCCTTTCAACTTCTCCTCGGGGGTCAAGTCGAGCTCATCCATGATGCGCTCAGTTGCTTCCAACCAGTACTCAGCTGTACTGGGTGCCACTCCCGATACTCCTCTAAACATTTCAGCTCCATTAGCACGGAGCCGCTCAGGCACAGACTTACGATTTCCTGAATTGTTTCCTGCACCAGCCACCAATTCCAAAACTCGCAGCACAGCCTGCGACACGGCATCTTCCCCTGTCTGAGCCTGCTGCTCAACATTGACAGCTGGGGGTGATGGTGGTGGTGGTATCTCATTGTCAGAACCTTGTCCCGATCTAACAGTCATCCTTCCTCTACCTCTTCCACGACGACCACGTCCTCTTGAGCTCATTATCGACGAGATCTGATTAAGGAATTTTATGTATTAGTATTCTTGTTTCACTTATTACCCGCGATGATATCTTATGAAGAAGAGTTTAAGAGTGGTTCTTTCGTATTCATACATGCATACAGTCTTGCATTCATTCATTCATCCATCAACAAATATGAACTTTCGTTCATTCAAAGAAACGTTGTAATTCTTGTTGTTGTTTTCGTTATTTTGCTTTTCCACTACCCAGGGGCATTTTCGTAATTTTATCCTACAGGGGTATTTTCGTAAATTTTCAAAAATAAAAAGTTCCCTGGTGATTTTGACGAAAGTATTTTGGTACTTCTAAAGTTCCGGGGAAATTTTGGAAGAATTTTGAAATCCAGGGGTATTTCGGTAATTTTGATCTCAGGGGTATTTTGATAATTTTTCCAAAAATCAGGGTAAATTTGTAAAATTTATTAAGTTAGGGATATTTTCCAAGATTGTAAAACATTGAGGGTTCCTTTGAGAGTTACACTTTTCAAAGCAATGATATTGTAAAAATTTTGGAAATCAGGGTCGTTTTGGTAATTTTGTAAGTTAGGAGCAATTTTGTAATTTTCCAAAATCAAGATAGTTTGATATTTTACAAATTAGGGTTTTTTGAACATTTGATAAAGTAATGAAATTTTGTTAAAACTATGGGTGGTTTGGTCATTTTATAAACCAAGGGTATTTTATTTTTTTATTTTTTTGAAGAAAATGTTGTAGAATAGTTCTCATAAGTTTCTAAGAGTTTTAAAACTAAATTTTGGTTATACATTTTTTTATTTTTTTATAAAAGAAAAACGGCTAAGTCCCTTTCGGGTTTTATTCTTTGTGTTTAGCCTATGACCGAGCCCTCTTGGTCAGGGTGAACCAAAGCTACGCACCAGGCAGGATTCGAATGAAGAGGAGGTGAGTCACGCGGACTGCTTAAATACCAAGCTCTCACCGACCTTTCTAGACATGCGCACAGAGGTTGCCACACCACTGAGCCTTCTGAGTTAGGGCGAACCGAAGCTACGCACTGGTAGGATACCCGCGAAGAGGAGGTGAGTCACTAGGACCGCTTAAATACCGTGCTCTTCCGGATCCAATCCTGAACATGCGTCACGTGGGTTGCCACACCCTAGCTTAATAACTTAGTCATAGGTTTGTTAAGTTCATTAAGTCTTATGAGTTTCAAGTGTTTGAGTAGTCTAATCCTAGGGTTCAAGTTCCTATCACACTATTCTACGTTCCATGCCTTTGCTACCCTTTTACAATTCATAATTCACATAATCACACAGATGGTTAAAGGTACTTACACGGTGGATCATGGTCGGAGACTTAGGTGCCATGCCATAAAACCTGCTTATTTCAAAGAAATTCATTTGGGCTCGAATTGAAAACGTTTTGGGCTTTGAGCCCACAGTGCCGAGAGTTTTACAACCTGGCTCGATACCAATGAAACACCCCACACCCGGCCCACGAGCTTGAACCGGATCTGGTATGTTCCTTAAATAAATCGGTTTTCAATGTTCTAAATGACTTAGAGAAAATTTGTGTAATTTTTAAAAATTGTTTTGGGTTGGGCTTAATTTGAAACCTATTTAATAAATTCTGAAATCCAACTTAAATAAGGTGACAAAATAATTTTTGGGTTTATTATTTTAAAAGAAATAAATTTACTTATCTTTAATCAAACATAATTTGTATCATATTTAAATAAAAATATACAGAATAAAGAAAATCCAATTGGGCCTTATGGCCTTATTACATCATTCAAACCCAAAATAAAGTTTAAAGTACTAAAATTTCATAAAGTCCAAATTCCAAATAATTTCTTCAAGCGATGCATGGCCACCTTTAGCTCCTCACCCGACCCGGTCCATTACTGCTCATCACCTGAAAAATAATTCCCAACGGGTGAGTCAACAGACTCAATGTGTACATAGTACTAATTTCCAACAAATCGGGCATACAAGTCATATCAATATCATGTTCATACAAAATAAAGGATGATGCAACCCAAATCCAAACCTATTTGTCCATCCGCTACACACCACCCGTACCAACTTTTGTACACCGCGGGGACTACTAAGTCGACCCTCCATCCGCTACACACCATCGAAGCGCATTTGCTGCATGACGTGCTCATCGCCCACTTATGTTGTGTCATTAGACACTCGTATTCACTAGATGTAACCGGTTACCACTTTTCACTTTATGTGACCGTAGTCACCACTTTACGTTGGTGAGACCGTAGTCATCACCTTCACTTTCTTCCTCCACAAATATCCCGAATGCCCCAATTATTTCATAACATATTTCACATACTTAATTTTCATTCATGTTACTAATCACATGTTCAAAATATATCACATTCACAATCCTATCAAAAGTAGGAAACGTGCTGGTACTCCTTACCACATTTGTGGTGCTTAGCCACATTCACATACTGTTACATATTCATATTTTTAATGATTGCCATGCAATTTATTGAAAGTTAGTAAGAGTACACACCTTTTTCGCTTAATAGTTTCCGTGAATTCCCGTAGAGCGATCTACCGATCTAGATCTTTCACTCCTATATTCGGCCATTAATTAAAACATATAAATAAACCTATTTGGTCTTAAAACCAAATCCTACTAGAAGTAGAATTACTTACCTAGTTGCCGAATTGATTTAATCAAGTCCCAACAGCCATAGAATTCCTCTTCCTTGAAATCGGCTAATACTAGGTATGTAACCATGTCGGTTTCGGTTTTGAAATAATGGAAAACACTTAAACAATTTATGCCTTGGCCGAATATCCCTTACCTTATGATGGGATTCCAAATCAAAGAGGATTCCTTTAAAAGCCTGTTGAAATCCTATAACTTCGTGTTAGATTAGATCTAACTTTGAAAACGTGAATCATAATCTTTAACCACATATTTATATTTATAATCCTTACCTTAGATCCTTAGATTTCCCGAAAGATCCCCTTTTGATGTTGTGGATGATTGCCCTCTTTCTTAGAATCCACAAAGATTCAGCTTTTAATGTGAGAACGGAGAAGAAAATAGAAGAAAAAGAGAGGATTTTTGCTTAATGAAAATTCGGCAGAGAGGGGTTTTGCCTAGGAGAATTTCTCGCAGAGAGGAAGAGGGGAGCAAATGTTGATGAGTAGCCCTCCTGTCCTCCCTTTTATAGCCAAAGTTATCAGCCTAGGAGTCCTTTACTTGGCCACCACTCCTCTTTTGATAATATTATCTCTTTTATTTAAAAGATAAAAGCCTTTAATCCATCAATTATCTCCTCAATTATCTCATTAGAAAATAATCCTTTATTTATCTCTTATTATTCACATATTTATGTGAATAAAACTCCTTTATTTCTCTCTTATTATTCACATATTTATGTGAATAAAACTCCTTTATTTATCTCTTATTATTCACATATTTATGTGAATAAAACTCCTTTATTTATCTCATATTATTCACATATTTATGTGAATAAAACTCCTTTATTTATCTCATATATCCAAGTTTCCCGAAATGTTCAAGTTTCCATTTTGGATCATTTCCAAAATGTTTAGGTTTCAAAAATGTCTAAGTTTCCAAAAATGTCCATTTCCATTTCCATTTTCATTTCCATCTCCATTTTCATTTCCATTTTCATTTTCATTTCCATTTTCATTCATTTCTAGGTTTCCAAAAGTATCAAAAATTTATTCATAATACTTAAGACTTGTCATTTTATATAATTGATCTGAAAAATGCATAGGCCCTTCCTAGGATGTTACATTTAAAGACTTAAGCTAGACTTACCTCTCATTCGCACAGTCATGGTGGTTTGAAGAGTTGAAGCTCCTCATTCTTGCTATCAATTCGGTTATTGATATATAGTTTAAGTCGAGTGGTGTTTACCTTAAAAGTGCCAAATGTAGGATTAGTTACCTCGACTGTTCCGCATGAGAATGTATTCAGTACCGTGAAAGGGATCTCTTCGTTTGCATTAGGGTCCGAAGTGGCGATTTGAGGGTCTTTCTTATCCAACAAAACCTGATCTCTGATCTGAAATTGGTATGCCTCAAGGAGTTGCCTCGGTTTTACTTTGTGTGTTCTTGGTTTCTCCTTGACACGTGGCTTCCACTCGTCTAGTTCATCGATTTGAAGCCTTCGTTCCTCATGTGTTATTTTTTTATTGGCCCGAGGTCTAGGATTTGGCTCAGTTGTGTAGTTTCGTGGTGTTTCCTGTAAAGAAGGTTGAACCAAATGGTTATTAATGGAATTTATGTTTTCACCTTGATTACTCGATGTCCTAGCCGAGTCAAGAGCCTGAAGAGTGATCGTTTCGTTACCTACACGAAGTGTGAGTTCACCTGTATCAATATCAATTTTAGTTCTGGTAGTTGCTAAAAAGGGTCTTCCTAAAATTAAAGGAACATCATTATCCTCATCCATGTCTAAAACGACAAAGTCTACCGGGAATATGAATTTATCAATTTTTACTAGTACATCTTCGATTATACCCCTAGGAATTCTAATAGTTTTATTAGCTAATTGAATGCTCATCCTAGTTTGTTTGGGTTTCCCGAGACCTAGTTGTTCAAACATTTTATAAGGCATAACATTGATGCTTGCCCCTAAATCAGCTAAGGCATTATTAATAGATAAACTACCAATTAAACATGGAATTGTAAAACTCCCTGGATATTTTAATTTTCGTGGTAATTTATTTTGCAAAATTGCTGAGCACACTGCGTTTAGTTCCACATGTGACGCCTTGTCTAATCTCCGTTTGTCCGTCAACAGCTCTTTTAAAAATTTCCTTGAATCTGGCATCTACGAAAGAGCTTCAAGGAATGGTAAGTTAATATGTAATTTCTTTATAAGTTTAAGAAACTTACCGAATTGTTCATCTGTGTTGTCTTTTTTCATCGTATTGGGGTATGGCACTCGAGGTTGGTACTTTGTAATTATCGGTTTTGGTTTATCATGGTTTACCTCAACCTTACCTTCCCTTACCATATTCTTTTGCCTCAGTTCTGGTTCGTCTAACCCCTCACTGTCGTGAACAGAGATGGCATGAATTTGCTCCTTTGGGTTAGTCTCAGTGTTGCTCGGCAAGCTGCCTTGTGGTCGTTCAGATATGATCTTAGCAAGTTGTCCTAATTGGTTCTCGATCCCTTGAATCGATGCTTGTTGATTTTTGAGCATTATTTCAGTGTTTTGGAAACGTGTCTCTGACACCGCGATGAATTTTGTTAGCATCTCTTCTAGGTTCAGCTTCTTCTCTTGCGGGTAGGGTTGCTGTTGAAAGCCTAGAGGGGGCTGTTGTAACTGATTACCTTGACCACCCCATGAGAAGTTTGGGTGGTTCCTCCAACCTGGATTATAATTGTTACTATAGGGGTTATTTTGAGATCTAAAATTATTACCAATATAGTTCATCTGCTCGCTTTCTACGCTAGGGTTGTAGGGTGGGTATTCTGTATTGCTCGTCCCTCCTCCATTTGTATCGCACTGCATCACTAGATGTACCTGCGAAGAACCACACAAACCATCAATTTTCTTATTAAGGAGTTCTACCTGGTTTGATAGCATGGTCATTGTGTCGAGGTTGAAAACACTGACGGATTTTGTCGGCCTTATCCTTGTAACTTGCCACTGATAGTTATTTAGTGACATCTCCTCTATAAACTCATAAGCCGCCTCAGGAGTCTTGTTATTTAGGGTTCCATCGGCGGCTGAATCAATCAATTGCCTAGTTGAGGGGTTCACACCGTTGTAAAAGGTTTGAACCTGTAGCCACAAAGGTAACCCATGGTGAGGTCACCTCCTTAGTAGATCCTTATATCTCTCCCATGCATCGTAGAGTGTTTCTATATCCATCTGCACAAAAGAAGAAATATCATTCCTCAACTTAGCCGTTTTAGTCGGCGAAAAATATTTTAACAGTAATTTTTCGGTCAATTGTTCCCATGTAGTGATTGATCCTCGTGGTAACGAGTTTAACCACTGTTTAGCTTTGTTCCTCAACGAAAAGGGAAACAATCGAAGGCGAATGGCATCATCAGAAATGCCATTAATCTTGAAAGTGTCGCAAAACTAAAGAAAATTTGCCAAGTGATTGTTTGGATCCTCATCCTGCAAACCATCAAATTGAACAAATTGCTGGATCATCTGTATAGTGTTAGGTTTCAGTTCAAAATTATTTGCAGCAATAGCAGGTCTAACAATACTTGATTCAATTCCTGTTAAATTAGGTTTAGCATAATCATACATAGTTCGAGGAACAGGATTTTGATTCATCGAGTTTGCGGCAACCACAGGAGGTAGCGGGTTATTATCAGCCATCTCTTCAGTAGTGTTGGTATCATCCTCTTGCTCTTCTTCTATGTACTGTAGGCTTTGCCTTATTTCCCTACGATTTCTACTAACGGTACCTTCTATATCACTGTCAAAAATCGAGGGTCCTGACGGGTTCCTCCTAGTCATAAACTAGAATTACCTGCCAGAAGCAAATAGAAAAAAAATTAGCAAAGTTAAAAAGAAAATAAAAATAAATTGCAAATAAATAAAATGGCTAAAGTAATAAAAATTTAGTTTTCCTAATATCTTAGTCCCCTGCAACGGCGCCAAAAACTTGATGGAGCTCGAAACTAACTATTATTTCGACAAAGGCAAGCACACCTATTGAACAGTAGTATAGCTGTGATGAGTCCGGAATATCGTATCCTCAAGGACCAAGAGTACTAGTATTAACTATCTTTTTATTATCTAGCCTAATAATTAAGGGGATTTATTTTTAATCTAAAATTAACTAACTAATTTAACTAACTATGAACGCGACAGGGAATAAATTGGGAAAATACTTTTGTACAACTTATATGAGATAGACAATACCTAAGGAAGAATCCACCTAGACTTCATTTATTACTTTTGATTCATGCGATTTATTCACTTGGCTTAATCCGTAGAAATCCCTAAATTATATTAATACCTCTCTCGAGGCTACTAACAACTGACTCTAGGATGATTAATTGAAATCTCTTTCTAATTAAAACCCCTATTGTCGCATTAACTCGATCTATGGATTCCCTTATTAGGTTTGACCCTAATCCGGCAGATTTTCATCGCCATATCTCTAGGGTTGCAATCAACTCCGCTTAATTGTGTTGATCTACTCTTAGACAGGGACTTTTGTTCCACTGAATAAGCACATTCGACTTGAATCAATAACCTGAATTATCAAAACAAGAATAAGAACTCACAATTAAGAATAAGCACAAGTATTTATCTCATAAATCAAATAATAATAAGATCTGTCTTAGGTTTCATCCCCTTAGGTATCTAAGGGATTTATTTCATACTAAAAGAGGGAAACATCGTAAAACAGGAAAAACAACAAAACATGATAAACAACAAAACATAAAGAAACCCAAAAACTTTTAAAGAACTTGATGGGAGATCTTTAGTCTTGATGGAGATCCTTCTCCTAAGCTGTTCCTGATGGCTGTCTTGGAGTATTTTCTCCTTCTACTCGGCATCTATTCAACGTCCTGTCGAGCTCCCCTTTTAGGTTGCCCCCTAGGGTGTTTATATAGGCTTTGAGATGCCTTACTTTGCCCACAAGTATCCTATTCTGAATAGAATTCATCCTGATTTCGGCAGGGACACGCCCGTGTGACACGCCCGTGGGGGACTCCTTCGGTCGTGGTCGATTCTGCTCGCCACACACGGCCGTGTGATCTGCCCGTGGTCGATAGTCCAGGCCGTGTGATTTCTGATGTAGGCCCATTTTGTCCCTTTTTGGCCCGTTTCTTGTTCTTTTCGACTCCTTAAGCTCTCCTGAGTATAAAACATGAAATTAAGAGATTAGGAGCATCGAATTCATCAAATTCAATGGAAAATCATCCAAAATTAAGCCAAGCATGGGGTTAAAATATGCGTAAATTATGGTTTATCACTAGATAATGCAAGTAATTAATCTATCTCAGTGGCATTTTGCAGTGAGCACTACCTAGTGCCACTTAGCATCAATCGACTCATCTTGCCTCAACAACATGTAAAATATATATATAAGTATGAGTTTGGAAAAACTTTTGAATTGACAAGAATACCCTTTATTTTCTACCATATTACTAAATTGATTTTTAAAAATATTTATAATTTAATTTAGAATTATTAGTTATAACTTTATTTATTTATTAAGAAGAAGTTGTGATAATTTTATTAACTCTAAAATAGAATCATAACTTGAATAAAAGTCTAAGCATACTCATTTGAAATAACTAAAAAATTAAGGTTAAAATATTAAATTTAAAAAGTCCAAATTATTTTTAATATTTACAAGTAATTTTTTTATTTTCATATTTATTAGTGTAATAAAATAAGGTTATAACTTGAATATAAGTCTAAGTATATAAAAAAAAAGATTGTTTTTATCCTTTAATTCTTTTTTTGGTGAAAATAAAGTAGAACATTATAAAAAACGAGAAAGGCACTAGAGGAAAGGTTTCAAATAACTGTAAACCCTCATCCCTACCAAAAGCTAGCTTGGTGATGCTATCAGCTTCCATGTTTTCGCCTTTAGGAACATGTTCGATTGACCAAACTTCCTCATTTTGAAAAAGTTGCAAGATACGTCTGAGTAGCGTAGAATTTGACCCCCTTCGATAAAGACTCCTTGGTAGTTCCAATGACTTCCATATTGTCTGGTTGCACCGAAATTCTATCATGTTGTTTACCTTGTGCCAGTGTCACGCCATCGAGTATGCCCCACAGTTCAGCTTCAAAAATCGAGCATTTCCCCAATCTTTGATTGTAGCCAAATATCCAATCTTCATTATGATTTCTCAATACGCTACCTGCCGCAGCACAACCTGTGTTACTTTTAACAACTCCATTAGATCTTATGCGGATCCACCTTTCTATTTTCGCCATCTCCGCTCTCGATGTAAGTGCCACAACAATGTCTCCCTTACAAGCTGTAATATATTAATTAGCCTAACTGTGCAAAACTTTGACAATATCCTCTACACTCCACAATACCCTAATAAAGGTGCTAATATTCCTGTTCTTCCAAATTCGCCAAGCAACTAGGCCAAAAAAGCACGACCAATCGACATTCCTCCAAGCTATGTTTAGACAATTTTCCAAGTTAGACTCAATCCATTCCTGCAAATTACCTAAAAAGAAAAGGGTTAGTTTATGGGGGGATGATTCTGTAACATCCCGAAATTGGGCCTAGTAGGATTGGGCCCAATGGGCCTTGATTTTAAATTTTTGAGAACGGCATTAATGCAAGTTAGACTTATTAGGTAAGTTATTTTGGAAGGTTAGAGGGCTTCATGAAGTCCGGGATCAAATATTAGCTTTGGGGAAATTTTGGTTTTAGGTGAAAAAAAAAAAAACCTGGAAGTTGGCGGTAGGCCTTAAGAATAAAATGTGGGAAAAATGACACAAGTGGAGTGTGTGGTGGAGTGGCAAAGTGACGCCACATAAGAGACAAGGGGGGTGACGCCACAAGGAAGGAAGGAGGTCCAAGGTTCAAGTCTTGGCTTTTGCATTTTGGTTTTCTTTTACTTGGACCTCAGAATTTGGCTATAGATTTATATTTAGTTGCGCATGGTTTAAGACACAAGAGGAGCTTGTGGCCAAGTGGCTAGCAGCGTGGATTATGTTGCAAGGGAGCACAGGTTCGAATCTCATGAGAAGCAAAGGAGTATTTATTTTCTATGATGCAGACGGGAAGAGTTTCATTGAATTTAAACTCTCTTGACGAAGGGATCCCACATCGGAAAGATACAAAGAAGGAAGGTGAAGAGCTAGCTATATAAAGAGCATTCCAGAGGAGGGGTTGACACACCTTGGAAGGCGTTTGGGCACGAGGAGTGGTCGAGCGCGGATTAACACCAGAGTCTTATCAGGTGTGTAACTCTCTTTACTCTAGTTGTAGAGCGGCAAATGCCGAAGTGCCGATCACGGCAATAGTAGCCACACGAGCGTGTGAGCGCACGTGTGGGGCTTCAACGCGATAGTTGAGGCCATAAGTAGTATTCTTGTGGGTTGGGGTCGCTTGGGCCGCCGAGGGGCGAAGTGGGCCCAATGGGCCCGTGGGCCCTTATGAGTAAATTGTGCGATTGTGTAGTATATAGTGAACTAGACTAGGTGGAACTTATATACATGGCTAGATTTGTGCTAGGTGGGCCACACGAGCGTGTGGGCCCGAATGGGCCAGAATCGAGTTTTAGGCCCAATTGTCCGATACGACCGGAAATGGTAGCTGAGTCGCTCGGGGTGACATTTGGGCCTTTGGGAAAGGCCATTGTAGGTGCAAAATTACAAAAATACCCTTGGTGGGTAAATTACAAAATACCCACAAGGGTATATTACGAACATACCCTTAGTGGGTAAATTACTTCAAATACCACCGATGTGTAAATTACGAAAATGCCCTTGGTGGGTAAATTACCGATATACCCTTGGTGGGTAAATTACGAAAATGCCCTGGTAGGTAAAATTACGGTTATACCCTTAGAGGTTGATTAGGGTGATTATGTTGTTTTATGTCTATCCGATTATGATGGTAATTCATGTTATACTTATATTTGATATATGTCTAGCATACATGACATCTACCATACACGAATTATTATGTCATATTGCATGGGTTATATGAGTGGAGGGGCAAGATATTCGTGTCGACGGGCACCATGGTTTGGTACCACATTGTGACTACGGTCACGAGGGTTTGGCACCTCCGAGGTTTGGCACCTCGTCGTCTCGTCCCAGTGGCTTAGCACCACGATGGGTTGGCCCCACGATTGATTATACGGGATTGACGCCCGGTGATTTGGTATCACACGATGGGTTAGCCCCATCATTGGAATCGTGACTTCGGTCACGATGATTTGGTATCACATTCGTGTCTTCTGACACCGAGGTTTGGCACCTCCGCAGGTTTGGCACCTCATAGCGACTGCGTTCTGTGGTTAATACCACTGTAGGTTGGCCCCACTTTGAGATATGGGATCGTCTGCCGGTGATTTGGTATCACACGATGGGTTGGCCCCATCATTTGCTTTGTGACTTGGGTCACCAGTGGTTTAGCACCACCAGGTGGTTTGGCACCACATGTATTGATGGATATTGTGACTTTAAGTCACCAGTGGTTTAGCACCACCAAAGTGGTTTGGCACCACATGTATTGACGGATATTGTGACTTTAAGTCACCGGTGGTTTGGCACCACCAAAGGGTTTGGTACCACACTGGGTAGAAAAAGGAGTTGCGGATGGCTAGGTTTGGGTGCATGATATGCATATTTTCATATAAAATTGTGTAAGGGCACATTGGATGGGGATTTACACACCGAGTCTCGATGACTCACCCCTTAGTTAAATTTTGCGGTAATCATTAGATCGCAGATTTGGGAGCCGAGGTGGACTCGTGGAGGCCATACATATGTTTACTCGTAAAAAATTCGTTTCTTTTATTTGGACTTATTTTTATTTGAGTTTTTGTTATGTAATAAGGCCTTGGGTATTTTATTTGGTTTCACTTTCAATTTGTTTATTGCTTATTATTAAATGATCAATATGGGATTTTCTTAAAATGATAATAAACCATTTCTTATTCAAAATTTCTTAAACTCGATTTCTCACCACAACTATAAAGAATATGAGCTTTTAACGAATGCACGCTTTTTAGACATTCCTTTCATGTGACATGCCGAGATTCGGTCGTAACGTTTAGGCCGGGTTTGGGGTGTTACAATTATGGTATCGAGCCGAGTTCAAAAACTTCTACTGTGGGTTTGGGTTCAAAAAATGTTTTCAAAAGATGGTTTGGAAAATGGTTTAGAAAAATATATATATCTGTTCTTTTGTTGAAATATGGCACCCGAGTCTCCTGGCACCAGTCCGCACTGTAAGTTTCTGATACTTTTCTTTGTTATATGCTTTGTATTTTGAATATCTATTCTGTGTGTTTGGGTTGGATGTGATGTTCGGATATAGAGTTGATTAAATCTGAAATATTTATGCCGCTTTAATGGTTAGTTTTTTTAGTATGTGTAGGATTTCTAAATTCTAGTTAAAAGTATACTAGGGTTATTGGAATCAGAGTGCGCAGCGTGAGCACAACGTTGTAGGTTAGGTGGTACGAATGTTCCTGTAGTTGGAAATTTCGAGGACGAAATTTCTTTAAGGAGGGTAGATTTGTAACATCCCAAAATTGGGCCTAGTAGGATTGGGCCCAATGGGCCTTGATTTTAAAATTTTTGAGAACGGCATTAATGCAAGTTAGACTTATTAGGTAAGTTATTTTGGAAGGTTAGAGGGCTTCTATGAAGTCCCGGGATCAAATATTAGCTTTGGGGAAATTTTGGTTTTAGGTGAAAAAAAAAAAAAAGTTGGCGGGTAGGCCTTAAGAATAAAATGTGGGGAAAATGACACAAGTGGAGTGTGTGGTGGAGTGGCAAAGTGACGCCACATAAGAGACAAGGGGGTGACGCCACAAGGAAGGAAGGAGGTCCAAGGTTCAAGTCTTGGCTTTTGCATTTTGGTTTTCTTTTACTTGGACCTCGGAATTTGGCTATAGATTTATATTTAGTTGCGCATGGTTTAAGACACAAGAGGAGCTTGTGGCCAAGTGGCTAGCAGCGTGGATTATGTTGTAAGGGAGCACAGGTTCGAATCTCATGAGAAGCAAAGGAGTATTTATTTTGCGCGATGCGGACGGGAAGAGTTTCAGTTGAATTTAAACTCTACTGACGAAGGGATCCCACATCGGAAAGATACAAAGAAGGAAGGTGAAGAGCTAGCTATATAAAGAGCATTCCAGGAGGAGGGTTGACACACCTTGGAAGGCGTTTGGGCACAGGAGTGGTCGAAGCGCGGATTAACACCAGAGTCTTATCAGGTGTGTAACTCTCTTTACTCTAGTTGTAGAGCGGCAAATGCCGAAGTGCCGATCACGGCAATAGTAGCCACACGAGCGTGTGAGCGCACGTGTGGGGCTTCAACGCGATAGTTGAGGCCATAAGTAGTATTCTTGTGGGTTGGGGCTGCTTGGGCCGCGATGGGCCGAAGTGGGCCCAATGGGCCCGTGGGCCCTTATGAGTAAATTGTGCGATTGTGTAGTATATAGTGAACTAGACTAGGTGGAACTTATATACATGGCTAGATTTGTGCTAGGTGGGCCACACGAGCGTGTGGGCCCGAATGGGCCGGAATCGAGTTTTAGGCCCAATTGTCCGATACGACCGGAAATGGTAGCTGAGTCGCTCGGGGTGACATTTGGGCCTTTGGGAAAGGCCATTGTAGGTGCAAAATTACAAAAATACCTTTGGTGGGTAAATTACCAAAATACCCCTGAAGGGTATATTACGAACATACCCTTAGTGGGTAAATTACTGAAATACCACTGATGTGTAAATTACGAAAATGCCCTTGGTGGGTAAATTACCGATATACCCTTGGTGGGTAAATTACGAAAATGCCCCTGGTAGGTAAAATTACGGTTATACCCTTAGAGGTTGATTAGGGTGATTAGGTTGTTTTATGTCTATTTGATTATGATGGTAATTCATGTTATACTTATATTTGATATATGTCTAGCATACATGACATAATCGCATACACGAATTATTATGTCATATTGCATGGGTTATATGAGTGGAGAAGCGGTGATATTCGTGTCGACGGGCACCAAAGTGGTTTGGTACCACATTGTGACTACTGGTCACCGGAGGTTTGGCACCTCCAGAGGTTTGGCACCTCAGTCCTCGTCCCATGGCTTAGCACCACGATGGGTTGGCCCCACGATTGATTATACGGGATTGACGCCAGGTGATTTGGTATCACACGATGGGTTAGCCCCATCATTGGAATCGTGACTTCGGTCACCAGTGATTTGGTATCACATTCGTGTCTTCGGACACCAAAGGTTTGGCACCTCCAGAGGTTTGGCACCTCATAGCGACTCGTTCCTGTGGTTAATACCACCGTGGGTTGGCCCCACTTTGAGATATGGGATCGATCGCGCGGTGATTTGGTATCACACGCGATGGGTTGGCCCCATCATTTGCTTTGTGACTTCGGGTCACCAGTGGTTTGGCACCACCAGTGGTTTGGCACCACATGTATTGACGGATATTGTGACTTTAAGTCACCAGTGGTTTGGCACCACCAGTGGTTTGGCACCACATGTATTGACGGATATTGTGACTTTAAGTCACCAGTGGTTTGGCACCACCAGTGGTTTGGTACCACACGGGGTAGAAAAAGGAGTTGCGGATGGCTAGGTTTGGGTGCATGATATGCATATTTTCATATGAAATTGTGTAAGGGCCTGTTGGATGGGGATTTACACACTGAGTCTCGATGACTCACCCCTTAGTTAAATTTTGCAGGTAATCATTAGATCGCGGATTTGGGAGCTGAGGTGGACTCGTGGAGGCCATACATATGTTTACTCGTAAATTCGTTTCTTTTATTTTGACTTATTTTTATTTGAGTTTTGTTATGTAATAAGGCCTTGGGTATTTTATTTGGTTTCACTTTCAATTTGTTTATTGCTTATTATTAAATGATCAATATGGGATTTTCTTAAAATGATAATAAACCATTTCTTATTCAAAATTTCTTAAACTCGATTTCTCACCACAACTATAAAGAATATGAGCTTTTTAACGAATGCACAGTTTTTAGACATTCCTTTCATGTGACATGCCAGATTCGGTCGTAACGTTTAGGCCGGGTTTGGGGTGTTACAGATTCAGCTCCATACGTTCATATATGTATCAAAAAACCTTATAACATGTTTAACACCCCAAACCCGGCTTAGACGTTGTGGCCGAATCTGACGATGTCACATGGAATAGAATTTGAAAGCGAATGTGTCAAGTTAAAACCGTTTCCGTTTATTATCTTCTATTAATCTCTCATTGGTTGTAAAATCATTTTCTCGCTAATTTGATTCCTTTAAAAAATATTCTATGGCGAAAGCTTTTAAAACCGTGATTTTTAAAGAAAACCGTTCGTGTTTAGAAAAAACGTTGTTTTAAATGAAACTGAGATTTCGTTGCAGTTCAAAAGTTCATGAAAACAGTTAAAAACCATAGTAAAGGTAAAAAGTCCCAAAAGTCCAAATTACATCAAAAATACCCCAAAATAAAAGGAATTAAATACCGTAAATAAAATTACACCGTTTAGAAGACATGTGGTCACCGTAGAGTCCTCCGCCGCACTGAACCGTCTAAGTCTGGGGATTACTTGTACAGATAAAATAGAAAGGGGTGAGTTTACGTAAACTCAGTGTGTAATCCCCATAGAAGACATGCATACAGTCAAACAACAGATTATCAGTCAATTGCAGTCTGGCCTAAGCCCATATCCGTTTCAATAGCAGTTCGGGCCTTAGCCCATTTCAGTTTCAGTATCAGATATGCATTAGGGCCTAAGCCCATCACAGTAACAGTATCAGATATACATTAATTAGTAAACAGAGTCCTACCCAACCAGGCTCTACACACCATCTTTGTCCATCCCTACACTTCATGTGGGGTTTCAAACACCCAACCATCCCTACACTCCAAGAAGTACCGAATGCGGCACATAATCAGTAAATTGCAGCTGAGCTACCAGATAATAGGCTTAAGAACCTTTCAGTACACTTCCTCCAAATATCAACATCCCAACCCAATGCAATGCAACATGCAGTATATGACATGCTAATACATGAATATCAGTTATACATACAGTTCAGTATTCATTCATATAATCATCATGCTCAGTACATACATTATACATACAGTTCACGCATTTGAGGGTCTAAGTAGTGCTTACCAACCCTACAGTATGTTCACAGTCGACTTAGGCGACCCGTGCAACCTTAGAACACATTTAAGTTGAATGGGCTCACACGCCCATGTGGCCTGCCCGTGTGGGCCCACACGCCTGTGTGGCCCATACGACCCAATTTGGCCGTGGTCGTTTGGATCACACGGCCTGGCCTAGAATCCCACACGCCTGTGTGGACCCACACGCCCGTGTAGCCCACACGGCCCAAATTAGTCCAGCCCGTGTGTGGCACATAGCCTACTTAGCCATCACACGGTCGTGTCTTGCGCGTACGGCCTGGCCTCGTCGATCACAAGCTCGTGTTATGGCACACGGCCTACCATATGGGCGACCACATGCTCGTGTGGCGTCGACAGTGGGGTTTTTGGCTTTTACCGAAACCCTATTTTCTACGTTTTCGGTTACACACTTGGTATCAATTAGCGCAAAACCACTCCCGAGCCTTTAGACACCTAAAAACAGAGTATTCCAATAGTGATTGAGCGGATTGAACACCAAATTTGATAACAAGAAATCAATACGATACTAACTTACCGCCAACGACAACCACCGCTAATGCGTTCTAAACCGTTGAAGTGTAATTCTCTTCTCCACAATTTGCTCCTAAGCACGAAAAATCACCCTTCAATCACCACAAATTGTTATCTCTAAAAATCTCGAACCAGAAATAAATGACAACAGAATTCTACTTACCAAAAAGGGAACCCGTCAATTCCAACAACTCGATCGATCAACGTAACCACCATCCGAAACGAAAACCCAGAATAGCAAGTTGCAGAGATGGAGAAAAGAAAAATCAGAAGAAGGGAAACAAGAGGATTTGACGTCAGAAATTTTGGAAGGGGAGAGAAATTTGAAAAAAAAGAAGAGTAAACAAAATAAAATCTGATATCTCCGAAAATCCCTTAATTATCTCCACTAACCCACTACTTAGAATTCCTGTTTGACCGAAACTCTCTCGGTCAAACAAGCAAAAATAGACTCCCACGCTTGCGCAGGGATTCGAACACAAGACCTCCAGCAATCATACACTCAACTTAACCACCAGACCAGCAGGCCCATTCTGATATGGTTATTACAAGTAATTAAATATAAGCCTGCTGGGCTAGCACAAGGCTTAATTCTAAAATAACCAAAATTTGCCAAGAGCAAGGCTTAAACTTGGGACCTCTCACACACACCCAGAATACATAACCACTGAAGTAGATACACAGTTGTGTCGTTTCACAAAAGTTGAAATAAAAATTTTGGGGCGTTACAACTCTACCCCCTAAAAGAAAATTTCGACCTCGAAATTTACATGGTCAAAACAGATGAGCATACTGCTGACGCATCGCATCCTCAGGCTCCCACGTGGCCTCCTCAGTGCTATGATTACGCCACAGCACCTTCACTAATGGGATAGACTTCCTCCGAAGAACCTTTACCTAGCGATCCAGAACCTGAACTGACTCCTCCTCGAAGGTCAAATCTGGCCTAACCTCAATCTCCTCAACAGGGACAATATGAGTACGATCAGAGCGGTAACGCCTCAACATCGAAACGTGAAAAACATCGTGGATGCGGTCCAACTTTGGTGGTAGCTCTAACTGATATACGACCGGTCCCACTCGCTTCAGAATTTAGTAAGGCCCAATAAACCTAGGGCTCAACTTGCCCTTGCGACCGAACCTCAGAACCTTCTTCAATGGCGAGACCTTAAGAAACACGAAGTCCCCCACCGAATACTCAATCTCACTTCTCTTTAGATCAGCATAAGACTTCTGTATATCAGAAACCGCCTTCAGAAGATCCCAAATCAGTCGGACCTTATCCTCAGTCTCAGAAATCAGCTCAGGACCAATAGTCAACGCTCGCCCAACTCAGTCCAACACAAAAGAGTACGACACTTACGACCATACAGAGCCTCGTATGGTACCATCTGAATACTCAACTAAAAGCTGTTATTGTAGGCAAACTCGGCTAACGGCAGATAACCCTCCCAATTGCCTCGAAAATCGATAACACAACTCCTCAACATATCTTCCAGTATCTGAATCACCCTCTCAGATTGACCATCGATCTGAGAATGGAACGCGGTACTGAAGTCTAATCTCGAACCCAGAGCCTTATGTAACTTTTTTCAAAACCGAGACGTGAAGTGAGGATCCCTATCAGAAATAATCGACACTGGAACCCCATGCAGTCTCACTATATTAGAAATGTAGAGCTTTGCCAATTTCTGAAGAGAATAGTCGGTCCTAACCAGGATAAAGTGCGCAGACTTGGTCAATCGATCCACGATGACCCAAACAGAATCCTTCTTCGTGGGTGTTAGAGGCAACCCACTAACGAAGTCCATCGTTACTAGCTCCCACTTCCATAGCGGAATCTAAATCGGCTGTAGCAAACCCGAAGGTAACTGATGTTCAGCTTTAACCTGTTGGCATGTCAGACATCGTGCCACAAAATCAGTAACCTCCTGTTTCAATCTCGGCAACCAGTACAATTCTCGAAGATCTCGGTACATCTTATTCCTATCAGGATGCATAACATAAGGGCTACTATGCGCCTCTCTCAGAATAGACTGTCTCAGATCAGTATCATTCGGCATACAAATCTGACCACGGAAACAAAGTACCCCATCATTATCCAACCCAAAGTCCGTAGTGCCGCCACTCTCAACCTGACGGAATCGTAAACTCAGAGACTCATCCCCCAACTGTTTATCTCGAATATGCCCAATCCAATTCGTCTTAACTTGCAACTCAGCCAACAGACTCCCATCATCAAACAAACTAAGGCCAGCAAACATTGCCCTTAAATCAGACATCTCTCTTCGGCTTATAGTGTCAGCCACCACATTGGCCTTACCAGGATGATACTCGATGGTACAATCATAATCCTTGAGAAACTCAATCCATCTACACTGTCTAAGGTTCAACTCTTTCTGAGTAACGAGATACTTGAGACTCTTGTGATTGGTGTAGATAATGCACCTCTCACCATACAGATAATGTCTCCAGATTTTCAACGCAAAGACCACTGCAGCCAACCTAAGATCATGTGTCGGATAATTCTCATCGTGTTTCTTAAGCTGACAAGAAGCGTATGCCACAACCATACCATCCTGCATCAGAACACACCCCAGACCCACATACGACGCATCGCTGTAAACTACAAACTCCTTTCCAAGTTTAGGCTGTATCAGAACAGGAGCCTGAGTCAAAACAGTTTTAAGCTTTTCAAAGCTCGATTACTGCGCATCAATCCAGACAAACGGTACACCCTTACGTAGCAACTAAGTTAAGGGTGCTGCAATCAGTGAGAAACTTTCTACAAATCGCCGATAATAACCGGCCAAACCCAGAAAACTACAGATCTCAGACACATTCTTAGGCTGTTTCCAATCCAGTACAGCCTCAATCTTTCTAGGATCGACTCGGATCCCCTCAACAGACACTACGTGCTCCAGAAAAGTGACTTCATGAAGCTAAAACTCACACTTACTGAATTTAACGTAGAGCTGCTTCTCATGCAGAATCTGAAGCACTGCTGTAAGATGTTCATCATGCTCATCTTCAGTCTTAGAGTAAACCAAAATGTCATTGATAAAAAATACGATGAACTGATCTAGATAGGGCTGGAACACTCGATTCATCATATCCATAAATGCGGCCGGTGCATTCGTCAACCCGAAAGGCATAATTAGGAACTCGTAATGCCCATAACGAGTCCTAAAAGCAGTCTTGTGAATATCCACATCCTTAACTCTGAGCTGATGGTACCTAGAACAAAGAACTATCTTAGAAAATACAGAAGCCCCTCGGAACTGATCAAATAAGTCGTCGATCCTCGGAAGTGGATACTTGTTCTTAATGGTTAGCTTGTCCAACTGCCGATAGTCAATGCACATCATCATGGTCCCATCATTCTTCTTAACAAACAAAACCGGTGCTCCCTCCAGAGACACACTAGGACGGATGAAACCACGGTCCAAAAGTTTTTGCACTTGAGCCTTAAGCTCTGTAAGCTCCTTCGGTGCCATTCGATAGGGGGCGATAGACACTGAAGCTGTACCAGAAAGAAGCTCAATCCCAAATTCCACTTCCCGATTCGGAGGTAAACCCGGTAGCTCCTCAAGAAAGACGTCCGAAAAATCCCTTACAATTTTGATGTCCTTTACAGTAGAGTTCCCAGAAACAGACACACTAACATCAGCCAAGAACACCTCACATCCCTTACGAACCAGTTTCTCAGCTACCAGTGCAGAGATCACATTAACCAAATAATTCTGACGTTCTCCAATCATAACTACCTCATTATCCTCCTCAGTTCTCAAGACGACCCTCTTAGTCACACAGTCCAGACTGACACAGTGCTTGACAAACCAGTCCATACCCAGAATCAGGTCGAACTCCCCAAACGGAAGCTCCATCAGATTAGCTAGAAATATCGACCCTTGGACCTCTAGCAGAACATCTCTATACTGTTTGCTAACCCGAATCGATTGCCCCAGCGGACTCAGTACCGTCACCTCACTAGAAGTACTCTCAACCAAGATCCCCAAGTTTCCAGACACAGTGCTAGCTACATAGGAATGTGTGGAACCTATGTTTATCAATGCAAAGTAAGGTACATCATGAATTAAAAACGTACCGGTAATGATGTCTGGAGCATCTCTGTCCTCTCAGCGACGAGCGGCATAAACAAGAGCAGGCTGCCTCGCCTCAGTCTGTCTAGCACCTCTACCTGGTGTTCTCTGTCCACGGCCCATACCGTTACCACCCCTAACCTGACCACGGCCCCTCGGTGACTGCTAAACTACCCTCTGTGGCTGCGCGGTACCAGAAATTGGAGCTTGCATCTAATCGGCCCTCAGTGGACACTCTCGAATACGGTGCTCTAATGACCCACACCTTAAACACGCCCCAGTCCTCCTCCAACACTCGCCCTGATGGCATCTACCACAATCCCCACACAGCTGTATTCCAGTAGAAGCAATATGAGGCTCAGCTCTAATCGACCCATCAGTCCTGGCCCTTTTCTTAGGTCTCTGTACCGAACTAGAGGGCTCCGAATCCATCTTGTTCTTACCCCTCTCACGGTCTCTGTTTTGGCGCTCAGCGCGCTTAACCTCATCGGTAATCTTCGCCTTCTTCACCAAGACAGAAAACTCGCGCTCCCTTTGCGGAGCTATCAGCACCCTCAGATTATCCCTGAGACCGTCCTCAAAATGGACACATCTCTCATACTCATCCACCACCATGCCTCGAGTATAGTGGCTCAGTCTCAAGAATTCGGCCTCATACTCGGCCACAGATCGGTCTCCCTGAGTGAGATTTAGGAACTCACGCCTCCGAGCATCAATGTAACTTGCCCCCACATACTTCCATTGGAAGGCAGACTTAAGGAACTCCCAAGACAAACGATTGGGCTGAGTGCCCTCCTTAACGATCAGCCACTATTGATACGCCTCATCGCGAAGCAAGGAGACCGCACCCTTCAACTTCTGTTTGGGGTTGCAGTCCAGATCGTCCATAATCCTCTCTGTGGCCTCTATCTAATACTCAGCCACATTAGAGGCGACTCCAGTAACACCCCTAAAAAGTTTATCTCCATTGGACTAGAGTCATTTTGTAACCGACCCTCGGCCTCCAGATCTAGTGTTGGGCCCAACGACCCTCTCCAGTATCCTTAACATAGCCTGAGACAATGCGTCGTCCCTAGCCATGCGATCTTGAGACCCAGTCTCAGTAGCAGGTAACACCGGTGTCTCACTCGTGTCTAGATTCGACATGCTACCCAGAGAAGTGGATTCAGCTTGAACCCCCTTATAGCCTCTACCTCGGCCTCTAGTTAGTACCACGTCCACAAATACCTTGTGCGCTCATGTCTATTCAGATTTGTCTGTATTACGAATTTTATGAATCAGTTACAGTTTCAATATTTATTAAGAGATGTTTTATGTAAAGCAGTATCATAAATTCGGAGTTTGTTTTCGCAAATACAATCTCTATCAGTTTCAGTTTCACTACAATTCAAAATACACTAACTAGAGTGTTTCAGAACAGACTATCTATAACAGTTTATCAGAATACTTACAGGATTTGCGCCGGAGACTCGGTGTACCACATTCTCAGTCAAATCATTTCAAATCATTTGAAAACCAATTCTTTAAAAACCAAATTTTAGAACCTAAAATCCACAGCCGAGTTTTGTAACCTGACTCTGATACCACTAAATGTAACACCCCAAACATGGCTTAGATGTTATGGCCGAATCTAATGATGTCACATGAAATGGAATTTGAAAGCGAATATGTCAAGTTAAAACTGTTTCCGTTTATTATCTTCTATTAATCTCTCGTTGGTTGAAAAATCATTTTCTCGCTAATTTGATTCGCTTAAAAACATATTCTATGGCGGAAGCTTTTAAAACAGTGATTTTTAAAGAAAATCATTCGTGTTTAGAAAAAAATGTTGTTTAAAATGAAACTAAGATTTCGTTGCAGTTCAAAAGTTCATGAAAACAGTTAAACAGTCCCAAAAGTCCAAATTACATAAAAAATACCCCAAAATAAAAGGAATTAAAAATAGTAAATAAAATTAAACCGCTCAATAGGCATATGGTCACCGTAGAGTCCTCCGCCGCATCGAACCGTCTAAGTCTGGGGATTACCTGTACAGATAAAACAGAAAGGGGTGAGTTTACGTAAACTCAGTGTGTAATCCCTACAGAAGACATGCATATAGTCAAACAATAGATTATCAGTCAATTGTTGTCTGGCCTAAGCCCATATCCGTTTCAATAGCAGTTCGGGCCTTAGCCCATTTCAGTTTCAGCATCAGATATGCATTAGGGCCTAAGCCCATCACAGTAACAGTATCAGTTATATATTAATCCGTAAATAGAGTCCTACCCAACCAGCCTCTACACACCATCTCCGTCCATCCCTACACTCCATGTGGGGTTTAAAACACCCACCCATCCCTACACTCCAAGTAGTACCGAATGCGGTACATAATCAGTAAATTGCAGCTGAGCTACCAGATAATAGGCTTAAGAGCCTTTCAGTACACTTCCTCCAAATATAAACATCCCAACCCAATGCAATGCAATATACAGTGTATGACATGCTAATACATGAATATCAGTTATACATACAGTTTAGTATTCATTCATATAATCATCATGCTCAATATATACATCATACATATAGTTCACATATTTGAGGGTCTAAGTAGTGCTTACCGACCCTAAAGTAAGTTCACAGTCGACTTGGGCAACCCGTGCAACCTTAGAACACATTTAAGTTGAATGGGCTCACACGCCCATATGGCCTACCCGTGTGGGCCCAGTCACCCGTGTGGCCCAAACGGCCCAATTTGGCCTTGGCCGTGTGGATCACACGGCCTGGCCTAGAATCCCACATGCCCGTGTGGACTACCCGTGCAGACCTACACACCCGTGTGGCCCACACGGCCCAAATTAGTCCAAACGGTGTGTCGCGCACACCGCCTACGGCCATCACACTCGCCATGTCTTGTCGCGTCGGCCGGCCTCGCGTCGATCACACGCCCGTGTTATGGCACACGACCTACCACATGGGCAACCACACGCCCGTGTAGCGTCGACAGTGGGGTTTTCGGCTTTTACTAAAACCCTATTTTCTGTATTTTCGGTTACACACCTGGTATCGATTTAGCGCAAAACCACTCCCGAGCCTTTAGACACCTAAAAACAGAGTATTCCAATAGTGATTGAGCGGATTGAACACCAAATTCGATAACAAAAAATCAATACGATACTAACTTACCGCCAACGACAACCACCGCTAATGCGTTCTAAACCATTGAAGTGTAATTCTCTGCTCCACAGTCTGCTCCTAAGCACGAAAAATAACCTTTTAATCACCACAAATCGTTATCTCTAAAAATCCTGAACCAGAAATAAATGAAAACATAATTCTAATTACCAAAAAG
This sequence comes from Gossypium sturtianum, assembly GCA_025698515.1. Classification (NCBI taxonomy): domain Eukaryota; kingdom Viridiplantae; phylum Streptophyta; class Magnoliopsida; order Malvales; family Malvaceae; genus Gossypium; species Gossypium sturtianum. Next base: position 143,348,140 of record CM046955.1, on the reverse strand, counting down.
AGAAACCGTCAATTCCAACAACCCAATCGATCAACGTAACCACCAGCCGAAACAAAAATCCAGAATAGCAAGTTGCAGAGATGGAGAAAAAAAAAATCAGAAGGAGGGGAACAAGAGGATTTGACGTCAGAAATTTTGGAAGGGGAGAGAAATTTGAAAAAAAGAAGAAGATTAAACAAAATAAAATCTGATAATCTCCCCAAATCCCTTAATTATCTCCACTAACCCACTATTCAGAATTCCTATTTGACCGAAACTCTCTCAGCCAAACGAGCAAAAATAGACTCCCATGCTCGCGCAGGGATTCGAACACAAGACCTCCAGCAATTGGACACTCAACTTAACCACCAGACCAACAGGTCCATTCTGATATGGTTATTACAAGTAATTAAATATAAGCCTGCTGGACTAGCACAAGGCTTAATTCTAAAATAACCAAAATTTTCCAAGAGCGAGGCTTGAACTTGGGACCCCTCACACACACCCAGAACACATAACCACTAAAGCAGATACATAGTTGTGTCATTTCACAAAAGCCGAAATAAAAATTTTGGGCGTTATAACATGTAACACGTCCTCTACTTCATGTCAACAAATTAGACACCTTGCGTCACTACCCACACCACGCCTTATTCTTTCTTCTTGAGTAAGTAACATCTGTTTTAAAGCCAGCCAAAAAAAAACCGCACTCTTTGTGTAACAGCCCATTTTCGGTGAGATCAGAACAATGGTTTCGGGACCACAAATCCGAGCCAAAAAATTATTTTATTTTATGGTTTTTATCATGATAGGAAGGTCACATGAAAATTTTGATACGAAAATTTTACCGATTGTGTGTTTAATTAGGGAAAGGACTAAATTGCAGAAAATGCAAAAGTTGGGTTCTAGTAGCTATAGGTATCAAATAGCTATGGAATTTAAAAATTAAGGTCCTTATAGCTATGGGTTCTATATGGTGCATAATAGAATCATTATTGCATGTTGTTTGCTCCATAATTTTATTCGAACCTATATGAGTCTTGGTCCTATTAAAGCGGAGTTGGGAGAAGGATTAGCTAGTAATGTGATAGATGACGATGAACCGAATATCGTAAATATTCATCCATCAGATGCATGAGCTACTTCGAGGATGAAACTAGCCAATCAAATGTTCTATGAATGAAAAGCATCAAAAAATTAGTTAGGTTTATTAAAACATAGTAGAAGGTTAATTTGTTTATGTTATTTCATGTATCTAGTTTACGAAACTTTGATGTTGTTTGAATTTTCTTTATGTATTGTACTAAACTTGTTGAATTACAACTTTAATTTATTTTATTTTGATTCGTCATGTGTTATAATTTTATAAAGTGTCGACCTTCAGATTCATAATATCGAACGTAATCTTAATTTGCGTTTTTTCTTAAGTTTATTATGTCAGGTTTTTCACAATCAAGTGTTTATTCCCAAAATTCTCGAGGAACCAAAAGGAAATGGGTTCCACAAGAAGATGCTACGTTGGTTGCTTGTATGGTCTACTTGTACAATGTTGGAACCTATAACGTAGATATCGGATTCAAGGCTGGCTACTTAAATGAGTTGGAAAGAATGTTAGAAAAAGTTTTATCCCATGCTATGTTGAAGGCTAAGCCTAATCTTGAATCGAGGATTAGGACATTGAAAATGGATTGGGTAATCGTTTACGACATGCTTAGTGGAAAAGACAATAACGGCTTTGGTTAGGACGAGGATAGACAGATGGTTGTTGTTGAAGATGCTGTGTGGAACTCATATATAAGTGTAAGAATTATTTCTTGTCTTTATTATCTTATTTTGACCAAAGTTATATCTAATGTGGATTCCTTTTATTATGACCAACTTACTTTCATATATGCAAAAGATCGAGCCATTGGGAAAGATGCTCAAACAACTGTTGATATTGTTGAAGAAATAGATGTTGAGGATGTAGCTACTGCAAATAATCTTGAAGAAGGAAACAATTATCGTGGATGTGAAAATGATGTTTTCTTGGATGAGATGGATGTCTCGGTTACACAATCGCAACCGCCGAAGCCAAACCAAGATGGTTCCACATCTTCAAAGAAGCAAAAAAAGATTTCTGATGGAAGTGAACAAATTTCTACTTCAATTACTGATGATTCCATGTTATTGGGGAAAACATACGGACTGTTGGCTTTGAATTAAGTAGGAACATTACCTCCGAGAAAGTGATTCAAGAAAGTGCTCAAAAATTATATCCCACCTTATGCGAAGTAGAAGGATTAATTGAGGATGAGCGTTATTGTGCGTTGAGCAAAATTCCTGACCATCCAATGCAAATGTTCATTTTTTTTAGTCTACCTTCTTCAGTGCGATTGGAATGGGTGAGAAGAATTTTTTCTGACCATTAAAAATCATGGTTGTGTTGGTGATGTTTTGGTAACATTTTGATAATGTATGAACATTATGTTTGGATGTAAAATATAATTCTCGAGCTATTTATTAGTTCTAATCTTTTTTCTTTTTAGTTTAGAAGATAATTAAATTATTTGTTTCGCTAATGATATTTTAGCACATTAAATATGCATTGTAGTTTAAAAATTATAAAGTAAGTTATTTATTAATTCATAATTTAATAATAATTATATTAAGAATGTTATTAAATTACATATTATCTTATTAAATTGTATTTAATAAAAATTATGTTAAAATACGATTAAATTATTTATTATTAAATTATATTTAATAATATTCTTAATAAAATTTAATAACAATAATAATAATCATTTACCTAAAAAAATTTTCAGTTAAGGGTACTTTGATCATTTAAACATTTTCTCTAATGCTATTACAACATCTATTCCATTTATCCAAACATAAGAATATTATTACAGCTCTATTTCATTCCATTCTATTCAACTAAATAACTAAATTATTGAATACAGCTTTATTTTATTACAACCCTATTCTATTCCTCTAACGTGTTGTAAGGGAATTTTACAAATGTTTGTTATCACCCAAATCAGCCACTGCCAGTTCCGTTGCATCAAGCTGCAATTTTGGCCCAAGTAAATTACCTACAGAATTTTCCTTTGGGTTTTTTTTTATCGATTGCAACCGAGCAGGGGAAAAGAAAGGTCCAGCCGTAATTTTAAATGGCTCACTACTTTTGTTCTGCCTCTGGGCCAACGCCTTAGCTACCTGCCCGACAGACCTCAAGCCCAAATCTGTTCCATCATTTGAATCCAGCCCATGTCCGTTAACCCCTGTAGACCGAACCTCCCCGAACTTGGGCTTGCGGCTTGCGCCATTTGTGAGTGGACAAGGGCCTTCACCAACCTTGTTTTTGCACGAGTGTTCCTTACTTTTTCCAACGACCACTGCATACATGGAGCCCACATTTAGAATTCCAATGCCCCCATCAGTTTTAGAGTCCCCCATATTAACAGCTATACCATTCTTTAGACTCCCATTATTTTCCCCAATATTTGCGCAGACAGATTTCCCTTTCCTTTTGAATTTCCACCTTTAACCACCGAAATCATCTCAACCCTATCATCTGTCCTCAATTCCAGATTTTCCAATCCCTTCAATGCCGAAAATATTGATCCCAAAATTTCCTTTTCTGTGTCACCCTCCCTCTGATTTCGCAGATCCCTCAGTACTCGCTTGAATTTTCGCTCCACCACCATCCAAGGTCCGAATGCCAGTCCCTCACCACCGGTCGTCGATACCGTTACCTCCGAAAAACCACTTATTTTCCCGGTCTCATTTCCTTTACCAGTCGCCGGTGAAGAACACAACTTCTTCAGATGACTATATTTACCACAGGAAAAGCAAATGGTAGGTAGAGCCTCGTATTCGACCCGTTGTAGTTCTCCATTTACCAGCACTTGAGAAACCAAGGGTTTGTCAAGATCAACAAAGACAGGCATTCTCGCAAACCGAACCTTGGTTTTGCTATCCGTATTGAAGTCGAGTTTGACCACTTTTCCCACCAACTCTCCAATCACTTCTAAAATTCCTCTTTTATACATAAATCCTAGGAGCCTCGGCAGCCTGATTCACGCCAACACCATACTCGGGTAAGGTTTCTTGGGATTAAAAGATTTTTTCCATGGGCGAACAGTGAGGTATTGGCCATAAATGGTCCATGGTTCTTGCGAAAGGGCTGTGTTGTAATCCTCGACACACTGAATTTTAGCCAGAAAGTATCCGTTCACATTATCCATCAGATGGAACGGTTTTGATGGGCGCCATAAACTGTTGGTCCAATTTTACAAGGCGTCATAACCAATATTACGGCCCGACAACTTCAGAACAACCATAGTTTCCATATCCTTGAAAAGATCTGTTGGATACGATTTGAAAATTCTATAGCCGGAATACCATTGAAAATAGTTTTTTTAACATCGCCTTCTAGGAATTCAAAATCTTCAGTGCATTCGGCTTCAGAAGATCGAGACCCTTTTTCTTGATCCGATACTCCTTTCCCTAACATCTGTTTCCAGGAAACCTTTGGTTGCGGGTCCAAATCCGTTACCATCTCAACATCCGTATCACCATCCTTCTCTTTGAATCTTACCTTTTTCGTTTCTCGGTCATCAGCCGACCGGGATTCAGTGACCGGAGCAGTTTCTAGAGAAGAAGCCATCTTGACCGATATCATTTTCAATATATATTATCAAACATCATCTATATTGTTTTTATCTTTTAATTACCACTTAATTAGTTAGAGTTTTATATAATTTAAAATCTAAATTTAGATCTATAAATAACATTTATTAATAGCATTTAAGAAAAATCATTAGTACAAAGAAAGAAAATGGTTAAAAGGAAATATTTAAACGACAATGGCACTGGAGATTATTTTATCACCTAATTATCTTAAATTTTTGAGTGTTTTTATTCTTACAAACATTTTTAATATTTATTTTAATATTTAGGTGACTATCTATCTAGATTTCCCGAATATATATCCCATATAAGTGATAACGTATCAAAGTACAACAAATTACAAACAAAAAGAAAGTACAAGAAATAATGGGATTTGGGAAACTCCCATTTATACAAACAAATATATGTGGTGAAAAAAAAAGAACATACAATACTCAAAATCAAGAGACAAAGACGACTAAAAACACATTCAAACAAATCCAATGATGCAGATAAACCAAAGGGTATTTCAAGGAGTAGAAGGAGAAGGTGGTGGAGAAAGGAAAGGAATAGAGGGGATTGCAGTTGGGATTGAGGGCATGCTTGGCAGAGGAGGCAGTGTGGCCCTTGGTACACTTGGCAATGTGGGCAACCCTGGCATAGTAGGAAGTGGAGGAAGCGCCCTAGGCCTTGGCAATCTTTGGTATGGATGGTCAGGGAGATTAGGGATAGATGGAAGTGGGGAGTGTGGTTGTAGGCAAAGTTGGCATTGGAGGCAATTGAGGCACTGCAGAGAAGGTGACGAGTCACTACCCCAACATCAATGCTTGCAAATGACAAAACCATCTCGAATGCTAAAGCAAAGCAATTGAAAGATGCCATTTTTCTAGAGATGTGAGTCCAATTAAGCAGATGAAAGAAAGCTCTTGTTTTGATAGTTGTGGAGTGAGGAAGAGAAAGCATGATGTTGGTGTTTATATAGGTCTTGGATCAGTGGGAATTGGCCACTGGAGTTGGTAATATTTGATCATTTATGGTTGGAATGGGGAAAACATAGTCGATATTAAAGGATTTGGTAGCTCAACTTCCCATGGGTATTGGAGTTTAAAACAGGTGAAATGCTGCTGTGGTTGGCATAGAAGCTTCATCCAGCCACTTAGTTAAACAGTATACTTAAACAATCCTCCAGGTTAGCAAAGTTATTGCTAGTTGACCAGATATCTAACAGAATTAGGATTTGTTTACTTAACATGTTAGGTATGATACTGGTATTTCCAATGCTGAGTTGAGTGGGCTTTAACATACACCTTATTAATTTTGACTTGAAATGATTCAATTAAGTATTTGAAATGACAAATAAATAACTCCAAATGACCTAAATTTGAAGTGACCAAGATATGAAATAATCGTAACCCATAATGACTCAAATTCAAAAATTCGAGCCTCAAACCCAAATTAAATTAAATCAAAATCATAATTTATTATATACAATTGCACAAAATTAACATAATTTAAGTGTCATAGTGCACATTAAATTAAAGTTTACGTTTGACGTTATAGATTGAGGCAATATTCATGTGTAAAATTTTGAGATTTATTCCCTTAATTAAAGTAATATGTCGAATAGAATACTTGAACAATCCTCCATGTTGGCAAAGTTTATGTACATTAGAAGCGAACTAAATAATTAGAATAAATCTAAAGTATGGCTTACATATAATTTATTCATAATGTGACTTAAGCTTTGGCCTTCAAGATTTCACGGTCTCAATCTGTCTTAAAATTTTAAGATCATTTTAGGTTTGTTAAAAATTCAAAAGTTTAGAAAATTAGAATTGTTGCTTGAGGCGTGAATATCCCTATTCTTAAGGATATTCGTGGATTTACTATCTCTCAAGATTTAATTTGTATCATTCGCAATGAAAAAATTGAAAAAAAATTTCCCATTTGAATGGAATTGAGCTATTAGGCTCAAGCCTCGTGTGCGCATACATATTCTCTTATTTTTAGTCTCACAAGTTTATAGTAAACCGAATCTATATAAACATCATTTAATAGGCGTATCTAAAATATGTGTAATATGTGTAATTCTTTAAAATACATGAAAACTTCCAATATGAATTGATTTTAAGAATTGAGATTTCTTTTCTTTGTATTAGTGGACGTTTGATTTTTTTTTTTTTATATACTGAAATTGATACATATCTTTTCAAATTTATCAATATTTTTTAAAATTATTTAAGATATGTATATAAATATATTACAAGTATAAAATGAATGAAACTAAATACATTTCAAATATAAAATATTTATTAATAAACTTAAAAAATAAAAAATTATCATTCAAATAAATCCAAAATTAATAATAAAAATCCATCATTTAATATGAAATTTTAAGGATTTAGCTCATTTACTTAATAAAAGAAGCTGGAAGGTGAACGGATATATATATATATTGATAATCGGGTGAATGGTTTTTTCTTAATTATATTTTGAATGTGAAAGTATATTTCATTTTTAAAAAAACTTTACATTTTGATGTGGCATTTTTAATTAGCCACGTTTCAATTAAGTTTTTAGAATAATAGTAAATAATTAAAAGTTTTAAAATTTTAATATTATTCATGCACAGGACGGTGCACTATGTTCTGGCAGGTGTGACTAGAATTGATCGGAATGAGTTGGTGCAACTGGTACGGACCGAAATTTTCACCAGTGCAGAAAAAGGGTGTTGGGTGTTTCGCAATGTCATTGAAACCGAACCAAACAGACCAAGAACCGATGAACCCGAGAACTAGAGTAAACTGCAGTTAAACTGCAAATCATCAGTCGATTAAGTCATACTTTCACATTTTCTAAATCGGAAAAACAAAAAATTCACTTCAAATCCTTTGAGCTTTTGTTACACTTCATCTCTGCACTCAATGAAATAAAACACAACATAAAAAAATAAGCGCCATTTCTTTTCTTACTTTTTCTTCTAAAATAATTTTTTTTCTGGTAAAAAACTAAGATGCACTGATAAACCATAAAAGTAACATATTTTTAATCAAATTCTTGATGCGTTTTTGGATGATTTATTATGTAAATTAGTGAATTTGATGCTCCTAACCCTTTAAATTCATGTTTCTATACTTAGGTGAGCATAGAGGGGCGAAAGGAGCAAAAAACGAGCCAAAATCGGACAAAAAGAGCTGTTTTCAGGATCCACACGGCCTGGGCATTTCCACACGGGAAGGGCACATGCCCGTGTGAGCCACACGGGCTGGCCACATGCCCATGTGCCAGCCCGTGTCGATTTCGCCCCCTATTTCTCTTTTACGTAGAAAAAGCCAATTTTTAGGGATTCTGAGCATTCTAAAGTTTATAAATACATAGTAGAAGAGGACCTAAAGGGGGACGCAGAGAAGAGCGAAGAAAAGACTCGAAGAATGCCACTGGATTCATTTCAGAAGCAGATCTACTTCAAGATTGAAGATCTCCATTCAATTTCTTTAGAAGTTTTATTGGGTTTCTTTATATCTTGTTGTTTTCCTAACTTTGAGATGATGTTATTCAAGATTATGAACTAAAGTCCCTAGATACCTAGGGAAGATGAAACCTATATAAATCTTATTATTTGATTTCTGAATTACATGATAAATACTTGATTCTTGTTCTCAATTATGTATGCTTATTTCGTGTTTTAATATTTTCAGGATATTAATTCATGCTTAATGTGCTTATTTCAATGGAGCAAAAGTCCCTGTTTAAGAGTAGATCTAGCATAATAGAGTGGAGTTGCATGCAATCCTAGAAATAGGACGATATAAATCTACCGGATTAGAGTAAAATCTAATAGGGGAATCCATAGATTGAGTTAATGAGACAATAGGGGTTTTAATTAGAAAGAGGTTTCAATTAATCAACCTAGAGTCAGTTGTTTTTACTCTCGAAAGAGATATTAACATAATTTAGGGATTTTTACGGATCAAGGCACAAGTGAATAAATCGTTTAATTCAGATTCAGAATAATAAGTGAAGTCTAGATGGATTCTTTCCTAGGTATTGCCTATCTCATTGGTTTTATTCGATTACTTTTCCTAATTCATTCTCTGTTGCGTTCTTAGTAATTGGTTTAGTTAATTTTAGATTAAAAACAATTCCTTCAATTTATCGGCTTGATAATAGAAAAATAGTAAGTACTAGTACTTTTAGTCCTCGTGGATACGATATTCTCGACTCACCATAGCTATACTATTATTCGATAGGTGCGCTTGCCTTTGTCGTAATTTTTAGTTAGTTTAGTGACCATCAAGTTTTTGGCGCCGTTGCCGGGTACTAAAATATTAGGAACACTCGATTTTTATTAATTTAGCCATTTCTTTATTGCATTTTTTTGTTTTTAGCTTAATTTTTTGTTTCTAATTTTTTATTTTATTTGCTTTTGGCAGGTTCCTTTAGTTTATGACTAGAATAAACCCGTCTAGACCATTAGTATTTGACAGAGAAATTGAAAGTACAGCTCGCAGAAATCGTAGAGAAGCAAGGCAGAGTCGACAGAATATAGTGGAAGAGCAAGAGGACGTTAAAATTATTACTGAGGAGATGGTTGAAAATCAGAATAATCAACTACATCCTGTGGTTGCTGCGAATCTTGCAAATCCAAATCCTACTCCTCGTGCTATGTACGATTATGCCAAGCCCACTCTAACTGGGGCTGAATCGAGTATTGTGAGACCTGCCATTGCTGCGGATAATTTTTAACTAAAGCCTAACACTATTCAGATGATTCAACAGTTTGTTCAGTTCGATGGTTTGCAAGATGAAGATCCAAATACTCATTTGGCTAATTTTCTAGAATTTTGCGACACTTTCAAGATAAATGGCGTTTCTGATGACGCCATTCGCCTATGGTTGTTTCCCTTCTCGTTGAGGAATAAAACTAAACAGTGGTTGAACTCCTTACAATGAGATTCTATCACTACATGGGATCAAATGACCGAGAAATTCTTATTGAAGTACTTTCCACCAGCTAAGACAGCTAAGTTGAGGAATGATATCTCTTCCTTCGTGTAGATGGACTTAGAGACCCTATATGATGCATGAGAGAGATATAAGGATTTATTGAGAAGGTGCCCTCGCCATGGGTTACCCCTATGGCTAAAGGTTCAAACTTTCTACAACGGTTTGAACCCCTCAACTAGGTAATTGATCGATGCTACCGTCGGTGGTACTCTGAATAATAAAACACATGGAGAGGCTTATTAGTTTATAAGCAAGTCATGAGGACGAAGCCGAAAAAAGTAGCCGGTGTTTTTAACTTAGATACGATCACCATGTTATCAAATCATGTAGAACTTTTGCATAAAAAAATTAATGGTTTATGTGTTTCTATGCATGTACATTCGGTGATGCAATGCGATGCAAATAGAGGTGGAATGAATAATTCAGAATATTTACCCTATGGTCCTAACATGGAGAATGAGCAGATAAATTATATGGGTAATAATTCTAGACCTCAAAATAATACTTATAGTAATAATTATAATGCAAGATGGAGGAACCACCCAAATTTCTCATGGAGTGGTCAAGGAAATCACAGACCACAACCCCCTCCAGGTTTTCAATAACAACATTATCAACAAGAGAAGAAACCGAACCTTGAAGAGATGTTAGCAAAATTTATTTCGGTGTTAGAGACCTGTTTTCAAAACACCGAGACAACTTTGAAAAATCAGCAAGCGTCGATTCATGGGCTCAAAAATCAAATTGGGCAGCTTGCTAAATTAGTTTCAGAAAGGCAGCAAGGTAGTTTACCTAGTAGCACCGAACCCAACCCAAAAGAGCATGTGAAAGTAGTTACACTAAGGAATGAGAAAGTGTTGGCTGAACCTGAAAAGAAGCTGCAACAGGAATCTGATAAGGAAAAGGACGAGGGGGTAAAACCCAAAGTGAGTGAAACACCAGTACTTAAAGAATGTAAACCACCGATCCCATATCCAGCAAAGTTGAAGAAAGACCGCATGGATGCACAATTCGGTAAATTTATTGAACTTTTTAAACAGTTGCATATTAACTTACCTTTTGTTGAATCTATTTCGTAGATGCCCACATATGCAAAATCTTTGAAAGAGCTATTAACAAATAAAATTAAGTTTGAAGAACTATCCACTGTGGAACTCAATGAGGAATGTTCAGCTGTTCTTCAAAATAAACTACCAACTAAGCTGAAGGATCCATGAAGTTTTACTATTCCCTGTCTTATTAGTAGTTTAAATATTGAAAAAGCATTGGCTGATTTAGGTGCTAGCATTAATTTGATGCCTTATAAAATGTTCAAGCAGCTTGGTCTTGGGGAACCAAAACCCACTAGGATGAGTATTCAATTAGCTGATAGATTTGTTAAATATCCTAGAGGTATTATTGAAGATGTCCTTGTAAAAGTAGATAAATTCATATTCTCTGTTGATTTTTTTGTGCTTGACATGGACGAGGATGTTGAGGTGCCTTTAATTAAAGGTCGTCCTTTTCTAGCTACTGCTAGGGCTGTCATTGATGTGGGCGATGGTAAACTTGTGCTTAGGGTAGGTGACGAAGAGATTATTTCTAAAATCTATTATGCCATGCTATTTTTTAAAGAAAAAGATGATTCCTGTTATTTTATTGATTCTATTGACCATGTTATTCAAGATTCATTACAGGAAATTGTTCATAAGGACACGTTGGAACTGTGTCTTGTCCAAGGAGAGGAGGTAGATGACGATACTACTGTGATAGGTAAGACAAAAATTAATTTAGATTCTAATGAGTCTTTACTGAGAAAGAAGAATTATGAGGGCATTGAGGTAAACGATGAATTAAAATTAAAACCCTCTATTGAAGAACCTCCAAAATTAGAACTGAAGCAATTACCAAATTACCTAGAGTATGCGTTCCTTGGAAATAATTCTACATTACTAGTGATTATTGCTTCAGACTTGTAGCCAAATGAGAAAGATGAGTTATTACAAGTATTGAAGGAGCATAAAAGAGCCATAGCTTGGAAGATTTCTGACATTAGAGGGATCAGTCCTTCTTTTTGCACTCATAAAATTTTAATGGAGGATGACTACAAACCTTGTTTGCAAGCTCAAAGACGACTGAATCGTAACATGAAAGAAGTCATTAAGGCTGAGGTAATTAAACTTTTAGATGCTGGAGTTATTTATCCTATTTCTGACAGTACTTGGGTGAGTCCTGTGTAGGTTGTTCCTAAGAAAGGAGGCATGATTGTTGTAGCCAACGAGAACAATAAGTTGATTCCGACGAGAACAGTCACGGGATGGAGAGTTTGCATTAAATATAGGAAGTTGAACGATGCCATGAGAAAAGATCACTTCCCTTTGCCATTCATTGATCAAATGTTGGAAATATTATCTGGGCATATGTATTATTGCTTCCTAAATGGACTCTCTGGCTACTTTCAAATCCCGATAGATCTCGAGGACCAAGAAAAAAACAACATTTACATGTCCATATGGTACGTTTGCTTATTGAAGAATGCCTTTTGGATTATGTAATGCTCCTGCTACTTTTCAGCGTTGCATGTTGGCCATTTTTGACGAACTTGTAGAAGACATTATGGAGGTATTTATGGACGACTTCTCGATATTCGGTAATTCTTTCCATCTTTGTCTTAAAAATTTAAAACGAGTTCTAATGAGATGTGAGGAAACGAACCTTGTGCTTAATTGGGAAAAATGTCACTTTATGGTTCGAGAAGGGATTGTGTTGGGCCATAAAATTTCCAGTAAAGGGATTGAGGTTGATAGAGCGAAAATTGAAACCATTGAAAAATTACCTCCCCCTAGTTCAGTTAAGGCTATTCGAAGCTTTTTAGGACATGCTGGGTTCTATAGAATATTTATTAAAGATTTTTCTAAAATAGCTAAGCCTTTAACTAATTTGCTAGAAAAGGATGTGCCCTTCGATTTTAGTTAAGAATGTTTAGAAGCATTTAATACTCTTAAAGAAAAATTAATTAATGCTCCGATTGTAGTTGCACCTGATTCGAATTTACCCTTTGAACTAATGTGTGATGCGAGTGATTTTGCAGTAGGTGCAGTTCTTGGACAGCGAAGAGACAAGCATTTTCAACCAATTTATTATGCTAGCAAGACGTTGACAGTCACACAAGAAAATTACACTACTACAGAAAAAGAATTGCTAGCTGTGGTTTTTGCATTCGATAAATTTAGACCATATTTGATATTATATAAAGTTGTCGTTTACACTGGCCATTCAGCACTTCGTTATCTCCTAACTAAATCAGATGCAAAACCTCAACTCATAAGATGGATTTTATTATTGCAGGAATTCGATTGGAAATCCAGGATAAGAAGGGAGCTGAAAATCTTGCAGTAGATCACCTTTCCAGGCTAGAGAATTCACATATCAAGGAGCTTGATGAGAATGAGATAAATGACTCGTTTCCTGAGGAACAACTCTTAGTTATAACCGACTCTGAAGTTCTTTGGTTTACGGATATTGCGAATTACTTAGCTGCTAACATCCTACCAAAAGGGTTAACACATCATCAAAAGAAGCGATCCTTTGCCGATGTAAAAAATTAACACATCATCAAAAGAAGCGATCCTTTGTCGATGTAAAAAATTATTTTTGGGAGGATCCTTTTCTTTTTCGTGTATGTGCAGATCAAGTAATTTGGAGGTGTGTTACAAAATCAGAAGCGAGTAAAATCTTGGAACACTGCCACTTAGGACCAACAGAAGGACATTACAGTGGGACTAGGACGGCATACAAAACACTTGAATCAGGTTTTTATTGGCCCACACTGTTCAAGGACGCAAACAGGTATGTTACTTATTGTGATAGATGCCAGAGAACAGGTAATATTTCTAAATGTGATGAAATGCCTCAAACTTATATGCTATCATGTGAAATATTTGATGTCTGGGGCATTGATTTTATGGGCCCATTTCCTAGTTCGTTTGGTAATAAATACATCCTAGTAGCGGTCGATTATATGTCAAAATGGGTAGAAGCTCAAGCTTCACCTACCAATGATGCTAGAGTGGTAGTTAGATTTCTTAAGAAGCTCTTTTCTCGATTTGGAACATCTAGAGCAATTATTAGTGATAGGGGTACTCATTTTTGTAATGCTCAATTTGATAAAGTTCTTAAGAAGTATGGAGTGCATCATAAAACAGCTACCCCTTATCACCCTCAAACTAGTGGACAAGTTGAAGTTGCAAATCGAGAGCTCAAATGTATCCTAGAGAAAACTGTAGAGTCGAATAGGAAGGGTTGGGCGATAAAAGTAGATGACGCTTTATGGGCCTATATAACTGCTGTTAAAACACCAATAGGAACATCTCCTTACAAACTCGTTTATGGAAAAAGTTGTCATTTACCGTTTGAACTAGAGCACAAAGCATTCTGGGCTATACAATTCCTAAACTATGATTTTAAACTTGCAGGTGAGAAGAGATTGATGCAACTGAACGAGTTAGATGAGTGGCGAGCCAATGCTTACGAGAACTCGCGATTATATAAAGAAGCGACAAAGCAACACCATGATGCTCGTTTGAAGCAGCCCAAACAATTCGCAGTTGGAGATCTTGTCCTTTTATATAATTCAAAGCTCAAGTTGTTTCCCGGAAAACTGAAATCAAGATGGTTAGGTCCATTCATAGTACAAACCATTTTCTCATATGGTACGATAGAGGTAACTCATCCAGAATATGGCACATTCAAGGTAAACGGTCATCGACTTAAACTTTATAGTGGTGAGGATTTTAGAAATGATAGAGAAGAGCTTCAGCTCCGCGAACCTTCGTAATTGTGCGCACAAGGTAAGTTTAGCTTAGACTTTAAATAAGCGCTTCTCGGGAGGCAACCCGAGTGTTAACACTGCTAATTTTCTTATTTTCATTTCATGGTATTTTTTTTAAAAAATTGTTTGAATAAATAAAAATGCAGGTTTTTGACCCAAATGGCCTGGACACAGGGGCGTGTCCTTGGCCGTGTGACTTAACAGGGGTTCGACAGTGAGTTACACGGCCTGGCAATATGGCCATGTAACCCACACGGCATGGATACACGGGCGTGTCCTTAGATGTGTGACCCACATGGCCTTGACACATGGACGTGTGGATATTGAGACTTAGTTTTAAAATTTTAAGGAAATTGACAGTAAGTTACACGGCCTGGCGACACGACCGTGTAACCCACACGGCCTGGACACACGGGTGTGTCCTTGGCCGTGTGGATCCTGGAGCTTAATTTTCCAAAAATTATAGTTCACACGGGCGTGTGACATGGCCATGTGGACCACACGGTCTTGACACACGGGCGCGTCCTAGGCCGTGTGAAACCTGGAGCTAATTTTTTTCAATTTTAAAACAAGTCAGAGAGTTACACGGGCAAGGCACACGACTGTGTACGAGACACGGTCGAGCCACACGAGTGTGTAGGAGGTCACACGGGAGTGGGAGAAGATAAGGAGGTTGCACACGACACGGCCTGGACACATGGGCGTGTTCGAGGCAGTGTGAAGACTGGCCTAGGATTTTTATCGACACAGGCTTGCAACACACCCATACGAGTGTGTGACACAGCCGTGTGGCCCAACACGGGCCTCACACGACCGTGTCACCCATTTAACCTTAATCCCCTTTATGTTTCTTGATTTTTGTCATCTTCCTCAACTTACTTTCCCTTCAACCGCTGCTCCCACTTCTGTCCCCTACTTCGACCGTCGCCTCCCATCACCTCGCCGCCCTTTTCTCGATCATGTCGTCCCACCACCCAACCCCTCTCTTTCAGCCTTCCCCTTCACTTCGCACCACCGCACTTTGTCCCATCGCCCCTCGT
The DNA here is from genome assembly GCA_025698515.1 of Gossypium sturtianum. Lineage (NCBI taxonomy): Eukaryota > Viridiplantae > Streptophyta > Magnoliopsida > Malvales > Malvaceae > Gossypium > Gossypium sturtianum. The sequence goes on along the minus strand of CM046955.1, from coordinate 143,332,648 downwards.
CCCCTCATTGGCTCGCGTTACCCTTCCCTCTCATCTCTCCTCTCTCTCGTCCTTCCACCCTCGACCAGCCACCCTTCCCTTTCCCCTCTCCCCGATTTCTCACTTCGTCGCCCCACTCTATCCCGAACTCACCACCTTCCCCTGACCCTCTCACTTTCCCTTTCCTCCTCTTTACCCCGACCCCCTCAGCCATCTCTTTTCCTTCCCATTTCACGATAGTCGGTGCCACCTCGAACCACCACCACTCCATCTCCTTTACTCCGGTCACCATCATCCACCATTTATTTTATTTATTTTATTTATTTATTATTCTTATTAGTTATATTATTTTATTTTTTAGTGCTTATTTTTATTTTTATTCTTAGTTATATATATACATTTTTACTTGATTGTTGCTATTATTTTATTTCATTTTTATATCATTCAATGTTCATTCTTCATGCTACTGTTTTCGTTCATAGCTACTATTCTGATTCTTCATTAGTTTATTATTTTACTTGCTCACTGTTTATATGACTATTGTTCTATTTATTTATTTCTTTATGTTTTTCTTTATTATTATAATAATAATTATTATTATTATTATGTGTTCGTGTTTCCATTGTTAATGCTATTTCATTATTATTGCTTGCTTGACACTAGTTCATAGTATGTTAAGAGTCAATTTTCTATTTCGGCGATTGAGATTTGGATGCGCGTCTTTGGATAATTCTTCATGTCGAATTTTAATTTACACGACTGTTTCTCAGCTTACTTGTGTGTTTATTTGGTGATGCGCATTTTCTGCTAGTGAATTATTTTATTTCAGGTACATCATGACAAACACACGCGATAAGACTAAGGCCGCCGTCCTCGCTTCGAAAAAACAGAAGACTCATGGTGCGACCTCCTCCTCGAGAGCTTCTGTCGAGGCCCGCCACCCTTATCTCCAATTATTAGCGGGCCTCCAAGAGGATCTATTTCAGTTACTTAGACAGCGCCCACTCGGCCTAGGCCAATGTATTGATTGGGCCGCGTTAGAGTAGGCTCAACTAGCTGATGATGTTCGCGCCTTTATCACCACAGCTCCGTGGGACAAATTCTTCTCCATCATTGAGCCCACATACATAGAGCTCACTTTGGAGTTCTGTGCAACATTTCTTCTACAGCAGGTCATGACGACCCCATGACGAGCTAGACACCATCACTTTTTGACTTGGTCGTTTGGTGCGCCAGATGAGTGTCCCCGAATTTGGTGCTGCTATAGGACTCTACACTGAGGAGTTCATGAGTGTCGAGAACTTCCTCCATCTACATCGGCATATCCATTACACACCATCACGTTGTTAGATAGAGCTTACAGTGAGCCAAACACTTTATGATGCGAGTCGCTCGAAGGTGACTTCTCTCTCTCCAGCTTTATGGTACCTTCATGCACTTTTAGCTCACACTTTGACAGGTAGGAGAGAGAGCACCGGAGTCGTTAGCACTCATGATGCTTATTTTATATGGAGCATGGCCAACGACCATATCATTGATTCACATACTTTATTGCCTTAGCCTTCCGCCATTAGACTGACCGCCACAGGAAGGGCCACATCTGTTTAGGCCCTTATGTGACTCGCCTTGCTCGACACTTCGGTCTCCTCGACACACCAGAGCAGTCCTCTACACTTAATCTCGTCGGCCAGATGTCCCCATAAGAAATCTCGAGCATGAATCATATGAGGACGATCGAGCGGTTTCGTGGAGTGGATCCCCCTCAGTATCGATTGTTTCATTCTGATGCTCAGAATGAACCCGAGGACTTCACTGTTGATGTTCCTCTCCATCACGAGGACCCACCACAGCATTCACCTTCGAGTCACCGCCCTATTCCTTCTATTATTATTTTTCTAGTTAGGTAATTTATCAATTCGATCTCGATTTTAACCATCTTTTTCAACCTTTCTCCACGCCTTTAACCTAAGCCCCATTACAACCTCTTAAAGACCTTTTGATTTGTGTATCATCTCATTTTATAGTGGTGGAGATTTGATTTTCATGCAAGCTTATGGTAATGACTTTTCATGTTTGACTATTGAGTGCTTATTTTTGAACCTTAAACACTTTGAGTGATTTGAGTGAATCTTTAGTGAGGATGTCAATTCTTGTCGGTTTTGAATTAAAGGTAATTACTTAGATAATGGGAAATACCTATGTTTTCCTGCATTAAAAAAAATGCTCGACTTGGATTGTTTGAATCTTTAATACTCTTTTAGTTGAATTATCAATGTAGGATTTTTTGTGAATTATTTCAAAACATTATTGATGAGAATTATAAGTTGAGAAAGATTAATTTTAATTGTGAGTTAAGGATTTTGCTTGAGGACAAGCAAACGCTTAAGTGTGGGGTTATTTGATAAACCATAAAAGTAACATGTTTTTAATCAAATTCTTGATGCGTTTTTGGATGATTTATTATGTAAATTAGTGAATTTTATGCTCCTAACCCTTTAAATTCATGTTTCTATACTTAGGTGAGCATAAGGGAGCGAAAAGAGAGAAAAATGGGCCATAATCGGACAAAAATAGTTGTTTTCAGGATCCACACGGCCTGGGCATTTCCACACGGGCTGGGCACACACGCCCATGTGCCAGCCCGTGTCGATTTCGCCCCCTGTTTCTCTTTTACGTGAAAAAATCCAATTTTTAGGGATTCTGAGCATTCTAAAGTTTATAAATACATAGTAGAAGAGGACTTAAAGGGACACGCAGAGAAGAGCGAAGAAAAGACTCGAAGAACGCCACTGGATTCATTTCAGAAGCAGATCTACTTCAAGATTGAAGATCTCCATTCAATTTCTTTAGAAGTTTTATTTGGGTTTCTTTATGTCTTGTTGTTTTCCTAACTTTGAGATGATGTTATTCCAAATTATGAACTAAATTCCCTAGATACCTAGGGAAGATGAAACCTATATGAATCTTATTATTTGATTTCTAAATTACATGATAAATACTTGATTCTTGTTCTCAATTATGTATGCTTATTTCGTGTTTTAATATTTTTAGGATATTAATTCATGCTTAATGTGCTTATTTCAGTGGAGCAAAAGTCCCTGTTTAAGAGTAGATCTAGCATAATTGAGTGGAGTTGCATGCAATCCTAGAAATAGGACGACATAAGTCTACCGGATTAGAGTCAAATCTAATAGGGGAATCCATAGATCGAGTTAATGCGACAATATGGGTTTTAATTAGAAAGAGGTTTCAATTAATCAACCTAGAGTCAGTTGTTTTTACTCTTGAAAGAGATATTAACATAATTTAGGGATTTCTACGGATCAAGACACAAGTGAATAAATCGTTCAATCCAGATTCAGAATAATAAGTGAAGTCTAGATTGATTCTTTCCTGGGTTGTACCTATCTCATTGGTTTTATTCGATTACTTTTTCAAATTCATTCTATGTTGCGTTTTTAGTAATTAGTTTAGTTAATTTTAGATTAAAAACAATTCCTTCAATTTATAGGCTTGATAATAGAAAAATAGTAAGTACTAATACTTTTAGTCCTCGTGGATACGATATTCCTGACTCACCATACCTATACTATTATTCGATAGGTGCGCTTGCATTTGTCGTAATTTTTAGTTATTTAAGTGACCATCATGGACTTATAACATTCAATCAAAAGAAAAAAAAAAGACAAATTAGGAAAGGTGAAAGATGGGGAGAGGGTTTTAAAATTCAAAGCCTTCAAAATAGATGAGTTTGGGGTATTTAATAATTAATATTATTTTATATTGTTGAATAGTAAATTAATTGTATCGGTGGTTGAATCTGCTGGATCGAAAATTTATGATTTGATTGATTTGATTATCGATCTAATTTTAAAAACATTAATATTTCGGTATAAAATTAAAACAATACACATAAATTAATATAATCGAAATCTGTACGAAACTGACCACCCTAATTTAATACATAATTTGACATAAATAAAAAATATTATCTTGGAAATATATTGAAAGAGGAAAGTAATCGTATGTAAATGGATAACTTGGAAGAGATAATGAAGCAGCAATCATTATATCAGCAGTGGCATCTTCTCGATGTATGGCTGCTCACTATCTTGACTGCATTTATCGTTTGATTCTTTTCTTAATTAGCCAAACTCATGTTAACAATGGTATTAACAGTAATTAATTACTTCATGGACAGAACATCAATATATAAATACCTCATATATAATAAGCAACAACGTATCAAAGTACACCTAATAATGGGAATTGGAGAACTCCCATTTATACAAACAAATATAAGTGGGCAAAATCAATACTCATAATAAAGACACAAAGACGACTAAAAACCTTATTACACCAGATCCAGAATGCAGCAGATAAAAAAATGCGGTATTTCAAGGAGTAGAACGAGAAGGTGGTGGGGACAAGAAAGGAATAGAGGGAACTGCAGTTGGGATTGTGGGGACTGAAGGAATGCTTGGCAGAGGGGGCAGTCCTCTTGGCAATGTGGTAGGAAGTGGAGGAAGCGCCCCAGGGTTCGGGAGATTAGGGAAAGATGGCAATGGTGGAAAAGAGAAAGGAATAGGGGGAATTGCAGTTGGGATTGTGGGGACTGAGGGAATGCTTGGCAGAGGGGCAGTCCTGTTGGCGATGTGGTAGGAAGTGGAGGAAGCGCCCTAGGCCATGGGAATGATGGTCGGGATGGCGTTGGGAGATTAGGGAAAGATGGCAAACTTTGCGTTTGAGGCTGCTGCAGAAGGTGACGAGCTGCTACCCCAACATCAATGCTTGCAAATGACAAAGCCATCAAGAATGCTAAAGCAAAGCAATTGAAAGAGGCCATTTTTGTTCAGAGATTTCGAAACAAATGAAGCAGATGAAAAAAAGTTCTTTATCTGAATAGTTGTGAGTGAGGAAAACAAAGCATGGTATTGAGGTTTATATAGGCATTGGAGCAGGGAATAGAAATCCCCTGCCCCTAAACAATGCCACATTCATGCCCCCAAAACAAAATAGCATCACAATGTTTTTTATTTTTTCCATTTTAATTGTAGTTCATTTTTTAAATAAAAATTAATAATGATTTGGATTACTTTTTAACTTATTATCAACGTTTTTGTTTTATTTTTATTTTCTATTAATATTACCTATTCTTTAATTAACAAATTTATTAATTTAACAGATTTTGTTTTATAATCGTTCTTATAATAAAATTTTATAAGGTGGGAACAAGTCCCACAGTGACAACATGATCCTTAAATTTTGGGTGGTGGCATGCCTTTAGTCAAAGGATCAACTAACATCTGCTCAGTGTTAATGTGCTCAATGACCACTTTCTTTTCTTTAACATGTGATCTTATGCCTAGATACTTAATGTCGATATGTTTACTTCGACTTCCACTTTTGTCGTTCTTAGCCATAAAGACAACAGTTGAATTGTCACAATATATGAAATAATCAAAACCCATAATGACTCAGCCCAAAAAACTCGAGCCTCAAACCCAAATTAAATGAAATCAAAATCAAAATTTATTATATACAATTGCACAAAATTAACATAATCTAAGTGTCATAGTGCACTTTAAATTAAAGTTTACGTTTGGCATTATAGATTGAGTCAATATTCATGTGTAAAATCTTGAGATTTATTCCCTTAACTAAAGTAATATGTCAAATAGAATACTTGAACTATCCTCCATGTTGGCAAAGTTTATGTACATTAGAAGCGAACTAAATAATTAGAATAAACCTAAAGTATGGCTTACATATAATTTATTCACAATGTGACTTAAACTTTAGCCTTCAAGATTTCACAGTCTCAATTTATGTAACACCCCAAACCAGGTCTATGCGTTAAGACAAGATTTGGTTTGTCACACCGAACGAACATCCAAAATTTCTCTAACGATTTAAGTAATCAGTAATGCTAAACCTTAACGTAGTTTTAAAAGAAAATTTAAAGAAATTGAAAAAAATATTTTAGGTGTCCAAACTTGTTATAAAACACAATATTTTTAAGAAAACTTTATAGATTTTAACATACGCCCATATTAAGAGTCTTAAAATAAAATTAAATCCATCCCCACATAAAAATCCATAAAAATATAATTAGAGGCCTTATTACAACATACCCAAAATAAAATAAGTAATTTAAATAGAGTTCATAGTTTATAAAACCCAAGCTCGTAGTATGGCCTCCACCATGTCATTCCCCCCAAGTCCACGTCAATTTCCATTACCCGAGATGGATAATAAAACGGGGTGAGTTACAAAGAACTCAGTGTGTAACTCACTTACCATCATCGTTGGGCCAGACCATCAAGGCATTAATTTGTGCTTGAGCCCAATTACAAATTTAAACAATATAAAATGAAATAACATATATAAAATGCATGTAAAATGAATTTCCCAACCAAATCTAATTTCCATCCGCTACACACCCCGCACTAACCAAAGACACACTGTGGGGATCAAGTCAACCCACCCCGCCAAACACACCAATCGTAGGCATTTAGCCTTTTAAATAATATTGTAGTGCACTACCGAACTAGATTGTGACATAGTCACCGAACTAGAGGCATTAAGCCAACATTTGTGGCGAGCCACCGAACTAGATTCATGGCCACAGCCTTACTTCTCTTCGTCATGTATCCCATCCCATGCAATTATGTATGAATAACAAACTTTAACCATAAATTATTTATCAAGTAATCCATAGTACAAATGAGTTTTTAATTAAACTTTTCATTTGGGTCCATTAAACAAAATAGTATTTAGCCCATTTAGCAATCTAGCGAACTTAGGCCCAAATGTCAAACTAGAAGGTTTTTGGCCCATTTAGCGATCTAGCAGTCTTTTGACCCAATTTATCGATCTAGCAGTTTTTCGGCCCAATTTAACAATCTAGCAATTTTTCGGTCCAATTTATCGATCTAGCAATTTTTCGGCCCAATTTATCGATCTAGCAATTTTTCGGCCCAATTTATCGATCTAGCAATTTTTCGTAGATTTTTTGGTTTTGCCGTTTTCATGCATTTACACAAAAGTACTAATTACTACAACATTTCCGATTTGGCCATTTTTGCGATTTATCAAATTTCTTATGGTTTAGTATCTAACCCGAAAGATAAGTGTGAAGTTACACACCTTGCTATGGTGAGGACTAAACTTTCCCGCTCGTCAACACCTATACATATCACGATAACTTATGATCATTATAATCTAATAATAAAACTGATTTAAACATAACGATCTAAAATTTACCCTCGGATTTTTGAACTACTTCCACTTGCGGTTTCTCCCCGATTGATGGTTCGTTAACCGAATCGAATCCACGAACAAATAATGGTTCGGGAGTACGAACTACTTCAAACAATTGATTCTCCTCGGATGAACGTCCACAACCCGTGGGAAATCCCGGATTGCCGTCTGATCCTTTGTTTATACTTAGGGGATTAATGGTACCACCCTTCTTCCGAACACTATATACGGCCCGTTTCTTCCCTATCTTGAATGTCTTAGAAGACAAAAGATCATTAACCATTCTAATATTATACCAAAACAATATGACCAAAAGTTTTTAAGAGTGAAATTTCCTTACCACAATAATCCTTGTCCCACAATACGAGTCGTCCAAACGTTTCCTTAACACTTAAATCGATTCCAACTTTCTATGTTACTCACGAACACTTGATCCCCATCTTCCGTTATCGCACTAAAAATATAACGAATGGAAACGTTAATAGTATGAACTATTAACTAATCGTAACTAAAAAGAATTCTTACCTATTGACCACGATCGAAAAGAAAGGATTGAGAATGATGTTTGATGAAGGATTCGGCTATGTATAACCAAAGAAAAAGAGATAATGTTTCGACTATGGGCACACTAGCATTCGGCCATGAGAGAGTTTAATGGAGAAAATTTGAGTGAAAAGAAATAAAAATAAGAGAAAAGATGGTGATGATGTTGTTTGGGTTTTCAAAGAGAGAGAAGAAAAGATGTGTTTAGGAGCTAGGTACATTCGGCAATGGTAAAAGAAAAGAAAAAGAATGGCTTTTGGTATAGGTGATTTCGGCACTAAAAGAAAAGGCATACAAAGAATACCAAAGTGATAGACAAAAGTGACCAAATGGTAAAAAATTTAAGGCTTACCAATGCTCAAATTCGGCTAAAGGAAAAGGGTTGAGAAAAGGTTGCAAAACTTGCACAAAAACTAAGAATGACCAAAAACAACTCCTAAACCCTACCAAGCTACAAGCATATTCGGCCAACCTCCTCCTAGCCTCATTGCCGTCCATATTCATTGGTCAAATGACCATGAATTTGTTTCCAAAACTTTTCCTTGATATATGCCTTATGTCCCCATATCTTTCCAAACTTTCTTGATTCTATACCATAAGTTAACACTTTCCTTAATCCTTTGATATACTAACCAAAAATAACAAGGTCAACACTTACCATATATGTACTTGGCCGACACTTGCTATACATGTGCAGAAAAATTAAAAAAATTCATCTAGATGCTAAACAAGGATTCGAACCTTCTCCTCAAGCACTAACTCATGCGCCAACACCACTTTGCCATATACTCATCTTATGCTACTATTTAACACTTAATTCAACTTAAGTGTCAATGCCACTTGCTTCACTTTAATAAATTCTCGAACAAAAATATTTCATACCCGAATAATTCTATACTCTTCTTCCGAACTATAGTAGGCACAAAAATAAAAGAAATAAGAAAACTTTTCCTACATAATCTAAACACCAAAACATGCAATAATCGATACTCAAATTTTAGGGTGTTACAACTCTACCCTCCTAAAAAAATTTCGTCCTCGAAATTTACCTGGTTGAAAAAGGTGAGGGTATTGTTGTCGAATTGCATCCTCAAGCTCCCACGTAGCTTCCTCCACTCCGTGGTTACGCCATAAAATCTTGACCAACGGCACGGTTTTCTTTCTTAGCACCTTAACATCTCGGTCTAAGATTTCCACTGGTTCCTCCTCAAAAGACAAGTCTGACTTCAACTCCACTTCTTCTACCGGTACTATGTGCGAAGGATCCGATCTATAGCGCCTCAGCATGGAAACATGAAAAACATTATGAATTTGGCTCAACTCCGGAGGTAATTCGATCTGATAGGCCACTGGACCAACACGCTTCACCACACGATATGGTCCAATGTATCTAGGACTCAATTTGCCCTTCTTCCCAAACCTAAAGATCTTCTTCCAAGGTGAGACCTTCAAGAAAACTTGATCCCCCACAGCATACTCGATACTTCTACGCTTCAGATCTGCATACGACTTTTGTCTATCTGAAGCTTCCTTTAACCGTGCTCGAATAGCTTTTACTTTTTCTTCCGTTTCAGAGATCAGCTCAGGACCTAACATCTGTCGTTCGCCCAATTCAGTCCAACAACTAGGAGAACGACACCTACGACCATATAATGCCTCGTAGGGTGCCATCTGAATGCTAGACTGATAGCTATTGTTGTAAGCAAATTCTGCCAATGGTAGAAAATCCTCCCAACTACCTTTGAAGTCGATTATACAACCCCTTAACATGTCTTCCGAATGAATTACTCTTTCGATTGACCATCCGATTGAGGATGAAAAGCCAGTCTTGAAATTTAGCTTTGTTCCCAAAGCTTCATGCAATGCTTTCCAAAACCGTGACGTAAACCTAGGATCCCTATCGATATAATAGACGCAGTACCCCATGCAACCTCACGATTTCGGATACGCATGCGAAAGCAGCCAACCACAGAACGAGTAATCCGTATGAACTGGTAGAAAATGAGCGGTCTTCGTCAAGCGATCAACAATTACCCAAGCGAGTTTTTCTTAGTAGGTGTTAAAGGTAACCCACTAACAAAATCCATTGTTATCCGCTACCATTTCCAAAGAGGAATCTTTACCGGTTGTAATAATCCACGACGGCAATTGATGTTCCGCCTTCACTTGCGACAAGTTAAACATTTTCCCACAAATTCGAAATCTCACGCTTCAACCACGGCCACCAATATTGTTCACGAAGATCCCGATACATCTTATTTCCTCAGGGTGCATAGCATAAGGGCTACTATGCGACTCTCGAAGAATCATTTGTCTCGAGATCTCGAGTCCTTAGGCATACTGACTTTTCCACGAAAGCACAACGCACCTTCCGTGTTTATACCAAAATCCTCTATTCCTCCATTTTCAACTTGTTGAAGTAAAGGTCCCAACTTTCCATCTAATATTTGCTTTTTCTTAATTTGCTCTAACCACGGAGGCTTCACCTGAGTTCCGCTATCGGACTACCATCCTCGTACAAACTTAAATGGGCAAACATTGCTCTCAAATCGAGATACCACCATTTACGACTTAACGCGTGCTGCTACCACATTAGCTTTTCCAGATGATACTCAATTGAGAAATCATAGTCCTTTAACACTCCCACCCATCTTCGTTGTCTCAAGTTTAATTCCTTCGAGTAAGAAGATACTTAAGACTCTTGTGATCCGTATAGATGATAGAGTTTTCACCGTAGAGGTAATGCCTCCAAATCTTTAGAGCAAACACCACTGCATGACTAACTCCAAGTCATGAGTAGGGTAGTTTACTTCGTGTGGTCTCAACGGACGGGAAGCATAAGCTACCACTTTCCCATTTTGCATCAATACGCAACCTAATCCCGTATGCGACGCATCACAATAAATCAGTAAACTCCTTTCCAAACCTCGGGTTGAATCAATACCGTGCTTCAGTCAAAATCTTCTTCAATTCATCAAAACTTTCTTGCTGCTTTTCAGTCCATATAAATGGTACTCCCTTTCGCAAAAGCTTAGTTAGGGGTGCAGCAATCAACGAAAACCCCTCAACAAAGCGTCTATAGTAACCAGCCAAACCCAAGAAACTCCGAATCTCGCTCATCGACTTTGGTGGTTTCCAATCCAATCTGACCTCAATCTTCCGAGGATCCACCCTTATTCCTTGGTGACACCACATGACCCAAGAAAGTCACTTCCCTAACTGAATTCACATTTATTGAAATTTGGCATACGATTGATTATCCCGGCAATCAGAATACAATTCACAAATGCGAATCATGCTCTTCTTCATTCCCTGAATATACCAAAATGTCATCTATGAATACCACCACAAACCGGTCTAAGTATGGTTGAAAGACCCGGTTCATCATATCCATAAATGCAAATGGTGCATTGGTCAACCCAAACGGCATCACCAAAAACTCATAATGTCCATAACGAGTTCGAAAGCCGTCTTGTGAATATCCGCTTCCTTCACCTTAAGTGGTGATAACTGATCTCAAATCAATTTTGGAGAAAATCAAGCTCCTTCAATTGATCAAACAGTCGTCAATTCTTGGCGGAGGGTACCTATTCTTGATCGTCAATTTATTTAATTGCACAGAGTCAATACACATACGCATCGACCCATCTTTCTTCTTAACAAACAAAATCGGTTCTCCCACGGAGACACACTCGGTCGAATAAAGCCTCGATCTAGCAATTCTTGAATTTGAGCTTTAAGCTCGCCAACTCCTTCGGTGCCATTCTATAAGGAGCAATGGACACCGGAGCCGCTCCGGGCAAAAGCTCAATACCAAAATCCACTTCCCGATCCGGAGGTACACCGAAGTTCTTCCTAAATACATCCGAAATTCCTTCACTGTCCTCACATCTTCCACCGACAACTCTTTGGCATCTAAAGCACTAATAAATGCTAAAAATGCTCCATACCCTTTTCGCACCAACTTTTCGCGCTTAAGTGCAGGATACCACATTTGCCAAGTAATTCCTTCGCTCGCTTATCATAATTATTTCTTTATCCTCCACCGTCCTTATTGACATCCGCTTTTCAAAGCACAATCCAATTTCGCCTCTTGCTTAACCAACCAATCCATGCCCAAAATGATATCGAACTTCGCCAAAAGGCAATTCCATCAAATTTGCCACAAATATTTCTCCTTGAATTTCTAAGGGCACACCTCTAAACAATTTATTTACCAATACCGATTGTTCTAAAGGACTAATTACCTTCATCTCATTATCGAAAATTTGAGTCTAATTTCAAGTTTCCAGATATGGTGCTAGCAACATACGAATGGATAGAACCAATATCTATCAAAGCAATAATAGGTACATCAAAAATGAAGAACGTACCAGTTATCACATGAGGTGCATTACCCTCCTCACGGCGTCTAACTGCATATACCAATCTCGGGCGTCTTGCATCTGCGTTGCCTCTAGGACCATTTCCTCGACCAGCGCACCTTGACCACGTCCAGCCCCATTACCACCACGACCCGGTCCACGACCTCTCGGTGGTTCTTTGAATTCCTCTTGCGGTGGTGCATCGATATTACGAGCTTCTGAGTTGTATCCATTCGACGAGGGCAATTCCTATATTGATGATCCATCGACCGCATTTATAGCAAGCACCCGTTTTCTTCCAAAGACTCTCCGAATGCCTTTTCCCACAATCAAGACAATCTCGACTCGATTCACAACTACAGTGTTCTTCCTTGAGCTGGTTCCTCGTTCGAGGCCTCTTCGCAAACCTTTTGAAGAACACGAATACTTCATATCTCTCTTGCCTCTAGCTCGTTCCCGATTCTCGGCGTTACGAGTTCTTAGCCTCTTCGGCTATCTTAGCCTTTTCCACAAGCGTGGCAAAAGTTCTAACTTGTTGTGGGGCTATCAAAACCCGCAATTCATCGTTCAAGCCATCCTCAAAGCGTACACAACGCTCATGATCTGCATTGCAACTATTGTTCGAGCATAGCGACTCAAGCGCAAAAACTTCACTTCTTCATATGTCGCCACTGCCTTATTCCCTTGGACCGGACTCGAAATTCCTTCCTTCGGCATCAACATAACTCGTTCCTACATATTTCCCTTGGAAGGAAACTTTAAAGAATTCCCAATTGACTAATGCGACTTCAGTGCCTTCTCGTGATGATAAGCCACCATTGGTATGCTTCGTCCCTTAACAAGGACACCGCTCCTGAATTTTTGTTCCACGATTGCACTCAAGATCGTCCATAATTCGCTCCACTACCTCAAGCCAATATTCAAATGACATTTGGAGCTACACACGAACACCTCACGAAAACCTCGGCACCACTTGATTTCGATCGTTCGATATCGACCCACGGTATTGGCGATTCTAGCTCCAACACTTTTCAAGGACTCGCAGCATTGCTCGCGTCACCGCATTATCTTCTTCCATATTATTATGTGATCCTGTCTCACTTTCGAGTGACGCAGTGCATCCATTTCCAAGCATATGATCCGGTGCTTGGTTGCGCCTCTAACACCTGCGTCCTCTACCACGGCCACGCCTACCGCGTCCACGACCACGTCCTCTAGAGCTCATAATGACCGATTTAATCGATTAAGAGTTTTATGAATCAAAATACTATTTCAGATTGTTTATTAACAATGTTTTATGATATGAAAGAGATAGAGTTGTTTTCGCAACCATATCCTATTGTCTCAATCTCTACGGTTTTCAACACCTAAAACTAGAAGTTCTAGAGTGTTTCTTATGATCATATCACAATGATAATAAACAATCAATATCTGAGATACTTACTTGACTTGGCGCGGGATGCTCATGGTGCCATACTACCTTTAAATAAAAAGTCTAGAAATTTGAGTTGTTTCTCAAACAAATATCTTTATTGAACCCAAACCACAGTAGAGTTTTGAAACTTGGCTCACGATACTCATTAAATGTAACACCCCAAACCAGTCTATGCGTTAAGACAAGATTTGGTTTGTCACACCGAACGAACATCCAAAATTTCTCTAACGATTTAAGTAATCAGTAATGCTAAACCTTAACGTAGTTTTAAAAGAAAATTTAAAGAAATTGAAAAAAATATTTTAGGTGTCCAAACTTGTTATAAAACACAATATTTTTAAGAAAACTTTATAGATTTTAACATACGCCCATATTAAGAGTCTTAAAATAAAATTAAATCCATCCCCACATAAAAATCCATAAAAATATAATTAGAGGCCTTATTACAACATACCCAAAATAAAATAAGTAATTTAAATAGAGTTCATAGTTTATAAAACCCAAGCTCGTAGTATGGCCTCCACCATGTCATTCCCGGCCCAAGTCCACGTCAATTTCCATTACCTGAGATGGATAATAAAACGGGGTGAGTTACAAAGAACTCAGTGTGTAACTCACTTACCATCATCGTTGGGCCAGACCATCAAGGCATTAATTTGGGCTTGAGCCCAATTACAAATTTTAAAAATATAAAATGAAATAACATATATAAAATGCATGTAAAATGAATTTCCCAACCGAACCTAATTTCCATCCGCTACACACCCCGCACTAACCAAAGACACACTGTGGGATCAAGTCAACCCACCCCGCCAAACACACCAATCGTAGGCATTTAGCCTTTTTAAATAATATTGTAGTGCACTACCGAACTAGATTGTGACATAGTCACCGAACTAGAGGCATTAAGCCAACATTTGTGGCAGAGCCACCGAACTAGATTCATGGCCACAGGCCTTACTTCTCTTCGTCATGTATCCCATCCCATGCAATTATGTATGAATAACAAACTTTAACCATAAATTATTTATCAAGTAATCCATAGTACAAATGAGTTTTTAATTAAACTTTTCATTTGGGTCCATTAAACAAAATAGTATTTAGCCCATTTAGCAATCTAGCGAACTTAGGCCCAAATGTCAAACTAGAAGGTTTTTGGCCCATTTAGCGATCTAGCAGTCTTTTGACCCAATTTATCGATCTAGCAGTTTTTCGGCCCAATTTAACAATCTAGCAATTTTTCGGCCCAATTTATCGATCTAGCAATTTTTCGGCCCAATTTATCGATCTAGCAATTTTTCGGCCCAATTTATCGATCTAGCAATTTTTCGGTCCAATTTATCGATCTAGAAATTTTTCGGCCCAATTTATCGATCTAGCAATTTTTCGGCCCAATTTATCGATCTAGCAATTTTTCGTAGATTTTTCGGTTTAGCCATTTTCATGCATTTACACAAAAGTACTAATTGCTACAACATTTCCGATTTGGCCATTTTTGCGATTTATCAAATTTCTTACGGTTTAGTATCTAACCCGAAAGATAAGTGTGAAGTTACACACCTTGCTATGGTGAGGACTAAACTTTCCCGCTCGTCAACACCTATACATATCACGATAACTTATGATCATTATAATCTAATAATAAAACTGATTTAAACATAACGATCTAAAATTTACCCTCGGATTTTGAACTACTTCCACTTGCGGTTTCTCCCGATTGATGGTTCGTTAACGAATCGAATCCACGAACAAATAATGGTTCGGGAGTGCGAACTACTTCAAACAATTGATTCTCCTCGGATGAACGTCCACAACCCGTGGGAAATCCCGGATTGCTTTGTCATGATCCTTTGTTTATACTTAGGGGATTAATGGTACCACCCTTCTTCCGAACACTATGTGCGGCCCGTTTCTTCCTATCTTGAATGTCTTAGAAGACAAAAGATCATTAACCATTCTAATATTATACCAAAACAATATGACCAAAAGGTTTTAAGAGTGAAATTTCCTTACCACAATAATCCTTGTCCCACAATACGAGAGTCGTCCAAATGTTTCCTTAACACTTAAATCGATTCCAACTTTCTATGTTACTCACGAACACTTGATCCCCTATCTTCCGTTATCGCACTAAAAATATAACGAATGGAAACGTTAATAGTATGAACTATTAACTAATCGTAACTAAAAAGAATTCTTACCTATTGACCACGATCGAAAAGAAAGGATTGAGAATGATGTTTGATGAAGGATTCGGCTATGTATAACCAAAGAAAAAGAGATAATGTTTGACTATGGGCACACTAGCATTCGGCCATGAGAGAGTTTAATGGAGAAAATTTGAGTGAAAAGAAATAAAAATAAGAGAAAAGATGGTGATGATGTTGTTTCGGTTTTCAAAGAGAAGAGAAGAAAAAGATGTGTTTAGGAGCTAGGTACATTCGGCAATGGTAAAAAGAAAAGAAAAAGAATGGCTTTTGGTATAGGTGATTTCGGCACTAAAAGAAAAGGCATACAAAGAATACCAAAGTGATAGACAAAAGTGACCAAATGGTAAAAAATTTAAGGCTTACCAATGCTCAAATTCGGCTAAAGGAAAAGGGTTGAGAAAAGGTTGCAAAACTTGCACAAAAACTAAGAATGACCAAAAACAACTCCTAAACCCTACCAAGCTACAAGCATATTCGGCCAACCTCCCTCCTAGCCTCATTGCCGTCCATATTCATTGGTCAAATGACCATGAATTTGTTTCCAAAACTTTTCCTTGATATATGCCTTATGTCCCCATATCTTTCCAAACTTTCTTGATTCTATACCATAAGTTAACACTTTCCTTAATCCTTTGATATACTAACCAAAAATAACAAGGTCAACACTTACCATATATGTACTTGGCCGACACTTGCTATACATGTGCAGAAAAATTAAAAAAAAATTCATCTAGATGCTAAACAAGGGATTCGAACCTTCTCCCTCAAGCACTAACTCATGCGCCAACACCACTTTGCCATATACTCATCTTATGCTACTATTTAACACTTAATTCAACTTAAGTGTCAATGCCACTTGCTTCACTTTAATAAATTCTCGAACAAAAATATTTCATACCCGAATAATTCTATACTCTTCTTCCGAACTATAGTAGGCACAAAAATAAAAGAAATAAGAAAACTTTTCCTACATAATCTAAACACCAAAACATGCAATAATCGATACTCAAATTTTAGGGTGTTACAACTCTACCCTCCTAAAAAAATTTCGTCCTCGAAATTTACCTGGTTGAAAAAGGTGAGGGTATTATTTTCGAATTGCATCCTCAGGCTCCCACGTAGCTTCCTCCACTCCGTGGTTACGCCATAAAATCTTGACCAACGGAACGGTTTTCTTTCTTAGCACCTTAACATCTCGGTCTAAGATTTCCACTGGTTCCTCCTCAAAAGACAAGTCTGACTTCAACTCCACTTCTTCTACCGGTACTATGTGCGAAGGATCCGATCTATAGCGCCTCAGCATGGAAACATGAAAAACATTATGAATTTGGCTCAACTCCGGAGGTAATTCGATCTGATAGGCCACTGGACCAACACGCTTCACCACACGATATGGTCCAATGTATCTAGGACTCAATTTTCCTTCTTCCCAAACCTAAAGATCTTCTTCCAAGGTGAGACCTTCAAGAAAACTTGATCCCCACAAAGATACTCGATACTTCCACGCTCAGGATCTGCATACGACTTTTGTCTATTTGAAGCTTCCTTTAACCGTGCTCGAATAGCTTTTACTTTTTCTTCCGTTTGAGATCACTCTGGACCTAACATCTGTCGTTAAGCCCAATTCAGTCCAACAACTAGGAGAACGACACCTACGACCATATAATGCCTCGTAGGGTGCCATCCGAATGCTAGGCCGATAGCTATTGTTGTAAGCAAATTACGCCAATGGTAGAAAATCCTCCCAACTACCTTTGAAGTCGATTATACAACCCCTTAACATGTCTTCCGAATCTGAATTACTCTTTCGATTGACCATCCGATTGAGGATCAAAAGTCGTCTTGAAATTTAGCTTTGTTCCCAAAGCTTCATGCAATGCTTTCCAAAACCGTGACGTAAACCTAGGATCCCTATCTGATATAATAGACGCGGTACCCCATGCAACCTCACGATTTCGGATACGTCTGACTTAGCCAACTTCGTAACGAGTAATCCGCATCTGGCCGTAGAAAATGAGCGATCTTCGTCAAACGATCAACAATTACCCAAACGAGTTTTTCTTAGTAGGTGTTAAAGGTAACCCACTAACAAAATCCATTGTTATCCGCTCCCATTTCCAAAGAGAATCTTTACTGGTTGTAATAATCCCGACGCAATTGATGTTCCGCCTTCACTTGTTGACAAGTTAAACATTTTCCCACAAATTCGAAATCTCACGCTTCAACCACGGCCACCAATATTGTTCACGAAGATCCCGATACATCTTATTTCCTCCGGTGCATAGCATAAGGGCTACTATGCGCCTCTCGAAGAATCATTTGTCTCGAGATCCCGAGTCCTTAGGCATCTGAGACTTTTCCACGAAAGCACAACGCACCTTCCTGTTTATACCAAAATCCTCTATTCCTCCATTTTCAACTTGTTGAAGTAAAGGTCCCAACTTTCCATCTAATATTTGCTTTTTCTTAATTTGCTCTAACCACAGAGGCTTCACCTGGAGTTCCGCTATCAGACTACCATCCTCGTACAAACTTAAATGGGCAAACATTGCTCTCAAATCAGATACCACCTTACGACTTAACGCGTCTGCTACCACATTAGCTTTTCCAGGATGATACTCAATTGAGAAATCATAGTCCTTTAACAGCTCCACCCATCTTCGTTGTCTCAAGTTTAATTCCTTCTGAGTAAGAAGATACTTAAGACTCTTGTGATCCGTATAGATGATAGACTTTTCACCGTAGAGGTAATGCCTCCAAATCTTTAGAGCAAACACCACTGCAGCTAACTCCAAGTCATGAGTAGGGTAGTTTACTTCGTGTGGTCTCAACGGACGGGAAGCATAAGCTACCACTTTCCCATTTTGCATCAATACGCAACCTAATCCCGTGTCGACGCATCACAATAAAGCGTAAACTCCTTTCCGGCCTCAAGGTTGAATCAATACGGCGCTTAGTCAAAAATCTTCTTCAATTCATCAAAACTTTCTTGCTGTTTTTGGTCCATATAAACGGTACTCCCTTTACAAAAAGCTTAGTTAGGGTGCAGCAATCAACGAAAACCCTCAACAAAGCATCTATAGTAACCAGCCAAACCCAAGAAACTCCGAATCTCAACTCTCGACTTTGGTGGTTTCCAATCTATCTGACCTCAATCTTCCGAGATCCACCCTTATTCCTTGGTGACACCACATGACCCAAGAAAGTCACTTCCCTTAACGAAATTCACATTTACGAATTTGGCATACGAGTTGATTATCCCGAAGTAATCAGTAATACAATTCGCAAATGCGAATCATGCTCTTCTTCATTCCCCGAATATACCAAAATGTCATCTATGAATACCACCACAAACCGGTCTAAGTATGGTTGAAAGACCGGTTCATCATATCCATAAATGCAAATGGGTGCATTGGTCAACCCAAACGGCATCACCAAAAACTCATAATGTCCATAACAAGTTCGGAAAGCCGTCTTGTGAATATCCGCTTCCTTCACCTTAAGCTGGTGATAACCTGATCTCAAATCAATTTTGGAGAAAACTGAAGCTCCCTTTAATTGATCAAACAGGTCGTCAATTCTTGGCAGAGGGTACCTATTCTTGATCGTCAATTTATTTAATTGCCTGTAGTCAATACACATACGCATCGACCCATCTTTCTTCTTAACAAACAAAATCGGTGCTCCTCACGGAGACACACTCGGTCGAATAAAGCCTCGATCTAGCAATTCTTGAATTTGAGCTTTAAGCTCCGCCAACTCCTTCTGTGCCATTCTATAAGGAGCAATGGACATTGGAGTGCTCGGGCAAAAGCTCAATACCAAAATCCACTTCCCGATCTGGAGGTACAGGAAGTTCTTCCGAAATACATCCGGAAATTCCTTCACTTTGTCCTCACATCTTCCATCGACAACTCTTTGGCATCTAAAGCACTAATAAATGCTAAAAATGCTCCATACCCTTTTCGCACCAACTTTTACGCCTTAAGTGCGGATACCACATTTGCCAAGTAATTCCTTCGCTCGCCTATCATAATTATTTCTTTATCCTCCACCGTCCTTATTGACATCCGCTTTTCAAAGACAATCCAATTTCGCGGTGCTTAACCAACCAATCCATGCCCAAAATGATATCGAACTCGCCAAAAGGCAATTCCATCAAATTTGCCACAAATATTTCTCCTTGAATTTCTAAGGGCACACCTCTAAACAATTTATTTACCAATACTGATTGTTCTAAAGGACTAATTACCTTCATCTCATTATCAGAAATTTCAGAGTCTAATTTCAAGTTTCCAGATATGGTGCTAGCAACATACGAATGGGTAGAACCAATATCTATCAAAGCAATAATAGGTACATCAAAAATGAAGAACGTACCAGTTATCACATCAGGTGCATTACCCTCCTCACGGCGTCTAACTGCATATACCAATCCTGGCTGCCTTGCATCTGCATTGCCTCTAGGACCATTTCCTCGACCCGCTGCACCTTGACCACGTCCAGCCCCATTACCACCACGACCCGGTCCACGACTCTCGGTGGTTGCTTTGAATTCCTCTTGCCGGTGGTGCATCGGTATTACGAGCTTCACGAGTTGTATCCATTCGACGAGGCAATTCCTATATTGATGATCCATCGACCGCATTTATTTATAAGCACCCGTTTTCTTCGGCACTCTCGAATGCCTTTTCCCACAATCGGCACAATCTCGACTACGATTCCACGGCTACAGGTGTTCTTCCTTGAGCTGGTTCCTCGTTCCGAGGCCTCTTCGCAAACCTTTTTGAAGAACCTGAATACTTCATATCTCTCTTGCCTCTAGCTCGTTCCCGATTCTGACGTTCCGAGTTCTTAGCCTCTTCGGCTATCTTAGCCTTTTCCATAAGCGTGGCAAAAGTTCTAACTTGTTGTGGGGCTATCAAAACACGCAATTCATCGTTCAAGCCATCCTCAAAGCGTACACAACGCTCATGATCTGTTGCCACTATTGTTCGAGCATAGCGACTCAAGCGCAAAAACTCAGACTTCATATCTCCGCCACTTGTCTTATTCCTTGGACCAGGACTCGAAAATTCCTTCCTTCGGCATCAACATAACTCGTTCCTACATATTTCCCTTGGAAGGAAACTTTAAAGAATTCCCAATTGACTAATGCGCTTGATTGCCTTCTCGTCTGATAAGCCACCATTGGTATGCTTCGTCCCTTAACAAGGACACCGCTCCCTTAATTTTTGTTCCACGATGCACTCAAGATCGTCCCATAATTCGCTCCACGCCTCAAGCCAATATTCAGCGACATTTGGAGCTACACTGAGACACCTCTCAAAACCTCAAAGACCACTTGATTTTAGTCGTTCGATATCGACCCACGGTACGTTGGCCCGGTTCTAGCTCCAACGACCCTTTCAAGGACTCGCGGCATTGCTCGCGTCACGCATTATCTTCTTCCATATTATTATGTGATCTGTCTCACTTCCGAGTGACGCAGTGCATCCATTTCGACATATGATCCGGTGCTTGATTGCGCCTCTAACACCTGCGTCCTCTACCACGGCCACGTCTACCGCGTCCCACGACCACGTCCTCTAGAGCTCATAATGACTGATTTAATCTGATTAAGAGTTTTATGAATCAAAATACTATTTCAGTTGTTTATTAACAATGTTTTATGATATGAAAGAGATAGAGTTGTTTTCGCAACCATATCCTATTGTCTCAATCTCTACGGTTTTCAACACCTAAAACTAGAAGTTCTAGAGTGTTTCTTATGATCATATCACAATGATAATAAACAATCAATATACAGATACTTACTTGACTTGGCGCGGGATGCTCATGGTGCCATACTACCTTTAAATCAAAAAGTCTAGAAATTTGAGTTGTTTCTCAAACAAATATCTTTATTGAACCCAAACCACAGCTGAGTTTTGAAACTTGGCTCTGATACCATTAAATGTAACACCCCAAACCAGGTCTATGCGTTAAGACAAGATTTGGTTTGTCACACCGAACGAACATCCAAAATTTCTCTAACGATTTAAGTAATCAGTAATGCTAAACCTTAACGTAGTTTTAAAAGAAAATTTAAAGAAATTGAAAAAAATATTTTAGGTGTCCAAACTTGTTATAAAACACAATATTTTTAAGAAAACTTTATAGATTTTAACATACGCCCATATTAAGAGTCTTAAAATAAAATTAAATCCACCCCCACATAAAAATCCATAAAAATATAATTAGAGGCCTTATTACAACATACCCAAAATAAAATAAGTAATTTAAATAGAGTTCATAGTTTATAAAACCCAAGCTCGTAGTATGGCCTCCACCATGTCATTCCCGACCCAAGTCCACGTCAATTTCCATTACCTGAGATGGATAATAAAACGGGGTGAGTTACAAAGAACTCGATGTGTAACTCACTTACCATCATCGTTGGGCTGGACCATCAAGGCATTAATTTGGGCTTGAGCCCAATTACAAATTTAAACAATATAAAATGAAATAACATATATAAAATGCATGTAAAATGAATTTCCCAACCAAACCTAATTTCCATCCGCTACACACCCCGTACCAACCAAACACACCCGAGGATCAAGTCAACCCACCCCGCCAAACACACCAATCGTAGGCATTTAGCCTTTTTAAATAATATTGTAGTGCACTACCGAACTAGATTGTGACATAGTCACCGAACTAGAGGCATTAAGCCAACATTTGTGGCAGAGCCACCGAACTAGATTCATGGTCACAGGCCTTACTTCTCTTCGTCATGTATTCCATCCCATGCAATTATGTATGAATAACAAACTTTAACCATAAATTATTTATCAAGTAATCCATAGTACAAATGAGTTTTTAATTAAACTTTTCATTTGGGTCCATTAAACAAAATAGTATTTAGCCCATTTAGCAATCTAGCGAACTTAGGCCCAAATGTCAAATTAGAAGGTTTTTGGCCCATTTAGCGATCTAGCAGTCTTTTGACCCAATTTATCGATCTAGCAGTTTTTCGGCCCAATTTAACAATCTAGAAATTTTTCGGCCCAATTTATCGATCTAGCAATTTTTCGGCCCAATTTATCGATCTAGCAATTTTTCGTAGATTTTTCGGTTTAGCCGTTTTCATGCATTTACACAAAAGTACTAATTACTACAACATTTCCGATTTGGCCATTTTTGCGATTTATCAAATTTCTTACGGTTTAGTATCTAACCCGAAAGATAAGTGTGAAGTTACACACCTTGCTATGGTGAGGACTAAACTTTCCCGCTCGTCAACACCTATACATATCACGATAACTTATGATCATTATAATCTAATAATAAAACTGATTTAAACATAACGATCTAAAATTTACCCTCGGATTTTTGAACTACTTCCACTTGCGGTTTCTCCCGATTGATGGTTCGTTAACCGAATCGAATCCACGAACAAATAATGGTTCGGGAGTACGAACTACTTCAAACAATTGATTCTCCTCGGATGAACGTCCACAACCCGGTGGAAATCCCGGATTCTTGATCTGATCCTTTGTTTATACTTAGGGGGATTAATGGTACCACCCTTCTTCCGAACACTATGTACGGCCCGTTTCTTCCCTATCTTGAATGTCTTAGAAGACAAAAGATCATTAACCATTCTAATATTATACCAAAACAATATGACCAAAAGTTTTTAAGAGTGAAATTTCCTTACCACAATAATCCTTGTCCCACAATACGAGTCGTCCAAGCGTTTCCTTAACACTTAAATCGATTCCAACTTTCTATGTTACTCACGAACACTTGATCCCCTATCTTCCGTTATCGTACTAAAAATATAACGAATGGAAACGTTAATAGTATGAACTATTAACTAATCGTAACTAAAAAGAATTCTTACCATTGACCACGATCGAAAGAAAGGATTGAGAATGATGTTTGATGAAGGATTCGGCTATGTATAACCAAAGAAAAAGAGATAATGTTTCGGCTATGGGCACACTAGCATTCGGCCATGAGAGAGTTTAATGGAGAAAATTTGAGTGAAAAGAAATAAAAATAAGAGAAAAGATGGTGATGATGTTGTTTCGGTTTTCAAAGAGAAGAGAAGAAAAAGATGTGTTTAGGAGCTAGGTACATTCGGCAATGGTAAAAAGAAAAGAAAAAGAATGGCTTTTGGTATAGGTGATTTCGGCACTAAAAGAAAAGGCATACAAAGAATACCAAAGTGATAGACAAAAGTGACCAAATGGTAAAAAAATTAAGGCTTACCAATGCTCAAATTCGGCTAAAGGAAAAAGGGTTGAGAAAAGGTTGCAAAACTTGCACAAAAACTAAGAATGACCAAAAACAACTCCTAAACCCTACCAAGCTACAAGCATATTCGGCCAACCTCCCTCCTAGCCTCATTGCCGTCCATATTCATTGGTCAAATGACCATGAATTTGTTTCAAAACTTTTCCTTGATATATGCCTTATGTCCCCATATCTTTCCAAACTTTCTTGATTCTATACCATAAGTTAACACTTTCCTTAATCCTTTGATATACTAACCAAAAATAACAAGGTCAACACTTACCATATATGTACTTGGCCGACACTTGCTATACATGTGCGAAAAATAAAAAAATTCATCTAGATGCTAAACAAGGGATTCAACCTTCTCCTCAAGCACTAACTCATGCGCCAACACCACTTTGCCATATACTCATCTTATGCTACTATTTAACACTTAATTCAACTTAAGTGTCAATGCCACTTGCTTCACTTTAATAAATTCTCGAACAAAAATATTTCATACCCGAATAATTCTATACTCTTCTTCCGAACTATAGTAGGCACAAAAAAAAAAAGAAATAAGAAAACTTTTCCTACATAATCTAAACACCAAAACATGCAATAATCGATACTCAAATTTTAGGGTGTTACAATTTATGTCTTAAAATTTTAAGATCGTTTTAAGTTTGTTAAAAAGTCAAAAGTTTAGAAAATTAGAATTGTTGCTTGAGGCGTGAATAACCCTATTCTTAAGAATATTCGTGGATTTACTCTCTCTCAAGATTTAATTTGTATCATTCGCAATGAAAAATTGAAAAAAAATTCCCATTTGAATGGAATTGAGCTATTAGGCTCAAGCCTCGTGTGCGCATACATATTCTCTTATTTTTAGTCTCACAAATTTATAGTAAACCAAATCTATATAAACATCATTTAATAGGTGTATCTAAAATATGTGTAATATGTGTAATTCTTTAAAATACATGAAAACTTCCAATATTTTCGGATTTGTCTTATTTTAGGTTCAAATCATTTGAATTTGAGGCTAAGTTTTTCATGTCGAATTTGAGGCGTCATAACCAATATTACGGCCCAACAACTTCAGAACCACCATAGTTTCCATATCCTTGAAAAGATCTGTTGGATACGATTTGAAAATTCTATAGCCGGAATACCATTGAAAATAGTTTTTTTAACATCGCCTTCTAGGAATTCAAAATCTTCAGTGCATTCGGCTTTAGAAGATCGAGACCCTTTTTCTTGATCCGATACTCCTTTCCCTAACAACATCTATTTCCAGGAAACCTTTGATTGCGGGTCCAAATCCGTTACCATCTCAACATCCGTATCACCATCCTTCTCTTTGAATCTTACCTTTTTCATTTCTCGGTCATCACCGTACCGGATTCAAAGGACGGGAGCAGTTTCTAGAGAAGAAGCCATCTTGACCGATATCATTTTCAATATACATTATCAAACATCATCAATATTGTTTTTATCTTTTAATTACCACTGTCGAAACCATTTTTTTATTTCTTGGAAAACGAGATCGACTTTAAAAATATGGAGTCGCCACCAACCCTTCTTTTGTTTAGGTGGGGTTGGATCACCTTGTAAAAAAATAATTTTGGTCTACGAAATAGGAAAAAAAAAAAGGTTCGGGAGTCGATTACACACGAGGAAGGATTAGCACCATCGTATGCCCAAAACTGGTACCAAATTGATTAACTAGTGTCCTTATGTTGAAAATCTAAAAAAATTTAAAATGTAATCCTTTTTGGAAAAGGCTGATCAATTTGAATTGCATCTCAAGATTCACTCGTTCTAAGGAAATAAAACATCACATCCAACACGTTAGGATATGACATATTTATGCCTCAATACCGAGATTATCTTTGATTTTCAAAACAAGCAATTAAAAGGTTATTTAGTTATTTGGTCAAACGAAAAAAATGCAACCCAGCACGTTAGGGCACAATTTCCCGAGTTTCGAAACACTAAATATTGCCTTATTTCAAAAGGTTTTCAAATAGGTGATTTTAAAACCAGTTCAAAATGTTTGGTTTGAAATTGGATGAAAGTTGGAATGGGAATCGTGATATAGCAAAAAGAAATACAAGCATAATACAAGCATGAAATATGGATTTTTAGCAATAACACTTATACAAAATGAATAATAGCATTAACATTAACATTCAAAGGATAAGAAATTAAAAACTAATTTAAAAAACCAAGCCAATTAACACAAATAAAGTATAACAAATTAAAAAAAAAACAAATAATTTGTAAGAAGAACAATTTGAAGTCATTGATATATATATAAACAAATAATAAAAAATAAATAAACAAATGATATGTATGAAAATTTTAAAAAATCAATAAGAAATAAAGAGAACAAAATCATATATTAAATAGAAATATATAAAGGAATTTTAAAATAAACATTAAGTATGTAGAAAATCAAAAGATGTAATATATTAGGTAATCTATATTAATTTAAATAAATAATATACATGAGATGAAAGATTTATTATAAAAAAATGTATATATATATAGACAACAATATATATAAAAGTATTTGAAATGAGCGAAAATATATAATAAAATATGGTCTCTTAAAA
Organism: Gossypium sturtianum; assembly: GCA_025698515.1. Lineage (NCBI taxonomy): Eukaryota > Viridiplantae > Streptophyta > Magnoliopsida > Malvales > Malvaceae > Gossypium > Gossypium sturtianum. The sequence continues at coordinate 143,305,965 of CM046955.1, read as the reverse complement.
AAAAATTATGTATACCAAATTTAAAAGGAAATATATATATATATACATAAGTAGTTTTAAAAGAAACTAAATATATACATAAATAGATTTAAAAGAAAGTATATACATAAAATATTATGAAATCAACAATATGTACATAAAATAAAATAATTTTATCATAGATTATATATGTATGTATAAAATAGTAATATATAAGAGTATTTAAATTGAACATTATACAAATCTTTGAAACAAAGTAATATAAAAAAAATAAAAATAAATAAACTATAGTAAACAAATAAAAAGATATAAATGAAAATATAAAAATAACATATTAAAACAATGCAAAAATGAATGAAATAGTTCAAAATATTATATATTTAAACAATTTTTTAAAACGAATAATTTATAAAAAAAATAAGAAAGCATAATGAAAACTAAAACAGATCTAATTGAAAATAAAACGAAATTAAAAGAGTAATTTTTAAACAAATAAAGTTATAAAAACAGGATCAATAGAATGCGCCTAAATAACCGAGGATTAAAAATAAAATTTAGCCAAAACTCTGAACGCAGCGTATAAGCATGTATTGATTTGAAATTGCGCTCAAATTACAGAGATCGATTAAAAAGTGTATAAAGATTCTAATCAAATAGCGGTACAAAAACACAAGGACTAAATGCGCAAATTATCCATTCACTGCAGAAACGCGCGGATCCTGTTGATATTGGATCGGGTCGGATCGGGGCGTTCTATACGACACTGTTTTAGAGCAACTGAAACAGGCCCTAAACGGTGCCGTTTCACCCATCTTGATAAAACAAAAATTAAACCTAATCTCTAATCACTTATTCATTCAGAAAAGAAAACCTAACTCCTAGCCCTCTCCTTAATCAGCCGCCACAAAAACCAGTCATCAAAAACCTCCGACTACCATACGCCTGAAAATCGATGGGAGTTGGATGAAGGCAGGATATAGCTTCTTCTGCGCCTATACTCGAAAGCATTATCACATTCGCATCCAGATCCCCATTTCAACTTCGATTTCGACGAAGCGAATAGGGATCTGACGACAGTATTAATAGATAAGTGTTCCGAATTTTATTTCTTTTGCATGCAATAGCCAAAAATCAAGGGGCAAAGAATAAAGGAAAAGAAATCTTAATGAATAAAAGAAAATCTGAGAATCACCTTCCAATATTTTTGTCTACTTTCGATTTCGTATTTTTTTTTTTGCGTATGAGTGCGTAAGTTTTTTAGTGTACAATGTTTGGCTTTTTATAGCCAGAAAAATGAAATACACGTTTTTTTTATTCTTCTACTATATTCTACGATACTCTGCTCTTCTCTATTGTTATTGTTGCTGCTTTTTGTTGCAAGTACAGCTGTGGAGGAGGCCGTTGGATGGCGGTGACGAGGCTACACTCGTGCGAACAGAGGCACTAGAAGACCCCAGAAGCCTCTAGAGTTTCTGAAGTTTCAAGTTGGGTCAGATCATTTCTGCATTCGGGCCATTGGAACCTGATCTGCTCAGGTCTTAGAATAGGTATTGGGCCATTCGGGTCTTGTTAGGAATTGGGCTAGGTTGGTTTATTCGGGTCTGGGCCTTATTTTTAAATAGACTCTTAATTTTGGGCTACAATCTGAATTTGGGCCAATGTAAAATATAATTGGACTTTCAATATTAAGTTTTCATATTTATTTTGGCTTGTATTTAGGCTAAAACTGTAAATGGACTTTGAACCCTTAAAAAAAACATTATTGGTTTATTTTTTTTATTTTGGTTTTATTAATGGGTTAGTTAATAGGCTCGGGAAAACTGGGCCTATTACAGCTGCCCCTCTTTGCTCATTGTCGTGTAACGAGAATAGAGCAAAGACTGCAAAAAGGGCCAATTTTGCCCGGTTTTACCAAATCTTTACCCCTTTCAGTGCTTTTTCACTTTGAGTAGCTTCGTTCCATCCCGCTGCATCCTCAGTGGCATGAGAACTAGCGCTTCAAACCAACTCAAGGAATTTAGACATGTGGCTTAAATCTGCTCCCCTACTACTTCGGGAAGATAAGATTCCCCATTTTTCAATCTTCAATCTACTCCCTTGCTATTCCAGGAAGATAAGACCAGTGGCTAAAATCTGCTCCCCTGCTACCTCGGGAAGATAAGATTTGTCATCTTCGATCTGCCCCACTATTATCTCGAGGAGACCAAAATCTACAATCTTTAGTCTGCTCCCTTGCTACATCAGGAAGATAAGACCATAATCTTCAGCCTGCTCCCTTGCTACCTTAGGAAAATAAGGCTAGTGGCTAAAATCTGCTCCCCTGCTACCTCGGGAAGATAAGATTCGCCATTTTTTATTTGCCCCCTGCTATCAACATCTTCAGTCTGCTCCCTTGCTACCTCAGGAAGATAAGACTGCAATTCTCAGCCTGCTTCCTTGCTACATCAAGAAGATAAGGCTAGTATCTAAAATCTGCTCCCCTGCTACCTCGGGGAGATAAGATTCGCCGTTTTTGATTTGCCCTACTGCTATATCGAGGAGACAAAATCAACATCTTCAGTCTGCTCCCTTGCTACCTCAGGAAGATAAGACTACAATCCTCAGCCTGCTTCCTTGCTACATCAGGAAGATAAGGCTAGTGGCTAAAATCTGCTCCCCTGCTACCTCGGGGAGATAAGATGCGCCGTTTTTGATTTTCCCCACTGCTATCTCGAGGAGACAAAATAAACATCTTCAATATTGCTATGCCGTCCCCTGAGGACATGTCCTGTAGACTTGGTTTCATATGCTTATGTTTATGCCAAATGATTAGGATGCTATGATCAGAATGAATCAAATGCACCTAGCCAAATAATATGAATGCATGAATGTCATGAGAATGATTCCTGTTTAAGGGGTCATCACTCATTGTTCATCAGGGTATTATTACTGACGTAATATGTTGCTCTCTTGCTCGATTGGTAGTTTCAACATGACTTGAAGAAATAATTATCTTACTCAACAAGTTTGCCCCACTGTAACCTCAGAGTTCATTTGGGACATAAAATTTGTACCATCTTCAAACCATCTCATTGTGACTTAGGGTACAGGATCTGAATCTTTTCCAATCCATCCCATCACCATTCAAGGGTATATATCCTCTTGAATCAATCTTACTGTCATTCAAGGGTAGAAGATTTGTTTCATTTTCAATCCAACCCACCACAACTCAAGAGTAGAGGACTGTATACTCAAGAATATAAGATTTGTATCAATTTCCATCCATCCCACTGCAACTCAGGGGTATAAGATTTGTATCATTTTCAATCCATCCTACCACAACTCAAGGGTAGAGGATTGAAAACTCAAGGGTATAAGATTTGTATCAATTTCCATCCATCCCACTGCAACTCAGGGGTATAGGATTTGTATCATTTTAAATCCATCCTACCACTACTCAAGGGTAGAAGATTTGTATCTTCTTTAGTCAATTACACCATCCTTTGGTGTCATGACCAGATGAATGTTGGCTTCTCTTTTTCAAGAATAACCACCCCATAATGCCTGACGAACGTTATTTGCTTGTTCATCATTACAATATTTTGACATTTTGTTCAAGAAATCTGAAGAAATAGTCTGCACTTAAACTCCTCCTTCTAAGATATTCCAAACCTTAGGTTTGGTAAGTTCTAAACAATAGTCCTGCTTCAGGTTCTTGTATTATTTAGAAACCTCTAGAGTAATATGTGAAACTTCTTTTATGAAAGTATTATTAGTTCATTCATCATTATTTCAATGCAACATGCTTGTAAAAGATCATAACAATGAACAAGAACAGAATTGATTTGGAGCAAGGATCGAAATGAATAAATGATAAAAAAAATATTGATTGAAAAATACTCATCTTTGAAAAGAACAAAGATAAAAAAAAAATTGATTGAAAATGCACATCTTGAAAGGAACAAAGTATTCAAAGATTGCAAATTCATGATAAAATAAAGACTAGGTGCCCCAGATATCGCAGCTTGAGCTTCTCTGTACGAACTTCCTGAAGACCATTTTGAGCCCAGGATGTGTTTAGAATATCTCGAGTACTTTGTCAATGCTCCAAGATGTAGCATATCCCTTCTTCGTTAATTCAAGTATAGCAAGATCACCGCATGCCCCTCTCTTAATCAAAATTTGAGCCGCCCTTTTCGGATTTTCAACTCAAATCCCCTTTGGTCTCAAGGCGCCCTTTGCGGGTTTTCACCTTGGCCTCTCTTTTATTTCTTTTTATTTTTATGGTCTCAAAGTGCCCTTTGCGGGTTTTCACTTTGGCTCCTTTTTTTTAAGAAGGTCCCCAAAGCGCCCTTTGCGGGTTTTCACTTTGGCTTCTTTAAGCATAGTACCTTTTGAATGAATCTGAATTTACAGGATTGGGTAAGATTTTCCCATCCATTTCAGTCAGAATCAGTGCTCCTCCGAAGAAAGCCTTTTTCACAACGTAAGGCCCCTCCCAATTTGGCATCCATTTCCCTCTGAAATCTTTTTGGATGGGGAGTATCTTTTTCAACACTAAATCCCCTTCATGAAATTCCCTTGGGCGAACCTTTTTGTCATAAGCTCGCATCATTCGTTTTTGGTACATCTGACCATGCTGGATAACCCTTAGCCTTTTTTCCTCGGTCAAATTCAACTGATCATAACGAGACTGGATCCATTCTGCTTCATCTAATTTTAGTTCTGACAAAACTCGAAGAGAAGGTATCTCTACTTCAATGGGTAAAACTGCTTCCATTCCATAGACCAATGAGAAAGGTGTTGCCCTAGTAGAAGTCCTGACAGACGTTCGATAAGCATAGAGGGCAAATGGTAGCTACTTATGCCAATCTCTATAAGTTTAGGTCATTTTCCCCACAATCTTCTTGATGTTTTTATTGGCAGCTTCCACAGCACCATTCATTTTTGGGCGATACGGCGACGAGTTATGGTGTTTGATCCTAAACTGACTACAAATTTCTGCTATTGTACTGTTGTTCAAGTTGAGCGCATTATCTGATATGATCCTCTCAGGCATTCCATATTGACATATGATTTCCTTTTTTAAAAATCTACTAACTGCCGATTTAGTAACGTTGGCATATGAAGCAGCCTCTACCCATTTGGTGAAATAATCAATAACCACAAAAATAAATCGATGCTCATTTGAATCTTTCAGCAAAATCGGCCCAATGACATCCATGCCCCACATAGAAAAAGGCCATGAGGATGTCATAACATGTAAAGGCGAAGGAGGCACATGAATCTTGTCACCATAAATCTGGCATTTGTGACATCTCTTGGCATAATTGATGCAATCTCCTTCCATAGTGGACCAATAATACCCGAACCTCATAATCTGCCTGGCCATTGTGAAGCCATTAGCATGGCTTCCACAAATGCCCTCATGGACTTCTTCCAGAATTTTCTTAGTTTCAACAGCATCCACGCATCTCAATAGTACCTGATCTTTTCTTCTTTTGTATAGGATTTCACCATCTAAGACATAGTCACAAGCTAGTCTTCTTAATGTCCTTTTATCATTCTCAGTTGCTTGATTAGGATATTCACGATTTCTTATATATCGCAATATATCGTGGTACCAAGGGCGATCATCTCTTTCTTCCTTCTCCACGTTATAACAATGAGCTGGGGCTTCGTGAATAATCATCTGAATGGGCTTTACATCCTCTGGTTTGCTAACTTTGATCATGGAAGCCAAAGTAGCCAAAGCATCTGCCATCTGGATTTCATCCCGTGGGAGATAGCTGAAAGTAATATCATCAAACTCTTCAGTTAACCCCAGAACTATCTTTCGATAATTGACCAATTTGGGGTCTTTTTTCTCCCATTCTCCTTTCAGTTGGTAGATCACTAGTGCGGAATCTCCATATACTTCCAATACTCTGATCATCCGTTCTATGGCTGCACGCAGTCCCATGATACATGCTTCATATTCAGCCATATTATTCATGCAATCAAAATCCAATTTACACGTGAACGGATAATGATCTCCATTGCCCCAATTCCATTACCCACAGCATTCGATGCTCCATCAAAATTCAGCTTCCAAAGATGCTCTTTTGCAACATTTTCTTCAGTAGCTGCCACATACATCAACTCTTCATTGGGAAAATCAAAATTCAAGGGCTCATAATCTTCTAGAGCTCTACTCGCTTGAAAAATGCTGCTACTATGCTTCCCTTTCTGACTTTTTGGCTCACATAAACTATGTCAAATTCCGAGCAAAATTTGCCATCTAACCATCCTTCCATTCAAGGCATTTGACTCCATCATATATTTTAGAGGTCCAACTTCGAGATTAGCCAAGTCGTATGATATAACATGTATTGCCGCAATCTTTAAGTTGTCCATATCAGGGCACAACATAACTTCTCAATTGGCGAATATCTCATTTCACACTCAGTAAATTTCTTGCTGAGGTAGTATATTGCCCTTTCTTTTCGTCCTGACTCGTCGTGTTGTCCAAGTACACATCCTATAGAGTTATTAAATACCGTTAGATACAGTATTAATGGCCTATTTGGGCAATGAGGTGACAATACTGGGGGGCTTGACAAGTACTGTTTGACTTTATCAAAAGCTTCTTGGCATTTATCATCTCACACACCCGGGTTGTGCTTCTTAAGGAGATGAAATATAGGATCACATCTCTCAGTTAACTGTGAGATAAACCGAGAAATGTAGTTTAATCTTCCAAGGAAACCTCGGACTTCTTTTTGAGTGTGCGGAGGAGGTAATTTTTGTATAGCCCTGACCTTGTCTGAGTCAATCTCAATTCCTCTTTTACTAACTACAAAGCCCAGCAATTTTCTAGATCTAGCTCCAAAAGTACATTTTGTTGGATTGAGTTTTAATTGGAATTTTCTCAATCTCAGGAATAACTTCCTCAAAACTTGGATGTGTTCCTCTTCTGTTCGGGATTTTGCAATCATATCATCAACATAGACTTCAATTTCTTTATGCATCATATCATGAAACAAGGTCACCATGGCCCTTTGATATGTCGCACCCGCATTTTTCAATCCAAACGGTATCACCTTATAACAAAACGTACCCCACAAGGTTATGAAGGTGGTCTTCTGCATATCTTCAGGATGCATCTTTATCTGATTATATCCCGAGAAACCATCCATGAAAGAAAACAGCGAAAAGCCTGTCCTGTTATCCACTAGAGTATCAATGTGTGGCAAAGGAAAATTGTACTTTGGACTAGCTTTATTTAAATCTCTGTAATCCACACACATCCGTACTTTCCCATCTTTCTTAGGGACAGACACAACGTTGGCCACCCATTCTGAGTATTTGACCACTTGCAGGAATCTAGCATCAAACTGCTTGTTGATTTCTTCTTTTATTTTCAGCACAATATCAGGTCTCATCCTTCTGAGTTTCTGCTGAACTGGCTTGCAATCTTCTTTGGCGGTGTACTACAATATCAGTGCTTAACCCAGGCATATCTTGGTATGACCATGGGAAGACATCTTTGAATTCTTGAAGCAACCCAACAAGTTCACGCTTCGTTTCTTTAGTTATGCACGTTTCGATTTTTACTACCTTTCCCTCTTCTAGGGTCACGATGTCCACTGTCTCCTTGTGAGGTAGAATTTGTTTCTCCTCTTGTTCTACCATCCTTAACAAGTCTGAAGATAAGCCGTTGTCTCTGTCATCTTCAAAGTCCTGAGATCCCTCTGAACACATGTCTTGCTCAAATAGTGATTCTGAGTCAATAGCAGCGTCACTCACGTCATTGATATCTGGGAACCTATTGAAGGTTCAAAGGAATGTACAATGAATAAATTCAAGAATAATTAATTATATTTTATGATTATGAATGAAATGAAAGAATGATTTCGAAGAGAATCCAAAGAATGAAAAGGAAAACAATAATATAAAAGAATGAAAGAATTTAAAATGAAAGAATATTTACTCCAAATAATAGCAAAATATACTTTATTGAAATAATGATGTTTGAACATGAGCCTATTTCACAAAAGAAATCTTATTGCTAGGCCAAAAGCAACAAGGGTGTTTGGAACATTACTCTGAGTACGCTCTAACTACTATAGGAATTTCTTCAGTAGTCCAATTTTCCAAAACACTCCCAGATTCATAAGGGCGGATATTTGATAAGATTCTTCCTCCAATTGTATCTTCAGATATAGCATTGATGTATACATTTCTCAACATTTCTTCAATGTCTTTTCCCTCTGGCATTCTTTGTTCAGGGCGAATAATCCCTCCTGATACAAAAGTCTTGGAGATGTGAGGAATTATCATGGGTTCCCATTTGATTTCTTCACCACTCACCCGTGCCCTTCTTCTCTCCCGCCTTTTTTTTAATTCCCTCTTTCTCTATCTCGCATCTGGCTTGAACCCCAGACCAAAGTGGTCGTACTTGTCCTTCAGCATATGTACTTCAATTCTTCCTTGAAGACGCCTCTCAAGTCCCTTTCCTGGTAAAGCTCCCCTTCCAATCATTAATTATAGACCCATCCTTGTATTTTTGGATATTTTTGGCACCGAAATCTTGCTTCCCTCAGTGATGAATGTTGCATTTACAAATTCCAAAGATCGAAATGAACATTCGATTACTTCGTCATCTATCTCCAAATATGGCGTATCACTGGTTACAGTGGCAATGATATCCTCCTCAGTATTTATCGTTATCAATCGACCCTCTGATACTAACTTCAACTTCTGATGCAACGATGAAGGCACTGCCCCTGCTGAATGTATCCAAGGTCTCCCCAACAAGCAGTTGTATGAGGGTTTAATATCCATCACTAAAAAGTCCACCTCATATGTAGTTGGGCCAATCAACAAAGGTATTTCTATTCTCCCCATGACTCTTCTTTCTGTGCCATCGAATGCCCGCACTATATTCTGACACCCCTTCATGTGCGAGCTGTCTACGGTTAATCTATTTAGTGTAGACAAAGGTAATACATTCAATACTGACCCATTATCTATCAGAACTCCCGGCAATGTGTATCCCTTACATCTGGTGGTTATGTGCAAGGCTTTAGTAGATCCCATGCCTCCTGGGGGTATTTCGTCATCGTTAAAGAAGATGAAATTATCAGCACTTATGTTATTAACCAGCCTATCCAGCTTCTTGACCGAGATATCATTAGTCACATATGTCTCATTTAATACCTTCATCAGTGCGCTTCGGTGTACTTCTGAACTTAAGAGCAAAGCTAGGATAGATATACGAGCTGGCTATTTATGCAACTGTTCCACCACACTATACTCGCTATGCCTCAGAAATTTCAAGAATTCTTTAGCTTCCTCCTCATTTACTGGTTCATTAACAGGCAACTCAGGTTCGACCATTTTTCCTTTCTTTTGTTCCATTGTTGGAGCTTTTCCCTTAGCAGGTTCTATTCGGGCATTTACCAAGTTATAGCGTCTTCCACTACGCGTGTGAGAACCTATATTTTGATCTTCAGTACTGGTTGAACTCTCCTTTCCTGGGACTGTCACATTACAATTGTAGTTCCAAAGGACCCTTTTGTTATCCTTGTAAGAAAAAAACTACTGGGTTCTGAATTATAAACTTCGGTGTCTGAATCTCGACTTCATTTTTAGGACATGAAATAATGACCATAGGATAATTGACTTTCGCTGTTGATTCTGACGTGCATATACACCCTTCCTCTTTAACCTCTTCATAAAATTCCATCTCTTTACTGTCCATCAGGCCCTGAATCAAGGCTTTGAACTTCTCGCATTCTTGAATACTGTGCCCCATTTCATGATGAAACTCACAATAGTTTCCCATCTCATCATAACTTCCTTCTGGATTCGACATGACTAACCCCCTTTCTGCCATTTCCTTCCAAACCCATTTCAAATGAGTTTTCACCTCTGTAATATATGCCTTAATCCTTCTTCCCATGGTTCCATCTATCGCGTTTACTCCACTATCAGTATGATTAGGTAACGGATTCTCTGTACTGGGCGCATTATCAAATTTCACAATGCCCATTTGAATAAATATTTCAACTAACTTCTTAAAAGTAGTGCAGTTTTCTGCTTTGATATAACTCCTTATACGTCATGGGAATTGGTGTGAATTGGAGTTTCTCAACATTCTGCTTCATTCCAGATTCTTGTCTTGATGAGCCCTGATAAGTAGCCATCGCTTTTGGTTGACTTACAGTAACAGATTTTGAATACCCCATATTTGCATTATTCACTTTATTTTCCTTTTTCTGCGAGGCTGACCTTTTGGCGTTCTCCCCTGCCTCTACCCTTCCACTTCTTATTGCGTTCTCAATCATTTCTCCAGTCATTACCACATCTGAAAAACTTCTTGTGGCACTTCCTAACATGTGGGAGATGAACGGGGCCTTTAAAGTATTAATAAAGAGCATCATAGTTTCCTTTTCAAGGAGTGGTGGCTGGACCTGGATTGCTACCTCCCTCCATCTCTGTGCATATTGTCTAAAACTTTCATTTGGTTTTTTCTCCATATTCTGCAAAGTGATCCTGTCAGAGTCATGTCCGTGAATGCGTGGTATCTTTGTTTCATGAATGCTTGGGCTAGATCTCTCCATGAACTAATTCTGCTTTCGACTCAACTGATTGTACCATTTAGACGCAGCTCCCACCAAACTATCTTGGAAGCAATGAATCAACAGTTGATCATTATTAACATAACCAGTCATTCTTCTGGAGAACATGGTAATGTGTGCTTCCAGGCAACTTGTCCCATTGTAATTCTCAAATTCTGGCATTTTAAACTTGTAGGGGAGTACCAAGTTTGGAACTAAACTGAGGTCTTTAGCATCGATCCCATGATAGCTATCAGCACTTTCCATGGCCCTGAACTTCTCCTCCAGCCACTTACACAGTTCCTCTAATTGCTTTTTTGATTCTGTTTTTGCCCTTTCCACTTCTGCCACTTCATCCAAGTCAGGAACAACTGGATTATTTGAATTATTACCAGGGTTAGAGCCTGAGCCAGCCTAAAAATTCATTGGTATCGAGGCTCCGGGCTGAAACTGTTGCGGCTTGATTGTAACAGATGGTCTCTGTGGGTTTATTTCAGGTTGTGCCTGTACATGTGGTGGAGTAAAACTGGGAGGATATTGAGGATCTTCATTACTTTCCCCGATATTATCCATGGTGTCCTTCCCTTTGTCCACCTTTCCCACCAGCAATTGGGACAGTTGAGCCGTCATGTTTCTTTGGGACTCCATCATTTGATCCCTCATCTCCTGCTGAATCTTAGCTAACTGCTCTTGCATCTACGCCTGCATTTGTTCTTGCATATCCTTTTGCATTTGTTCCAATTTTTCTAATCTTTTATCCATTGACTTGGTCTTTTTCCTTTTGCCGTAGGGATGCGTGTTTGGTAAAGTTTTGTCGGTTTCAGTCCAACAAATAATTTTTAATTAATTAGGATCTTTCAATGGCCTTTAATGTATATGCATGTAATGAAAATGAATGCGAATGCAAATGCATGAGATGGATGCAAAAAGAGTGTCAATTTGATTCAATTTCATTTAGAAAACTTTACTGAGAAAGTAAAATTCTTTACATAAAATCAAGTTACAAGTAAGGCTTTGCCCTAATACTTAAAGCTTTAATTTTCCTAAGTAGTGAAGCTAACTCCTGTCCCCGATCTGACTGCGACTCATACTTCACACTCAATATATCCTCTTGTACCGCCAAAGTCTGCAAGTAGTCAGCTATCTCTCGAATTTGGGTTACGGCTTCTCCCATGATGTAATCTCTATTTCTAACTTGATTCTGAAAGTAGTGCAGCTCGTCTTTCCAACGCTCGTCATTCACCTATAGGGACTCAATACGGTTTTGACAATTCTACAATGCCATCTCTAATTCTTCAATTTTCTTTTTCATTTCTTCGATTTTGCTCAAACTTGCTTTTAGTTCTATCACGAATTATTACGGTTTCGATTATAACAGAGAGACCTTTCCAACTCAAACCACCCTAGACTTTAGTTCATTTCTTCCATTTTGGCTTTCTAACATTTTCTTTTCTAAAATCTCATTTCGGGCTTGCATTTCTTGAAATTTCTCTTTCCATTGTTCAGCCTTAGCTCTTTTCTCTTGAACCTCTTGTCGCCATTGATCTGAAGTTTTCCCTAGCCCAGCAGTTCTCATTGATAGACGCATCTTCTTATAGTCTGTCTTTAAACTATTCGAGATCCTCTTGACTTTATTTTTCCTTTTCTTAACTTCTCGACTTCGACTTATGCACTTCCACATCTAATTTTAAGTGCATTCTTTCTTCCTCTAATCGCTCAATCCTTTCTCGAACTCGTAACTCTTCTTTTCAAAGTTCTACTTTATAATCTCTAGCTCGCATCGGGACTACTTGCAAGCATTCCTCCACTGATCGAGCACCTTCTAAATTTGGTCCCGGAATATTATCATTAACCCTTTTGCTTAACCACACATTATACTCAGGAGTCGTCATTTCGCCTATAATCACTCTCTTCATCCGACGAGTTTGCTTCCAAGCATTAGCAATTTCCCGAATCCTTTTCTTATAATTTTCCCCTCTATAAGAGAATTCACTTTGAGCTAACCCGTGTGTTGCCGGCACAAACTGTCTTGACTTATACTGTCTTGTTGCAAGCAAAGGAGCATATCTAATGGCTCCCCAAATTCCAGGTAAAGGGACCCAATCAAAGCTTCCACATCTGTAAAGGATCTCATCAGGCACCATCCATGGAGCTCTCCATTCGACATCCTCTTCTTGGAGATTCTGAAAAATCATCATCCACTTTTCTTCTGATATATCTTCCCGCCTTGGCGTAGCCACTTCTTCTTTTAAAGGTGAATAATTCTCACAGAAAGATCGGTAAGAGACTTTTTCTACCTTCCAGAAGTGACCATGAAACCATACCATCAACAATTGTGCACATCCAACAAACCTACCTTCTCCTGCTCTTCGACATGCATTTAAGGATCTGAAGGTCTCAGCAAGAATTGGAGGGACAGGTGTAACTTGCTTATCCAACCGATAAAATAAATCCGTAACTGCTTCATCTATATGCCTTAGAGCTTTAGGGAAGATGACTAATCCATAAATACTCAAAGCAAAGATATCAGTTTTTTTTCTTTACGTCAGGGTGCACCAGGATCAAATCTCTCAAGTTCACCCAAGGAATACATTTTCCCTCGCCCTTTTGCTGAATTCGAGCTGAAACCCGCTGCCCACTCATTCCAGTAATATTCATCAACTTCTTCACAAAAGACGGAACATTAGCAGACCTAGTGTAAACTTTATCGACTTGGACCCCTGGGCAACGAAGTAAAGCAATGTATTCCTCCACAGTAGGCACCAAGTCCACCTTCCCAAAATTGAAACAACTATATGCAAAATTCCAGAACTGAACCATAGCCCGAAACAAGTGCTTATCTACCTTAACATCAAGTAAATAAGAAATGTCACCATAACTGCGGTAGAACATCTGCTTAGTCTCATCCTCCCAATGAGTCCAAATATCCCTCAATTCTTGAAGCTCATTTTGCGTCACACTAATACGGGTGAAGTCCCACAGCTCCGACGTGTATCCTTCAGCTAGACTATCCCCTTTTTCCAATTGCAACTCTTCTGACCATGTGCGGACAACCACATTATCCTTCGTTTTATCAAGAAATTTTTTTTCCATAGCAAACTTTTTAACTTAGTAACCGAATAGGAATCGACACCTCTTTCATATGAAATGACATGCAAATAAAAACTAAATCAAAACAAAACAAGTCAGTATCGCATAATAAAATCCAAAATAAGTAAAATATTATCAAACACCTATATGGGTAATCGCTAAGGTTCGGCATAGCTCTTCCTAGGGTGGGCTCTTAGGGTTGCTATATGCGGCTTGGTTCTAAGGAATGGGCACCTGAACTAGCAGATTCCTCAATCCTCACCCATTATAGGCTCATATGGATCGAGTTCGGTTCAGAGGAATACATTTCCCTATGGCCATGCAGAGATGAAAATCTCACGAAGCACATAGGTGCGGATGTATCCCTAAGCGATCCACTAGCCCATGCGGAGGTGAAAACCTCACGAAGGCATAGTTTCTCACTCCCACTCAAAGGCGTAACCACAACGGTCATGCAATGCAAATGCAAGTATTCTACAAAAACTCAATCATCATAATACCAGCAAATGCATCAAAAGAAACATGATTTTTCCAAAACAATTTTCCAAATTTTCAATCTAAAGGAAAAAAATTAATCAATCTATGGCCTGACTCTTAACCAGTCCCCAGTGGAGTCGCCAAGCTATCGAAACCATTTTTTTATTTCTTGGAAAATGAGATCGACTTTAAAAATATGGAGTCGCCACCAACCCTTTTTTGTTTAGGTGGGATTGGATCACCTTGTAAAAAAATAATTTTGGTCTACGAAATAGGAAAAAAAAAGGTTCGGGAGTCGATTACACACGAGGAAGGATTAGCACCCTTGTATGCCCAAAACTGGTACCAAATTGATTAACTAGTGTCCTTATGTTGAAAATCTAAAAAACTTTAAAATGTAATCCTTTTTGGAAAAGGGTGATCAATTTGAATTGCATCTCAAGATTCACTCGCTCTAAGGAAATAAAACATCACATCCAACACGTTAGGATATGACATATTTATGCCTCAATACCGAGATTATCTTTGATTTTCAAAACAAGCAATTAAAAGGTTATTTAGTTATTTGGTCAAACGAAAAAAATGCAACCCAGCACGTTAGGGCACAATTTCCCGAGTTTCGAAACACTAAATATTGCCTTATTTCAAAAGGTTTTTAAATAGGTGATTTTAAAACCAGTTCAAAATTTTTGGTTTGAAATTGGATGAAAGTTGGAATAGGAATAGTGATACAGCAAAAAGAAATACAAGCATAATAAAAGCATGAAATATAGATTTATAGCAATAACACTTATACAAAATGAATAATAGCATTAACATTAACATTCAAAGGATAAGAAATTTAAAACTAATTTAAAAAAAGCAAGCCAATTAACACAAATAAAGTATAACAAATTTAAAAAAAAACAAATAATTTGTAAGAAGAACAATTTGAAGTCATTGATATATATATAAACAAATAAAAAAATAAATAAACAAATGATATGTATGAAAATTTAAAAAAAATCAATAAGAAATAAAGAGAACAAAATCATATATTAAATAGAAATATATAAAGGAATTTTAAAATAAACATTAAGTATGTAGAAAATCAAAAGATGTAATATATTAGGTAATCTATATTAATTTAAATAAACAATACACATGAGATGAAAGATTTATTATAAAAAAAATGTATATATATATATAGATAGCAATATATATAAAAGTATTTGAAATGAGCGAAAATATATAATAAAATATGGTCTCTTAAAAAAAATAAATTATGTATACCAAATTTAAAAGGAAATATATATATACATAAGTAGTTTTAAAAGAAACTAAATATATACATAAATAGATTTAAAAGAAAGTATATACATAAAATATTATGAAATCAACAATATGTACATAAAATAAAATAATTTTATCATAGATTATATATGTATGTATAAAATAGTAATATATAAGAGTATTTAAATTGAACATTATACAAATCTTTGAAACAAAGTAATATAAAAAAAATAAAATAAAAAAATAAACTATAGTAAACAAATAAAAAGATATAAATGAAAATATAAAAATAACATATTAAAACAATGCAAAAATGAATGAAATAGTTCAAAATATTATATATTTAAACAATTTTTTAAAATGAATAATTTATAAAAAAATTAAGAAAGCATAATGAAAACTAAAACAGATCTAATTGAAAATAAAACGAAATTAAAAGAGTAATTTTTAAACAAATAAAGATATAAAAACAGGATCAGGGACCTAAATAGAATGCGCCTAAATAACCGAGGATTAAAAATGAAATTTAGCCAAAACTCTGAACGCAGCGTATAAGCATGTATTGATTTGAAATGGCGCTCAAATTACAGAGATCGATTAAAAAGTGTATAAAGATTCTAATAAAATAGCGGTACAAAAAAAAACAAGGACTAAATGCGCAAATTATCCATTCACCGCAGAAACGCGCGGATCCTATGGATATTGGATCGGGTCGGATCGGGGCGTTCTATATGACACCGTTTTAGAGCCACTAAAACAGGCCCTAAACGGTGTCGTTTCATCCATCTTGATAAAACCAAAATTAAACCTAATCTCTAATCACTTATTCAGTCAGAAAAGAAAACCTAACTCCTAGCCCTCTCCTTAATCAGCCGCCACAAAAACCAGTCATCAAAAACCCTCCGACTACCATACGCTCGAAATCAGCGATGGAGTTGGATGAAGGCGAGAATATAGCTTCTTCTCACGCCTATACTGAAAAGCATTATCACCTTCGCATCCAGGATCCCCATTTCAACTTCGATTTTGACGGCGAATAGGGATCCGACAGCGATGATAATGGATAAGTGTTCCGACTTTTATTTCTTTTGCATGCAATAGCCAAAAATCAAGGGGCAAAGAATAAAGGAAAAGAAATCTTAATGAATAAAAGAAAATCTGAGAATCACCTTCCAATATTTTTTCTACTTTCGATTTCGTATTTTTTTTTTTTTTTGCGTATGAGTGCGTAAGTTTTTTAGTGTACAATGTTTGGCTTTTTATAGCCAGAAAAATGAAATACACTTTTTTTTAACCAAATAAATAAATTAGTATTGAGTAAATTATATTTTAGTCCTTTCAAGTTTAAAGTGGTATGCAATGGTAAATTGTGCCATGTAGGCATTCAATGATTGATCCGCGTGTCAAAAGAAAATGTCATGTCAGATTTTTGTTAGAGTTGTTATCGAGATTGATCAAAATGAATAAATTATGTAACTTGAATGTTTAAATTGCAAACATTTTTATTTTTAGTGTTTAAAATAAATTTATTTTAATATTTAGGTGACTATCTATCTAGATTTCCCGAATATATATCCCATATAAGTGATAGCGTATCAAAGTACAACAAATTACAAACAAAAAGAAAGTACAAGAAATAATGGGATTTGGGAAACTCCCATTTATACAAACAAATATATGTGGTGAAAAAAAAAGAACATACAATACTCAAAATCAAGAGACAAAGACGACTAAAAACACATTCAAACAAATCCAGTATGCAGCAGATAAACCAAAGGGTATTTCAAGGAGTAGAAGGAGAAGGTGGTGGAGAAAGGAAAGGAATAGAGGGGATTGCAGTTGGGATTGAGGGCATGCTTGGCAGAGGAGGCAGTGTGGCCCTTGGTACACTTGGCAATGTGGGCATCCCTGGCATGGTAGGAAGTGGAGGAAGCGCCCCAGGCCTTGGCAATGCTGGTATGGATGGCTGTGGGAGATTAGGGATAGATGGAAGTGGGGGGAGTGTGGTTGTAGGCAAAGTTGGCATTGGAGGCAATTGAGGCAGCTGCAGAAGGTGACGAGCTGCTACCCCAACATCAATGCTTGCAAATGACAAAACCATCACGAATGCTAAAGCAAAGCAATTGAAAGATGCCATTTTTCTAGAGATGTGAGTCCAATTAAGCAGATGAAAGAAAGCTCTTGTTTTGATAGTTGTGGAGTGAGGAAGAGAAAGCATGATGTTGGTGTTTATATAGGTCTTGGATCAGTGGGAATTGGCCACTGGAGTTGGTAATATTTGATCATTTATGGTTGGAATGGGGAAAACATAGTCGATATTAAAGGATTTGGTAGCTCAACTTCCCATGGGTATTGGAGTTTAAAACAGGTGAAATGCTGCCGTGGTTGGCATAGAAGCTTCATCCAGCCACTTAGTTAAACAGTATACTTAAACAATCCTCCAGGTTAGCAAAGTTATTGCTAGTTGACCGGATATCTAATGAAATTAGGATTTGTTTACTTAACATGTTAGGTATGATCTTTGGTATTTCCAATGCTTTGAGTTGAGTGGGCTTTAACATACACCTTATTAATTTTGACTTGAAATGATTCAATTAAGTATTTGAAATGACAAATAAATAACTCCAAATGACCTAAATTTGAAGTGACCAAGATATGAAATAATCAGAACCCATAATGACTCAGCTCAAAAAATTCGAGCCTCAAACCCAAATTAAATTAAATCAAAATCATAATTTATTATATACAATTGCACAAAATTAACATAATTTAAGTGTCATAGTGCACATTAAATTAAAGTTTACGTTTGACGTTATAGATTGAGGCAATATTCATGTGTAAAATTTTGAGATTTATTCCCTTAATTAAAGTAATATGTCGAATAGAATACTTGAACAATCCTCCATGTTGGCAAAGTTTATGTACATTAGAAGCGAACTAAATAATTAGAATAAATCTAAAGTATGGCTTACATATAATTTATTCACAATGTGACTTAAGCTTTGGCCTTCAAGATTTCACGGTCTCAATCTATGTCTTAAAATTTTAAGATCATTTTAGGTTTGTTAAAAATTCAAAAGTTTAGAAAATTAGAATTGTTGCTTGAGGCGTGAATATCCCTATTCTTAAGGATATTCGTGGATTTACTATCTCTCAAGATTTAATTTGTATCATTCGAAATGAAAAAATTGAAAAAAATTTCCCATTTGAATGGAATTGAGCTATTAGGCTCAAGCCTCGTGTGCGCATACATATTCTCTTATTTTTAGTCTCACAAGTTTATAGTAAACCGAATCTATATAAACATCATTTAATAGGCGTATCTAAAATATGTGTAATATGTGTAATTCTTTAAAATACATGAAAACTTCCAATATGAACTGATTTTAAGAATTGAGATTTCTTTTCTTTGTATTAGTGGACGTTTGATTTTTTTTTTTTATATACTGAAATTGATACATATCTTTTCAAATTTATCAATATTTTTTAAAATTATTTAAGATATGTATATAAATATATTACAAGTATAAAATGAATGAAACTAAATACATTTCAAATATAAAATATTTATTAATAAACTTAAAAAATAAAAAATTATCATTCAAATAAATCCAAAATTAATAATAAAAATCCATCATTTAATATGAAATTTTAAGGATTTAGCTCATTTACTTAATAAAAGAAGTTGGAAGGTGAACGGATATATATATATATTGATAATCGGGTGAATGGTTTTCTCTTAATTATATTTTGAATGTGAAAGTATATTCCATTTTTTAAAAACATTTACATTTCGATGTAGCAATTTTAATTAGTCACGTTTCAATTAAGTTTTTAGCATAATAGTAAATAATTAAAAGTTTTAAAATTTTAATATTATTCATGCACAGGACGGTGCACTATGTTCTGGCAGGTGTGACTGGAATTGATCGGAATGAGTTGGTGCAACTGGTACGGACCAAAATTTTCACCAGTGCAGAAAAAGGGTGTTGGGTGTTTCGCAATGTTATTGAAACCGAACCAAACAGACCAAGAACCGATGAACCCGAGAACTAGAGTAAACTGTAGTTAAACTGCAAATCATCAATCGATTAAGTCGTATTTTCAAATTTTTTAAATCGGAAAAACAAAAATTTCACTTCAAATCCTTTGAGCTTTTGTTACACTTCATCTCTGCACTCAATGAAATAAAACACAACATAAAAAAATAAGCGCCATTTCTTTTCTTACTTTTTCTTCTAAAATAATTTTTTTTCTGGTAAAAAACTAAGATGGACTGATAAACCATAAAACTAACATGTTTTTAATCAAATTTTGATGCGTTTTTGGATGATTTATTATGTAAATTAGTGAATTTGATGCTCCTAACCCTTTAAATTCACGTTTCTATACTTAGGTGAGCATAGGGAGCGAAAGGAGCGAAAAACGAGCCAAAATCGGACAAAAAGAGTTGTTTTCAGGATCCACACGGCCTGGGCATTTCCACACGGGCAAGGCACACGCCCGTGTGAGCCACACGGGCTGGCCACACGCCCATGTGCCAGCCTGTGTCAATTTCGCCCCCTGTTTCTCTTTTACGCAGAAAAAACCAATTGTTAGGGATTCTGAGCATTCTAAAATTTATAAATACATAGTAGAAGAGGACCTAAAGGGAGACGCAGAGAAGAGCGAAGAAAAGACTCGAAGAATGCCACTGGATTCATTTCAGAAGCAGATCTACTTCAAGATTGAAGATCTCCATTCAATCTCTTTAGAAGTTTTATTGGGTTTCTTTATATCTTGTTGTTTTCCTAACTTTGAGATGATGTTATTCAAGATTATGAACTAAAGTCCCTAGATACCTAGGGAAGATGAAACCTATATAAATCTTATTATTTGATTTCTGAATTACATGATAAATACTTGATTCTTGTTCTCAATTATGTATGCTTATTTCGTGTTTTAATATTTTCAGGATATTAATTCATGCTTAATGTGCTTATTTCAATGGAGCAAAAGTCCCTGTTTAAGAGTAGATCTAGCATAATTGAGTGGAGTTGCATGCAATCTTAGAAATAGGACGGTATAAATCTACCGGATTAGAGTAAAATCTAATAGGGGAACCCATAGATCGAGTTAATGTGACAATAGGGGTTTTAATTAGAAAGAGGTTTCAATTAATCAACCTAGAGTCAGTTGTTTTTACTCTCGAAAGAGATATTAACATAATTTAGGGATTTTTACGGATCAAGGCACAAGTGAATAAATCGTTTAATTCAGATTCAGAATAATAAGTGAAGTCTAGATGGATTCTTTCCTAGGTATTTCCTATCTCATTGGTTTTATTCGATTACTTTTCCTAATTCATTCTCTGTTGCGTTCTTAGTAATTGGTTTAGTTAATTTTAGATTAAAAACAATTCCTTCAATTTATCAGCTTGATAATAGAAAAATAGTAAGTACTAGTACTTTTAGTCCTCGTGGATACGATATTCTCGACTCACCATAGCTATACTATTATTCGATAGGTACTGTAACATCCTAAATTAATGGGCCTTTGCGTTTAATGTGCTGTGATGTTTATGTTATGCTTGATGTGCTAGATAGGGTGTTTAAGGGGTCAAGAATGGGCTCAGGGTTGGGCCGAGGCCTTAGTTAAAATTTTCTGTTTGGACACTCTAGTGGAAAGCCCGATAAGATAGGGCTTAAAAGATGTTATCTGTGTTTTAAGACACGAGATGGGCTTATGTTGATGGCAAAAAAATGGCGCCACTTAGGGAGCAGGGAGGTGGCGTCAGCTGAGGAGGCTCAAGTTCGAGTCGCATGAAGTCCAATTATGTTAGTTAAATTTTAGCTAATTTTCGGCATTTAAATGGATAGAGGGGGACGGCTAGCATGCTTAAAAATAGGGAGAATAATTGAATGGATAATGTGGATAATGTGACAGATAAAGGGAGGAAGAGGTGGTGTGATCTAGGTTTCTTTTGGATGAGTGATCAGATGAAGATAAGGGAGAAAATTTAGGTTTTATCTGCTAGTCACAGTGGTGGCCGAAATTCCAACACTAAGGGGGAGGGGGAATCGGTTTTGGTATACTCAAGGGGTGCCGAAATTTTGCATTCAAGTGAGGGGAATACCTTTTTATTTTTCGGTATTAGGGTCTTATTCTCCCACTCTATCTTCTTCAATTTCGACAATAGGGTTTCTCTATTCTCTCATTCTCTGCAAAAGCTGAAATCTCTAAGCCTATTCTCTCATCTGCACTTCTACGCAAAAGCCGAAAGTCTATTATTCTTTTTCTATTTTCTTCTACAAAGCCGAAACCTCATAGCTCTCTCTATACCTTTTTCCCGATTTCTTCAAAAGCCGAAACTTTCAACCTTCTTCTTATCTCCATAGCCGAATACCTCCTATTCCCTTTTTGCCGAACTCTTCAACTAAAAGCCGAATCTACATAGATTTCTTCTTATCATCTTCCCTTCTTGATCTTCTCAAAAGCTGAAACCTTCTAGGAGTTGCCGAATTCTATGTAGAGGTAAGTGTCGACTTGTGCTATTATAAAGGTAATCTTTTTCGGTTTTTAAGACCATAGCTGAATGGCTAGATGGTTATTAGGCCATCTGTAGTTTGACGTTTTCACTAATCTCGCGTTTTCTTTTTGGGCGGCATTCTAGGATTTGAAGGAGATCTAATCGCCTAGGTTCCTAAGCCAGAAATCGTTAACGTATGAACCATATTATTATTTTTGGGACTTCAGGGTAAGGGTTCTCTTTAGATTCTCGTTAAGATTCGTTATCGTAGTTGTGATCTTAACTGTATGTTGTGATTGTAGCAACTGATAAGGTCTTGTGATAGAATCACATGTCGTTCAGGCGAATGAGGGGATTGGATCTGTAAACCCAATCCCTAAGTTTAAGAAATGAGCGGTGTCAGCAGTTCGAGATTGGCCACCGGGTTATGGACCGGTTTCGAAGCAAAATCTTAGACAGTTAGCGGTCGTATCGGCTTCTGATAGTGTCGACATAGAAGGTCTCGTCTTGACTGTAATCAGGTGTGTAGATCTCTAACACACTAATTATCTGTATTATGTATGTTATGGGCTAAAAGCCGGAAAAAGGCTGTATGGCAGTCATGTTACCCAAAAAGGGTAGGCAAAGGATGCCAGGTACGTAACCATAGAAACTTCTCTATGTGTGTATCGATGTATGTAAAAACCTGTGATCTTTTAGGTAGTATACTGTTTTTAATTTGCTTGGATGTATGCATGGGATAGGGTTAATACGATGAAGGGGAAGAGCATGTTAATAGGTCACTTGGTGATCGGTGGTTAAACCACGAACTGTAAAATTAGGTCACAATAGTGATCGGTGGCTAAGCCACGTTAAATTGATTCCTGATTGTTAGGAATAGGCAGCATGACTGTCGATATGGTGTGTAGCGGTTGGTGGGTTGATTGTAGAAATCCCCAAGGTGTGTTGGTTGGTACGGGCTGGTGTGTAGAGGATGGATTACTAGGTTGGGTTGGGCCATGTTGCATGTAAATATTTTGTTGCCATTGTGTATGGGCCAAGGCCCATAATGTGTTTGTGGGCCTAAAGACTTTTATGTGTTTTCGGGATTTGCACACTGAGTCTTGGTGACTCACCCCTTTATTTTTCCCTGACTTTTCAGATGAGCAGTAGATCGTGGACATGAGAGTCGAGGCGGACTCGAGGGGCCATCAAGTTTTATTTTATTTATTTTCATGAACTATTTTCAGTTTCCTTTAAGTTTTAATTTTGGGACTATTTATGTAATAAGGCCCCATGGCTTAGGTTATCGCTTTATAATTGTTAATGTTTACAGTTTAAAAATTTATGTTCAAGGACTTAAGTCATAAAAAGTAATTAAAATGGATTTTTCAAACACGTACAAAGAAAAAGCAAAGGTTTCCATCAAATATCTTATTTTTAACAAGTGCCTAAGTAAAGAAAGCTGAGTTTTCCAAAACCATCAAAGCAAAGTTTTTAACAATAAACCCCGTAGCATACCGGATCCGTCGTAGCGTTTGGGTGGGTTTGGGGTGTTACATTTTATATCGAGCCAGATTACAAAACTCGGGTTTGTGAAATGGGTCGATAGTAGTTTATAAATTGGTAAAATCTTGTGGTTGAGATATGGCCTTCGAGTCTCACGGCACCCGATCCATGCAGGTAAGTATTCTAACTCTTGATGTGATATGCATGTTGGGTTGATGGGCTTTATGGACGTAGACTAGAATGTTAGGAATTAATGGACTTTAGGCCTAGTTTAAACAATTCTTTAAATTCATAAAACTTAATCTAACTAAACATGTCCGTAAACCGATCATTTGGGTTAGGGTGTGGCAACAGAGCATGCGCATGTCTAGGATTAGATTCAGGGAGAGCTTGGTATTTAAGCAGTCCTAGTGACTCACCTCCTCTTCGCTGGAATCCTACCTGGTGCGTAGTGACTGTTCACTTTAGCCACGAGGACTTGTTGACGGGCCAAAATTTATAATTAAAACCCGGAAGGGACCAGCCACCCTATTTCGCAAATTACTAAAAATATCCCCTAGGTTTGTAAAATTTCCGAAATACCCTTGATTTGTGAAAATTTCCCGGAATACCCCAGATTTGTAAAACTACCAAAATTTGTGAAATCACCGAAACACCCCCGGTTGGCAAAATTACCAAAATACCCATGTTTTGTAAATTTACCCGAAAACCCTTAGATCTACAACAGGTACCCGGTTTGCCAAAATTAAATCTCCCGAAATACCCCTACTTTACGGAAAAAAACCAAAATATCTCAATTTCAAAAAAAATCACCAAGATACCCTATTTTGTGTAATTACGAAAAATACCCTGTAGGAAAGAACTACGAAAATACCCCTGGGTAGTGAAATGACGAAAATACCCTTATGTGATGAATGTGGGTTCATGGATGCTACTTGTATGTTGATGTATGCTGGTTGAATGTATGTGGAACTAGAAGATATAAACTTGTGACTGGAACCCGTAGATATAATTTCGAAATCGAAACAACTACTCTTAAAACTACTGTCCATAAGATTGTTCGTGGTTAATCAGTGGAAGAAATTAATAATTCATAAAATTTCTAATCAGATAAACGCGAATCGGTAGAATGAGTACAAGGGGTCGTGGACGTCTTGCGCGTGGCCGATGTAGGGGGTAGGATGGTCGTGTGCGAACCAGTGGGATCTGGTTATGGAGTGCGGAAGCGAGATGCCGCATTACCACCGCGGAGGTGGAATTTCGAGGACCGGGCGGCCGGAGATGATGCGGTGTCTCGAGAGCGATGTTAAGGGTTTTAGAGAGGGTTCTTTGGCGCGAGCATGAGCACTGGAGCCACGAAATGCATCGGGGCGACTTAGAGCTAATGGGGCGGAAGTGTTTAGGGAATTTCTCGAATAGCCCCGAAATGCACCGAGTCTTGGTTGGAGGCGATTGAGCGTATAATGGATGATCTGGATTTCACTGAGAGGAAAAAGCTGAAAGGGGTTATATCTCTTGCGGAATGAAAGCTTATCAATGGTGGCTTACGGTTAAGGATGGTACGGCGGCTGACCGTATCACTTGGGATCTCTTCAAAATGGCGTTTCAGAGTAAATACATTGGGACAAGTTATGTGGATACGCAGCGTAGAGCATTTCTGAATCTGGTGCAAGGAAGTAGGTCGGTGGCTGCGTACAAAGCGGAATTCTTACGCCTTAGCCGTTATGCTCGAGGAATGGTGGCCACAGACCATGAACGTTGTGTTCAACTTGAAGATGGCCTGAGGGATGATTTGTGTGTACTGATAGCTCCACAGCGGGAGAGGGAATTTGCTGTGCTTGTGGAAAAAGCTAAGATAGCTGAGGAGGTGAAACAGACAGAGAAACTAAATCAGGATAGAGATAGGGGTGGAAGTAAGAGGAATTTTGGATCGTCAGGGATAGCTGGGCGTACTCAGAAAAGGCCTAGGTCAGACGGGCCGAGGCGGGAGGAGAGACCTGCTGCTGCTAGTCAGACACAGAAGTGTGCTCGATGTGGTAAATTTCATATAGGTGAGTGTTGGGCGGGCAGTGGGAAGTGCTTTAAGTGTGGATCTATGGACCACCAAGTTAAAAAGCTCCGCGAAAGAACGAGGCGATGAAGGTCCTACGGACCAAGGGAATGCACAGTCGGGAAGAGGTGGTCAGCAGCCACAGAGAGGTCGTGGTCTAGCCAGAGGTGGTAACGGTATCGGTCGGGGGCCGTGGAGCACCGAGCCAAGGCGAGAAACACTAAGGCGAGACAACCGGGTTAGTCTATCTTTGCGCGACGTCGAGAGGAGGCTGATGCACCGGATGTCATAACCGGTACGTTTCTAATTTATGCTTTGCCTTATACTGCCTTGATTGATATTGGTTCGATGCACTCTTATGTTGCTAGTGCTATAGCGGGAACTTTGGACTTAGATTATGAGACTTCTTCTAGGGAGATGACTATAGTGAGCCCTCTAGGACAAACTGTAGTGGTGAACAAACTGTATAAGGAAGTACCCCTGGAAGTTCAAGGGGTAGCTTTTTGGGCTGATCTGATGGAACTGCCGTTTGGGGAGTTCGATTTGATCTTAAGAATGGATTGGTTAGTGAAGTATCAAGCGAATTTGGACTGTGCAGCCAAGCGTAGGGTGTTAAAAACTCCCAAGGGTGGTGAAGTGTTGGTGATAGGTGAAAGGGGGAACTGTTTGTCAAATGTGGTGTCTGCCTTAAGGGCAGAAAGGATGGTGAGGAAAGGATGCGAGGTAATTCTAATGTTTGTTCGGGCTCTGGAAGCCAATGAACTAACTGTCGGAGATGTTAGGACGGTGAAAGAATTTCCTGATGTTTTCCCAGAAGAGCTCCTAGGATTACCCCCAGATCGTGAAGTGGAGTTTGGTATCGATCTTCTTCCGAGAAACAGCGCCGATATCTATTGCTCCGTATAGGATGGCACCAAAGGAGTTGGTGGAATTGAAAGCACGAGGTTCGGGAGTTCTTTGGATAGAGGGTTTATCCGACCGAGTGTGTCTCATTGGGGAGCGCGGTGTTATTCGTTAAGAAGAAGGATGGGTCAATGCATATGTGCATTGACTATCGTCAGTTGAATAAATTAACAATCAAGAACAAGTACCCGTTGCCAAGGATCGATGACTTGTTCGATCGATTGAAGGAGCCTCGGTCTTTTCAAAGATAGATCCGAGGTCGAGGGGTACCATCAGCTTAAGGTCAAAGAGGCGGATATCCATAAGACGGCTTTTAGGACTCGCTATGGTCACTACGAATTCATGGTAATGTCGTTTGGGTTGACTAACGCACCAGCAGCGTTTATGGATATGATGAACCGAGTATTTCAACCCTACTTGGATCGATTTTTCGTGGTGTTTATAGATGATATTCTAGTTTATTTAAAATCAGAAAAGGAGCATGATTCACATCTTCGAGTGGTTCTGCAGATTCTGAGGGAGAAGCAGTTGTATGCCAAACACAGTAAGTGCGAATTTTGGCTAAGGGAAGTTACTTTTCTAGGCCACGTTGTGTCGTGAGAGGGATTAGGGTTGACCCTCGGAAAAGCGAGCGGTGTTGGATTGGAAGCCGCCTAAGTCGGTAGCGCGTAAATTCAAAGTTTTCTTGATGCGGCGGGTACTCTGACCGGGTTTGTTGAAGGATTTTTGTTAATTGCGGCACCATTGACTAAGTTGTTACGGAAAGGGGTTCCGTTCGTTTGGTCAAATAAGCAGTAAGAGAGTTTCGAGAAGTTAAAAAGAATTTTAACGGAGGCTCCGGTATTGATTCAGCCGGAGGCTGGAAAGGAGTTCGTGATTTACTGTGATGCTTCACACACGGGACTAGGATGCGTGTTGATGCAAGGTGGAAAGGTTGTGGCGTACGCATCTCGACAACTAAGACTGCACGAATCAAATTATCCCACACATGATTTGGAATTGGCGGCAGTGGTTTTTGCCCTGAAGATCTGGAGGCATTATCTGTACGGGGAAAAATCTGTTATTTACACCAATCACAAGAGCTTAAAATACCTTTTGACCCAGAAGGAGTTGAATCTAAGGCAAATGAGGTGGATTGAGTTGTTAAAAGACTATGACTGCTCGACCGAATACCATCCGGGTAAAGCTAACGTGGTGGCGGATGCCTTAAGTCGTAAAGTAATCTCTGACTTGAGAGCAATGTTTGCTCACCTTAGTCTATTTGATGATGGGAGTTTATTAGCTGAACTTCAAGTGAAACCCTCTTGGGTCAGTCAGGTTAAGGAGAAACAGCAGACTGACGAGTTGCTAAAGGAGAAGTTTCCGGTAGGATCAAGTGAAGGATCAACAGAATTTAGTGTGAATGAGGAAGGACTATTATGTTTTAAAGGGAGAGTGTGTATGCCAAAAGATCCTGAGTTGAGGCATAGGATTTTGCAAGAAGTGCATGGTAGTCCATACGCTATGCACCCTGGAGGAAGTAAGATGTATCGAGATTTGTGAGATCGATTACGTGGCGGGTTTTGAAACGAGAGTGACCAAATTTGTGGGGAAGTGTTTGACCTGTCAGCAGGTAAAGGCGGAACATCAGTTACCATCAGGGTTGTTGCAGCCGGTGAAGATTCCACAATGGAAGTGGGAAAGAATCACAATGGACTTTGTTAGTCGGCTACCTCTCACGCCTACTAAGAAAGATTCGGTCTGGGTGATTGTTGACCGCTTGACAAAGTCTGCTCATTTCATACCAGTACGTGTCGATTACTCTTTGCAGAAATTAGCTAAGCTATACATAGCGGAGGTAGTGAGGTTGCATGGGGTACCAGTATCAATCATATCGGACAGGGACCCTAGGTTCACCTCATGATTTTGGAAGGCGTTGCATCAAGCGTTGGGTACGAAGTTGGATTTCAGTATGACGTTCCATCCTCAGACCGATAGACAGTCTGAGCGGGTAATTCAGATCTTAGAGGACATGTTAAGAGGATGTGTCATTAACTTCAGGGGTAGTTGGGAAGAGTTCTTACCGTTGGCAGAGTTTGCGTACAACAATAGCTACTAGTCAAGTATTCAGATGGCGCCCTATGAAGCATTGTACGGGCGGAGGTGTTGTACACCTACCTGTTGGACGGAATTAGGAGAACGGCGGATTTTGGGTCCGGAGTTGGTTACCGAGACAGAGGAGAAGGTTGAGGTAATTCAGGCTTGATTAAGGGAAGCGTCAGACCGACAGAAGTCCTATGCTGACCTGAAGCGTAAGGACATAGAATTTGCAGTGGGTGACAAGGTGTTCTTGAAGGTGTCGCCATGGAAGAAAGTACTGAGGTTCAGACGGAAAGGTAAATTAAGTCCCAGATTTATCGGACCTTATCGGGTGTTGAAACGAGTGGGACCGGTAGCTTATCAGCTAGAGTTACCTTCTGAGCTAAGCCAGATTCACAATGTATTCCACGTCTCTATGCTAAGACATTACCGTTCGGATCCATCTCATGTGGTGTCTGTGGAAGAAATCGAAGTAAGACCCGATTTATCCTTTGAAGAGGAACCAGTGGAAATTCTAGATCGTGATGTCAAAGTATTGCGAAGGAAAGAAGACGTTCCGTTGGTTAAGGTTCTATGGCGAGAATCACGATTCGAGGAGGCTACTTGGGAACCAGAGGAGACGATGCGACAACACTACCCGCATCTTTTCTGATCAGGTAATTTCGAGGATGAAATTTCTTTAAGGGGGTAGAACTGTAACATCCTAAATTAATGGGCCTTTGCGTTTAATGGGCTGTGATGTTTATGTTATGCTTGATGTGCTAGATAGGGTGTTTAAGGGGTCAAGAATGGGCTCGGGGTTGGTAGAGGCCTTAGTTAAAATTTTCTGTTTGGACACTCTAGTGGAAAGCTTTGATAAAATAGGGCTTAAAAGATGTTATATGTGTTTTAAGACACGAGATGGGCTTGTGGCCCGATGGCAAAATAAGCGCCACTTAGGGAGCGGGGAGGTGGCGTCGGTGAGGAGGCTCAAGTTCGAGTCGCATGAAGTCCAATTATGTTAGTTAAATTTTAGCTAATTTTCGGCATTTAAATGGATAGAGGGGGACGGCTAGCATGCTTAAAAATAGGAGAATAATTGAATGAATAATGTGGATAATGTGACAGATAAATGGAGGAAGAGGTGGTGTGATCTAGGATTCTTTTGGATGAGTGATCGGATGAAGATAAGGGAGAAAATTTAGGTTTTATCTGCTGGTCACGATGGTGGCGAAATTCCAACACTAAGGGGGAGGGGGAATCGGTTTTGGTATACTCAAGGGGTGCCGAAATTTTGTATTCAAGTGAGGGGAATACCTTTTTATTTTTCGGCATTAGGGTCTTATTCTCCCACTCTCTCTTCTTTAATTTTGACAATAGGGTTTCTCTATTCTCTCATTCTCTGCAAAAGCTGAAATCTCTAAGCCTATTCTCTCATCTGCACTTCTACGCAAAAGCCGAAAGTCCATTATTCTTTTTTTTGTTTTCTTCTACAAAGCCGAAACCTCATAGCTCTCTCTATACCTTTTTCCCGATTTCTTCAAAAGCCGAAACTTTGAACCTTCTTCTCATCTCCATAGCTGAATACCTCCTATTCCCTTTTTGCCGAACTCTTCAACTAAAAGCCGAATCTACATAGATTTCTTCTTATCATCTTCTCTTCTTGATCTTCTCAAAAGTCGAAACCTTCTAGGAGTTGCCGAATTCCATGTAGAGGTAAGTGTCGACTTATGCTATTATAATGGTAATCTTTTTCAGTTTTTAAGACCATAGTCGAATGGCTAGATGGTTGTTAGGCCATCTGTAGTTTGACGTTTTCACTAATCTCGCGTTTTCTTTTTGGGCGGCATTCTGGGATTTGAAGGAGATCTAATCGCCTAGGTTCCTAAGCCAGAAATTGTTAACGTACGAACCATGTTATTATTTTTGGGACTTCAAGGTAAGGGTTCTCTTTAGATTCTCGTTAAGATTCGTTATCGTAGTTGTGATCTTAACTGTATGTTGTGATGGTAGCAACTGATAAGGTCTTGTGATGGAATCACATGTCGTTCGAGCGAATGAGGGATTGGATCGTAAACCCAATCCCTAAGTTTAAGAAACAGCGTGTCGCAGATTCGAGATTGCCACCGGGTTGTGGGCCGGCTTGAGAGCGAAATCTTAGGCGATTAGCGGTCGTATCGGCTTGATAGTGTTGACATAGAAGGTCTCGTCTTGGCTATAATCAGTGTGTAGATCTCTAACACACTAATCATCTGTATTATGTATGTTATGGGCTAAAAGTCGGAAAAAAAATTTGTATGGACGATCGTGTTACCCAAAAGGGTAGGCAAAGGATGCAGTGCGTAACCATAGAAACTTCTCTATGTATGTATCGATGTATGTAAAAACACAGTGATCTTTTAGGTAGTATCTTGTTTTGAATTTGCTTGGATGTATGCATGGGATAGGGTTAATACGATGAAGGGAAGAGCATGTTAATAGGTCACTTGGTGATCGGTGGTTAAACCACGAATGTAAAATTAGGTCACAATAGTGATCGGTGGCTAAGCCACGTTAAATTGATTCTGATTGTTAGGAATAGGCGGCATGATTTGTCGATATGGTGTGTAGCGGTTGGTGGGTTGATTGTAGAAATCCCCAATGTGTGTTGGTTGGTACGGGCTAGTGTGTAGAGGATGGATCACTAGGTTGGGTTGGGCCATGTTGCATGTAAATATTTTTTTGCCATTGTGTATGGGCCAAGGCCAATAATGTGTTTGTGGGCCTAAAGCCTTTTATGTGTTTTCGAGATTTGCACACTGAGTCTTGGTGACTCACCCCTTTATTTTTCCCTGACTTTTCAGATGAGCAGTAGATCATGGACATGGGAGCCGAGGCGGACTCGAGGGGCCATCAAGTTTTATTTTATTTATTTTCATGAACTATTTTCGGTTTCCTTTAAGTTTTAATTTTGGGACTATTTATGTAATAAGGCCCCATGGCTTAGGTTATCTCTTTATAATTGTTAATGTTTACAGTTTAAAAATTTATGTTCAAGGACTTAAGTCATAAAAAGTAATTAAAATGGATTTTTCAAACACGTACAAAGAAAAAGCAAAGGTTTCCATCAAATATCTTATTTTTAACAAGTGCCTAAGTAAAGAAACTGAGTTTTCCAAAAACCATCAAAGCAAAGTTTTTAACAATAAACCCCGTAGCATACCAGATCTGGTCGTAGCGTTTGGGCCGGGTTTGTGGTGTTACTGAGTGCGCTTGCCTTTGTCGTAATTTTTAGTTAGTTTAGTGACCATCAAGTTTTTGGCGCCGTTGCTTGTACTAAAATATTTGGAACACTCGATTTTTATTAATTTAGCCATTTCTTTATTGCATTTTTTTGTTTTTAGCTTAATTTTTGGTTTCTAATTTTTTTATTTGCTTCAGCGGGTTCCTTTAGTTTATGACTAGAAGAAACCCGTCTAGACCATTAGTATTTCACGAGAAAATTGAAAGTACATTCGCGAGAAATAGTAGAGAAGCAAGGCGAGTCGATGAGAATATAGTGGAAGAGCAAGAGGGCGTTAAAATTATTCTTGAGGAGATGGTTGAAAATCGAATAATCAACTACCTCCACGTGGTTGCTGCGAATCCTGCAAATCCAAATCCACGCTCCTCGTGCTATATGCGATTATGCCAAGCCCACTCTAGCGGGGTGAATCGAGTATTGTGAGACACGCCATTCTTTGCGAATAATTTTTAAGCTGAAGCCTAACACTATTCGGATGATTCAACGTTTGTTCGATTCGATGGTTTGCAAGATGAAGATCCAAATACTCATTTGGCTCATTTTCTAGAATTTTGCGATATTTTCAAGATAAATGGCGTTTCTGATGATGCCATTCGCCTATGGTTGTTTCCTTTCTCGTTGAGGAATAAAACTAAACAGTGGTTGAACTCCTTACCACGAGGTTCTATCACTACATGGGATCAAATGACCGAGAAATTCTAATTGAAGTACTTTCTACCGGCTAAGACAGCTAAGTTGAGGAATGATATCTCTTCCTTCGTGTAGATGGACTCAGAGACCCTATATGATGCATGGGAGAGATATAAAGATTTATTGAAAATGTGCCCTCACCATGGGTTACCCCTATGGCTACAGGTTCAAACCTTCTACAACGGTTTGAACCCCTCAACTAGGTAATTGATCGATGCTGCCGCCGGTGGTACTCTGAATAATAAAACACCTGGAGAGGCTTATGAGTTTATAAGCAAGTCATGAGGACGAAGCCGACAAAAGTAGCCGGTGTTTTTAACTTAGATACGGTCACCATGTTATCAAATTAGGTAGAACTTTTGAATAAAAATTGATGGTTTATGTGTTTCTACGCATGTACATCCAGAGTGATGCAATGCGATGCAAATGGAGGTGGAATGAATAATTCGAATATTTACCCTATGGTCCTAACATGGAGAATGAAGCGGATAAATTATATGAGTAATAATTCTAGACCTCAAAATAATTCTTATAGTAATAATTATAATGCAGGATGGAGGAACCACCCAAATTTCTCATGGAGTGGTCAATGAAATCACAGACTACAACCCCCTCCAGGTTTTCAACAACAACATTATCAACAAGAGAAGAAACTGAACCTTGAAGAGATGTTAGCAAAATTTATTTCAGTGTTAGAGACCCATTTTCAAAACACCGAGACGGCTTTGAAAAATCAGTGAGCGTCGATTCATGGGCTCGAAAATCAAATTGGGCAACTTGCTAAATTAGTTTCAGAAAGGCAGCAAGGTAGTTTACCTAGTAGCACCGAACCCAACGCAAAAGAGCATGTGAAAGTAGTTACACTAAGGAATGAGAAAGTGTTGGCTGAACCTGAAAAGAAGCTGCACCAGCGAGAATCGATAAGGAAAAGGACGAGGGGGTAAAACCCGAAGTGAGTGAAACACCAGTACTTAAGGAATGTAAACCACCGATCCCATATCCAGCAAAGTTGAAGAAAGACCGCATGGATGCACAATTCGGTAAATTTCTTGCACTTTTTAAACAGTTTCATATTAACTTACCTTTTGTTGAAGCTATTTCGCAGATGCCCACATATACAAAATCTTTGAAAGAGCTATTAACAAATAAAATTAAGTTTGAAGAGCTATCCACTGTGGAACTCAACGAGGAATGTTCACCTATTCTTCAAAATAAACTACCAACTAAGCTGAAGGATCCAGGAAGTTTTACTATTCTCTGTCTTATTAGTAGTTTAAATATTGAAAAAGCATTGACTGATTTAGGTGCTAGCATTAATTTGATGCCTTATAAAATGTTCAAGCAGCTTGGTCTTGGGGAACCAAAACCCACTAGGATGAGTATTCAATTAGCTGATAGATCTGTTAAATATCCTAGAGGTATTATTGAAGATGTCCTTGTAAAAGTAGATAAGTTCATATTCCTGTTGATTTTTGTGCTTGACATGGGCGAGGATGTTGAGGTGCCTTTAATTAA
This sequence comes from Gossypium sturtianum, assembly GCA_025698515.1. Lineage (NCBI taxonomy): Eukaryota > Viridiplantae > Streptophyta > Magnoliopsida > Malvales > Malvaceae > Gossypium > Gossypium sturtianum. The sequence continues at coordinate 143,272,069 of CM046955.1, read as the reverse complement.
AGGCCGTCCTTTTCTAGCTACTGCTAAGGCTGTCATTGATGTGGGCGATGGTAATCTTGTGCTTAGGGTAGGTGACGAAGAGATTATTTTTAAAATCTATTATGCCATGCGATTTTCTAAAGAACAAGATGATTCCTATTATTTTATTGATTATATTGACCATGTTATTCAAGATTCATTCACGAAATTGTTCATAAGGACACATTGGAGCTGTGTCTTGTCCAAAGAGAGGAGGTAGATGGCGATACTCTTTGTGATAGGTAAGACAAAAATTAATTTAGATTCTAATGAGTCTTCACTGAGACAGAAGAATTATGAGGGCATTGAGGTAAACGATAAATTAAAATTAAAACCCTCTATTGAAGAACCTCCCAAATTAGAATGAAGCAATTACCAAATTACCTAGAGTATGCGTTCCTTGGAAATAATTCTACATTACTAGTGATTATTGCTTGGACTTGCAGCCAAATGAGAAAGATGAGTTATTACAAGTATTGAAGGAGCATAAAGAGCCATAGCTTGGAATATTTACGACATTAGAGGATCTGTCCTTCTTTTTGCACTCATAAATTTTAATGGAGGATGACTACAAACCTTGTTTGCAAGCTCAAAGACATTGAATCCTAACATGAAAAGAAGTCGATAAAAATTTGAGGTAATCAAACTTCTAGATCTTTGGAGTTATTTATCCTATTTACGACGATGCTTGGGTGACTCTGTGCGAGTTTTTTTAAGAAGGAGGCATGGTATTGTTGTAGCCAATGAGAAGAATGAGTTGATTAAGACGAGAATAGTCACGGGATGGAGAGTTTGCATTAAATATAGGAAGTTGAGCGATGCCATGAGAAAAGATCACTTCCCTTTGCCATTCATTGATCAAATGTTGGAAAAATTATCTTGGCATATGTATTATTGCTTCCTAAATGGACTCTTTGACTACTTTCAAATCCCGATAGCTCTCGGGGACCAAGAAAAAACAACATTTACTTGTCCATATGGTACGTTTGCTTATCGAAGAATGCCTTTTGGATTATGTAATGCTCCTGCTACTTTTCAGCGTTGCATGTTGGCCATTTTTGATGAACTTGTAGAAGACATTATGGAGGTATTCATGGACGACTTCTCGATATTCGATAATTCTTTCCATCTTTGTCTTAAAAATTTAAAACGAGTTCTAATGAGATGTGAGGAACCGAACCTTGTGCTTAATTGGGAAAAATGTCACTTTATGGTTCGGGAAGGGATTGTGTTGGGCCATAAAATTTCTAGTAAAGGGTTTGAGGTTGATAGAGCAAAAATTAAAACCATTGAAAAATTACCTCCCCCTAGTTCAGTTAAGGCTATTCGAAGCTTTTTAGGACATCTTTGGGTTCTATAGAATATTTATTAAAGATTTTTCTAAAATAGCTAAGCCTTTAACTAATTTGCTAGAAAAGGATGTGCCCTTGATTTTAGTTAGGAATGTTTAGAAGCATTTAATATTCTTAAAGAAAAATTAATTAATGCTCAGATTGTAGTTTTTTTTGACGATTCAATTTACCCTTTGAACTAATGTGTGATGCGAGTGATTTTGCGGTAGAGTGCGATTCTTGGGCGATGAAGAGACAAGCATTTTCAACAAATTTATTATGCTAGCAAGGCGTTGTGATCGCACAAGAAAATTACACTACTACGAGAAAAGAATGGCTAGTTTGTGGTTTTTGCATTCGATAAATTTAGACCATATTTGATATAATCTAAAGTTATCGTTTACACTTGACCATTCAACGCCGTTATCTCTAACTAAATCGGATGCAAAACCTCAACTCATAAGATGGATTTTATTATTGCAGGAATTCGATTGGAAATCTAGGATAAGAAGGGAGCTGAAAATCTTACAGTAAATCACCTTTCGAGGCTAGAGAATTCACATATCAAGGAGCTTGATGAGAATGAGATAAATGACTCGTTTCCTGAGGAACAACTCTTAGTTATAACCGACTCTGAATTTCTTTGGTTTATGGATATTGCGAATTACTTAGCTGCTAACATACTACCAAAAGGGTTAACACATCATTAAAGAAGCGATCCTTTGCCGATGTAAAAAATTATTTTTGGGAGGATCCTTTTCTTTTTCGTGTATGTGCAGATCAAGTAATTTGGAGGTGTGTTACAAAATCAGAAGCGAGCGAGTAAAATCTTGGAACACTGCCACTTAGGACCAACAGGAGGACATTACAGTGGGACTAGGACGGCATACAAAACACTTGAATCAGGTTTTTATTGGCCCATACTGTTCAAGGACGCAAACAGGTATGTTACTTATTGTGATAGATGCCAGAGAACAGGTAATATTTCTAAATGTGATGAAATGCCTCAAACTTATATGCTCTCATGTGAAATATTTGATGTCTGGGGCATTGATTTTATGGGCCCATTTCCTAGTTCGTTTGGTAATAAATACATCCTAGTAGCGGTCGATTATATGTCAAAATGGGTAGAAGCTCAAGCTTTACCTACCAATGATGCTAGAGTGGTAGTTAGATTTCTTAAGAAGCTCTTTTCTCGATTTGGAACATCTAGAGTAATTATTTGTGATAGGGGTACTCATTTTTATAATGCTCAATTTGATAAAGTTCTTAAGAAGCATGGAGTGCATCATAAAACAGCTACCCCTTATCACCCTCAAACTAGTGGACAAGTTGAAGTTGCAAATCGAGAGCTCAAACGTATCCTAGAGAAAACTATAAGTCGAATAGGAAGGGTTAGGCGATAAAACTAGATGACGCTTTATGGCCCTATATAACTTCTTTTAAAACACCCATAGGAACATCTCCTTACAAACTCGTTTATGGAAAAAGTTTTCATTTACCATTTGAACTAGAGCACAAAGCATTCAGGGCTATACAATTCCTAAACTATGATTTTAAACTTGCAGGTGAGAAGAGATTGATGCAGCTGAACGAGTTAGATGAGTGGCGAGCCAATGCTTACGAGAACTCGCGATTATATAAAGAAGCAACAAAGCAACACCATGATGCTCGTTTGAAGCAGCCCAAACAATTTGCAGATGGAGATCTTGTCCTTTTATATAATTCAAAGCTCAAGTTGTTTCCCGAAAAACTGAAATCAAGATGGTCAGGTCCATTCATAGTACAAACCATTTTCCCATACGGTACGATAGAGGTAACTCATCCAGAATAGGGCACATTCAAGGTAAACGGTCATCGACTTAAACTTTATAGTAGTGAGGATTTTAGAAATGATAGAGAGGAGCTTGACTCATGAACCTTCGTAATTGTGCGCACAAGGTAAGTCTAGCTTAGACTTTAAATAAGCACTTCTCAGAGAGGCAACCAGAGTGTTAACTGCTGCTAATTTTCTTATTTTCATTTCATGGTATTTTTAAAAAAATTATTTGAATAAATAAAAATGCGAGTTTTTGGCCAAACATGGCACAGACACGGGGTGTGTCCTTGGCCGTGTGACTTAATGAGGGGTTCGACGGTGAGTTACAAGGCACAGGAATATGGCCATGTAACCCACACGGCCTAGATACGCAGGCGTGTCCTTAGATGTGTGACCCACATGGCCTTGACACATGGGCGTGTCCTTGGCCTGTGGATATTGAGACTTAGTTTTAAAATTTTAAGGAAATCGACGATAAGTTACGGCTGGCGACACGGCCGTGTAACCCACACGGCCTGGACACACGGGTGTGTCCTTGGCCGTGTGGATCCTGGAGCTTAATTTTCAAAAAAATATACTTCACACGGGCGTGTGACATAGCCATGTGGACCACACGGTCTTGACACACGGGCGTGTCTAGGCGTGTGAAACACGGAGCTAATTTTTTCAATTTTAAATCAAGTCGAGAGAGTTACGGGCAAGGCACGGCGGCGTGTGCGAGACACGGTCGAGCCACGGCGTGTAGGAGGTCACGGGAGTGGGAGAAGATAAGGAGGTTGCACACGACCACGACACTGGACACTCGGTGTGTTCGAGGCCGTGTGAAGACTGGCCTAGGATTTTTATCGACACAGGCTTCCAACACACCCACACGAGTGTGTGACACGGCCGTGTGGCCCAACACGGGCCTCATACGACCGCGTCACACATTTAACCTTAATCCCATTTAAGTTTCTTGATTTTTGTCATCTTCCTCAACTTACTTTCCCTTCAACCGCTGCTCCCATACATCCCCTACTTGACCGTAGTCGCCTCCCATCACCTCGCCTGCCCTTTCCGACTGTCGTCCCACCAGCCCGAACCCCTCTCTTTCAGCCTTCCCCTTCACTTCGCACCACCACACTTTGTCCCCTCGCCCCTCGTCCCCTCATTGGCTCGCGTTACCATTTCCTCTCATCTCTCCTCTCTCTCGTCCTTCCACCCTCGACCAGCCACCCTTCCCTTTCCCCTCTCCCCGATTTCTCACTTCGTCGCCCCACTCTATCCCGAACTCACCACCTCCCCCCGACCCTCTCACTTTCCCTTTCCTCCTCTTTACCCCGACCCCCTCAGCCATCTCCTTTCCTTCCCATTCCACGATAGTCGGTGCCGCCTCGAACCACCACTACTCCATCTTCTTTACTCCGGTCACCATCATCCACCATTTATTTTATTTCATTTTTATTTTATTTATTTATTTTATTTATTATTCTTATTAGTTATATTATTTTATTTTTTAGTGCTTATTTTTATTTTTATTCTTAGTTATATATATATATATACATTTTTACTTGATTGCTGCTATTATTTTATTTCATTTTTATATCATTCAATGTTCATTCTTCATACTCTTCTTTTTTTTCGTTCATAGCTACTATTACGATTCTTCATTAGTTTATTATTTTACTCGCTCACTGTTTATATGACTATTGTTCTATTTATTTATTTCTTTATGTTTTTCTTTATTATTATTATTATTATTATTATTATTATGTGTTCGTATTTCCGTTGTTAATGCTATTTCATTATTATTGCTTGCTTGACACTAGTTCATAGTATGTTAAGAGTCAATTTTCTATTTGGGCGATTGAGATTTGGATGCGCGTCTTTGGATAATTCTTCATGTCGAATTTTAATTTACACGATCGTTTCTCAGCTTACTTGTGTTTTTATTTGGTGATGCGCATTTTCTGCTAGTGAATTATTTTATTTTAGGTACATCATGACAAACACACGTGGTAAGACTAAGGACGCCGTCCCCGCTTCGAAAAAATGAAAGACTCATGGTGCGACCTTCTCCTCGAGAGCTTCTGCCGAGGCCCGCCACCCTTATCTCCAATTATCAGTAGGCCTCCAAGAGGATCTATTTCATTACTTAGGCAGCGCCCACTCGGCCTAGGTGATGTATTGATTGGGCGCGTTAGAGTAGGTTCGACTAGGCGATGATGTTCGCGTCTTTATTACCACGACTCAGTGGGATAGATTCTTCTCCATCATCGAGCCCACATACATAGAGCTTACTTTGGAGTTCTGCGCAACATTTCTTCTCTGATGGGTCATGACAACCCCATGGCGAGCTAGACACCATCACTTTTTGACTTGGTGGTTTGGTGCGCGGATGAGTGTCCCCGAATTTGGTGCTACTTTGGGACTCTACTGCGAGGAGTTTATGAGTCTTTGAGAACTTCCTCCATCTACATCGGCATATCCATTACACACCATCACGTTGTTAGAAAGAGCTTACGGTGAGCCAAACACTTTATGATGCGAGTCGCTCGGCGACGACTTCTCTCTCTCGACTTTACGGTACCTTCATGCACTTTTAGCTCACACTTTGTGGTAGGAGAGAGAGCACGAGTCGTTAGCACTCATGATGCTTATTTTCTATGGAGCATGGCCAGCGACCATATCATTGATTAACATACTTTATTGCCTTAGCCTTCCGCCATTAGGTAGCGCCACGGGAAGGGCGCGCATCTGTTTAGGCCCTTATGTAACTTCGCCTTGCTCGACACTTGGTCTCCTCGACACACGAGCGATCCTCTACACTTAATCTCGTCGGCGGATGTCCCTATAGGAAATCTCGAGCATGAATCGTATGAGGGCGATCGGCGGTGTCGTGGAGTGAATCCCCCTCGATGTCGATTGTTTCATTCGACACTCGGAGAATGAACTCGAGAACTTCAGCGATGATGTTCCTCTCGATCACGAGGACCCACCACGACATTCACCTTGAGTCACCACCTATTCCATACATTTCTATTTTTCTAGTTTGGTAATTTATCAATTCAATCTCGATTTTAACCATCTTTTTCAACCTTTCTCCACGCCTTTAACCTAAGCCCCATTACAACCTCTTAAAGACCTATTGATTTGTGTATCATCTCATTTTATAGTGGTGGAGATTTGATTTTCATGCAAGCTTATGGTAATGACTTTTCATGTTTGACTATTGAGTGCTTATTTTTTAACCTTAAACACTTTGAGTGATTTGAGTGAATATTTAGTGAGGATGTCAATTCTTGTCGGTTTTGAATTAAAGGTAATTACTTAGATAAGGGGAAATACCTATGTTTTCATGCATTAAAAAAATGCTCGACTTGGATTGTTTGAATCTTTAATACTCTTTTAGTTGAATTATCAATGTATGATTATTTGTGAATTATTTCAAAACATTATTGATGAGAATTATAAGTTGAGAAAGATTAATTTTAATTGTGAATTGAGGATTTTGCTTGAGGACAAGGAAACGCTTAAGTGTGGGGATATTTGATAAACCATAAAAGTAACATGTTTTTAATCAAATTCTTGATGCGTTTTTGGATGATTTATTATGTAAATTAGTGAATTTTATGCTCCTAACCCTTTAAATTCATGTTTCTATACTTAGGTGAGCATAAGGGAGCGAAAAGAGAGAAAAACGGGCCATAATTGGACAAAAATAGTTGTTTTCAGGATTCACATGGCCTGGGCATTTCCACATGGGCTGGGCACACACGCCCATGTGCCAGCCCGTGTCGATTTTGCACCCTGTTTCTCTTTTACGTGAAAAAAAGCCAATTTTTAGGGATTCTGAGCATTCTAAAGTTTATAAATACATAGTAGAAGAGGACTTAAAGGGACACGCAGAGAAGAGCAAAGAAAAGACTCGAAGAACGCCACTGGATTCATTTCAAAAGCAGATCTACTTCAAGATTGAAGATCTCCATTCAATTTCTTTAGAAGTTTTATTGGGTTTCTTTATGTCTTGTTGTTTTCCTAACTTTGAGATGATGTTATTCCAGATTATGAACTAAATTCCATAGATACCTAGGGAAGATGAAACCTATATGAATCTTATTATTTGATTTCTAAATTACATGATAAATACTTGATTCTTATTCTCAATTATGTATGCTTATTTCGTGTTTTAATATTTTTAGGATATTAATTCATGCTTAATGTGCTTATTTCACTGGAGCAAAAGTCCCTGTTTAAGAGTAGATCTAGCATAATTGAGTGGAGTTGCATGCAATCCTAGAAATAAGACGACATAAATCTATCGGATTAGAGTCAAATCTAATAGGGGAATCCATAGATCGAGTTAATGCGACAATAGGGGTTTTAATTAGAAAGAGGTTTCAATTAATCAACCTAGAGTCAGTTGTTTTTACTCTTGAAAGAGATATTAACATAATTTAGGGATTTCTACGGATCAAGGCACAAGTGAATAAATCGCTTAATCCAGATTCAGAATAATAAGTGAAGTCTAGATTGATTCTTTCACAGGTTTTACCTATCTCATTGGTTTTATTCGATTACTTTTCCAAATTCATTCTCTGTTGCGTTCTTAGTAATTAGTTTAGTTAATTTTAGATTAAAAACAATTCCTTCAATTTATAGGCTTGATAATAGAAAAATAGTAAGTACTAGTACTTTTAGTCCTCGTGAATACGATATTCCTGACTCACCATAGCTATACTATTATTCGATAGAGTGCGCTTGTCTTTGTCATAATTTTTAGTTATTTAAGTGACCATCATGGACTTATAACATTCAATCAAAAGAAAAAAAGACAAATTAGGAAAGGTGAAGGATGGGGAGAGGGTTTTAAAATTCAAAGCCTTCAAAATAGATGAGTTTGGGGTATTTAATAATTAATATTATTTTATATTGTTGAATAGTAAATTAATTGTATCGGTGGTTGAACCTCTTTGGATCGAAAATTAATGATTTGATTGATTTGATTATCGATCTAATTTTAAAAACATTAATATTTAGGTTTAAATTGAAACAATGCACATAAATTAGTATAACTGAAATCTGTATGCAATGAACCACCTAATTTAATACATAATTTGACATAAATAAAAAATATTATCTTGGAAATATATTGAAAGAGGAAAGTAATCGTATGTAAATGGATAACTTGGAAGAGATAATGAAGCAGCAATCATTATATCAGCAGTGGCATCTTTTCGATGTATGGCTGCTCACTATCTTGACTGCATTTATCGTTTGATTCTTTTCTTAATTAGCCAAACTCATGTTAACAATGGTATAACAGTAATTAATTACTTCATGGACAGAACATCAATATATAAATACCTCATATATAATAAGCAACAACGTATCAAAGTACACCAAATAATGGGAATTGGAGAACTCCCATTTATACAAACAAATATAAGTGTGCAAAATCAATACTCATAATAAAGACACAAAGACGACTAAAAACCTTATTAAACCATATCCAGTATGTAGCAGATAAAAAAAATGGGGTATTTCAAGGAGTAGAACGAGAAGGTGGTGGGGACAAGAAAGGAATAGAGGGAACTGCAGTCGGGATTGTGGGGACTGAAGGAATGCTTGGCAGAGGGGGCAGTCCTCTTGGCAATGTGGTAGGAAGTGGAGGAAGCGCCCCAGGGTTCGGGAGATTAGGGAAAGATGGCAATGGTGGAAAAGAGAAAGGAATAGGGGGAATTGCAGTTGGGATTGTGGGGACTGAGGGAATGCTTGGCAGAGGGGGAAGTCCTGTTGGCAATGTGGTAGGAAGTGGAGGAAGCGCCCCAAGCCATGGGAATGATGGTCGGGATGGCGTTGGGAGATTAGGGAAAGATGGCAAACTTTGCGTTTGAGGCTGCTGCAGAAGGTGACGAGCTGCTACCCCAACATCAATGCTTGCAAATGACAAAGCCATCAAGAATGCTAAAGCAAAGCAATTGAAAGAGGCCATTTTTGTTCAGAGATTTCGAAACAAATGAAGCAGATGAAAAAAAGTTCTTTATCTGAATAGTTGTGAGTGAGGAAAACAAAGCAAGGTATTGAGGTTTATATAGGCATTGGAGCAGGGAATAGAAATCCCCTGCCCCTAAACAATGCCACATTCATGCCCCCAAAACAAAATAGCATCACATGTTTTTTATTTTTTCCATTTTAATTGTAGTTCATTTTTTAAATAAAAATTAATAATGATTTGGATTAGTTTTTAACTTATTATCAACGTTTTTGGTTTATTTTTATTTTCTATTAATATTACCTATTCTTTAATTAACAAATTTATAATGACTTTGAGTTAATTTAACAGATTTTGTTTTATAATCGTTCTTATAATAAAATTTTACAAGGTGGGAACAAGTCCCACAGTGACAACATGATCCTTAAATTTTGGGTGGTGGCATGCCTTTAGTCAAAGGATCAGCTAACATCTGCTCAGTGTTAATGTGCTCAATGACCACTTTCTTTTCTTTAACATGTGACCTTATGCCTAGATATTGAATGTCGATATGTTTACTTCGACTTCCACTTTTTTTCGTTCTTAGCCATAAAGACAGAAAGTGAATTGTCACAATATATGAAATAATCAAAACCCATAATGACTCAGCCTAAAAAACTCGAGCCTCAAACCCAAATTAAATGAAATCAAAATCAAAATTTATTATATACAATTGCACAAAATTAACATAATCTAAGTGTCATAGTGCACTTTAAATTAAAGTTTACGTTTGGCATTATAGATTTAGTCAATATTCATGTGTAAAATCTTGAGATTTATTCCCTTAACTAAAGTAATATGTCAAATAGAATACTTGAACTATCCTCCATGTTGGCAAAGTTTATGTACATTAGAAGCGAACTAAATAATTAGAATAAACCTAAAGTATGGCTTACATATAATTTATTCACAATGTGACTTAAACTTTAGCCTTCAAGATTTCACAGTCTCAATTTATGTCTTAAAATTTTAAGATCGTTTTAAGTTTGTTAAAAAGTCAAAAGTTTAGAAAATTAGAATTGTTGCTTGAGGCGTGAATATCCCTATTCTTAAGAATATTCGTGGATTTACTATCTCTCAAGATTTAATTTGTATCATTCGCAATGAAAAAATTGAAAAAAATTCCCATTTGAATGGAATTGAGCTATTAGGCTCAAGCCTCGTGTGCGCATACATATTCTCTTATTTTTAGTCTCACAAATTTATAGTAAACCAAATCTATATAAACATCATTTAATAGGTGTATCTAAAATATGTGTAATATGTGTAATTCTTTAAAATACATGAAAACTTCCAATATTTTGGTTTGTCTTATTTTAGGTTCAAATCATTTGAATTTGAGGCTAAGTTTTCATGTCGAATTTGAGCGTCATAACCAATATTACGGCCCAACAACTTGAGAACCACCATAGTTTCCATATCCTTGAAAAGATCATTTGGATCTGATTTGAAAATTCTATAGTCGGAATACCATTGAAAATAGTTTTTAACATCGCCTTCTAGGAATTCAAAATCTTGATGCATTCGACTTGAAAGATCGAGACCCTTTTTCTTGATCCGATACTCCTTTCCCTAACAACATCTATTTCGAGAAACCTTTGATTGCGGGTCCAAATCCGTTACCATCTCAACATCCGTATCACCATCCTTCTCTTTGAATCTTACCTTTTTCATTTCTCGGTCATCAGTAGGCCAGGATTGATGACCGGAGCGGTTTCTAGAGAAGAAGCCATCTTGACCGATATCATTTTCAATATACATTATCAAACATCATCAATATTGTTTTTATCTTTTAATTACCACTTTATCGAAACCATTTTTTTATTTCTTGGAAAAGCGAGATCGACTTTAAAAATATGGAGTCGCCACCAACCCTTCTTTTGTTTAGGTGGGGTTGGATCACCTTGTAAAAAATAATTTTGGTCTCTGAAATAGGAAAAAAAAACAGGTTAGAGTCGATTACACACGAGGAAGGATTAGCACCATCGTATGCCCAAAACTGGTACCAAATTGATTAACTAGTGTCCTTATGTTGAAAATCTAAAAAAATTTAAAATGTAATCCTTTTTGGAAAAGGCTGATCAATTTGAATTGCATCTCAAGATTCACTCGTTCTAAGGAAATAAAACATCACATCCAACACGTTAGGATATGACATATTTATGCCTCAATACCGAGATTATCTTTGATTTTCAAAACAAGCAATTAAAAGGTTATTTAGTTATTTGGTCAAACGAAAAAAATGCAACCCAGCACGTTAGGGTACAATTTTTCGAGTTTCCAAACACTAAATATTGCCTTATTTCAAAAGGTTTTCAAATAGGTGATTTTAAAACCAGTTCAAAATGTTTGGTTTGAAATTGGATGAAAGTTGGAATGGGAATCGTGATATAGCAAAAAGAAATACAAGCATAATACAAGCATGAAATATGGATTTTTAGCAATAACACTTATACAAAATGAATAATAGCATTAACATTAACATTCAAAGGATAAGAAATTAAAAAGTAATTTAAAAAACCAAGCCAATTAACACAAATAAAGTATAACAAATTTAAAAAAAAAACAAATAATTTGTAAGAAGAACAATTTGAAGTCATTGATATATATATAAACAAATAATAAAAAATTAAATAAACAAATGATATGTATGAAAATTTTAAAAAATCAATAAGAAATAAAGAGAACAAAATCATATATTAAATAGAAATATATAAAGGAATTTTAAAATAAACATTAAGTATGTAGAAAATCAAAAGATGTAATATATTAGGTAATCTATATTAATTTAAATAAATAATATACATGAGATGAAAGATTTATTATAAAAAAATGTATATATATATATATAGACAGCAATATATATAAAAGTATTTGAAATGAACGAAAATATATAATAAAATATGGTCTCTTAAAAAAAAAATTATGTATACCAAATTTAAAAGGAAATATATATATATATACATAAGTAGTTTTAAAAGAAACTAAATATATACATAAATAGATTTAAAAGAAAGTATATACATAAAAAATTATGGAATCAACAATATGTACATAAAATAAAATAATTTTATCATAGATTATATATGTATGTATAAAATAGTAATATATAAGAATATTTAAATTGAACATTATACAAATCTTTGAAACAAAGTAATATATAAATTTTTTTTTAAAAAATAAACTATAGTAAACAAATAAAAATATATAAATGAAAATATAAAAATAACATATTAAAACAATGCAAAAATGAATGAAATAGTTCAAAATATTATATATTTAAATAATTTTTAAAGCGAATAATTTATAAAAAAATAAGAAAGCATAATGAAAACTAAAAGCAGATCTAATTGAAAATAAAGCGAAATTAAAAGAGTAATTTTTAAACAAATAAAGTTATAAAAAGCAGGATCGGGGACCTAAATAGAATGCACCTAAATAGCAGGGATTAAAAATAAAATTTAGCCAAAACTACGAGCATGACGTATAAGCATGTATTGATTTGAAATTGCGCTCAAATTACAGAGATCGATTAAAAAGTGTATAAAGATTCTAATCAAATAGCGGTACAAAAAAACAAGGACTAAATGCGCAAATTATCCATTCACCGCATGAAAACGCTTGCGGATCTGTGGATATTGGATCGGGTTGGATCGGGGCGTTCTATCGACACCGTTTTAGAGCAAGCTGAAAGCAGGCCTAAGCGGTGCCATTTCACCCATCTTGATAAAACCAAAATTAAACCTAATCTCTAATCACTTATTCATTGAGAAAAGAAAACCTAACTCCTAGCCCTCTCCTTAATCGGCCGCCACAAAAACCGGTCATCAAAACCCTCCGACTACCATACGCTTGAAATCGATGGAGTTGGATGAAGAGCGAGAATATAGCTATTTCTGCGCCTATACTCGAAAGCATTATCACATTCGCATCGGATCCCCATTTCAACCGATTTACGACAGGCGAATAGGGATCGGCGGCGATATTAATAGATAAGTGTTCGAATTTTATTTCTTTTGCATGCAATAGCCAAAAATCAAGGGCAAAGAATAAAGGAAAATAAATCTTAATGAATAAAAGAAAATCGAGAATCACCTTCCAATATTTTTGTCTACTTTCGATTTAGTATTTTTTTTTGCGTATGAGTGCGTAAGTTTTTAGTGTACAATGTTTGGATTTTTATAGCGGAAAAAATGAAATACACGTTTTTAATTCTTCTCTTTGTATTCTACGATACTCTGCTCTTCTCTATTATTGTTGTTCTTTGCTTTTTGTTGCAAGTACAGCTGTGGGAGGAGGCCGTTGGATGGCGGTGTGAGGCTACACTCTTGCGAACAAAGGCACTAGAAGACCCGAAAGCCTCTAGAGTTTACGAAGTTTCAAATTAGGTCGGATCATTTACGTATTCGAGCCATTGGAACTGATCTGCTCGGAGTCTTGGAATAGGTATTGGGCCATTCGAGTCTTGTTAGGAATTGGGCTAGGTTGGTTTATTCGGGTCTGGGCCTTATTTGTAAATAGACTCTTAATTTTGGGCTACAATCTGAATTTGGGCCAATGTAAAATATAATTGGACTTTCAATATTAAGTTTTCATATTTATTTTGGCTTGTATTTAGGCTAAAACTGTAAATGGACTTTGAACCCTTAAAAAAAACATTATTGGTTTATTTTTTTTTATTTTGGTTTTATTAATGGGTTAGTTAATAGGCTCGGGAAAATTGGGCCTATTACAGCTGCCCCTCTTTGCTCATTGTCGTGTAACGAGAATAGAGAAAAGACTTCAAAAAGGGCCAATTTTGCCCGGTTTTACCAAATCTTGACCCCTTTCAGTGCTTTTTCACTTTGAGTAGCTTCGTTCCATCCCGCTGCATCCTCAGTGGCATGAGAACTAGCGCTTCAAACCAACTCAAGGAATTTAGACATGTGGCTTAAATCTGCTCCCCTGCTACTTCGGGAAGATAAGATTCCCCATCTTTCAATCTTCAATCTACTCCCTTGCTATTCCAGGAAGATAAGACCAGTGGCTAAAATCTGCTCCCCTGCTACCTCGGGAAGATAAGATTTGCCATCTTCGACCTGTCCCACTACTATCTCGAGGAGACCAAAATCTACAATCCTTAGTCTGCTCCCTTGCTACATCAGGAAGATAAGACCATAATCTTCAGCCTGCTCCCTTGCTACCTTAGGAAGATAAGGCTAGTGGCTAAAATCTGCTCCCCTGCTACCTCGGGAAGATAAGATTCGCCATTTTTTATTTGCCCCCTGCTATCAACATCTTCAGTCTGCTCCCTTGCTACCTCAGGAAGATAAGACTGCAATTCTCAGCCTGCTTCCTTGCTACATCAAGAAGATAAGGCTAGTAGCTAAAATCTGCTCCCCTGCTACCTCGGGGAGATAAGATTCGCCGTTTTTGATTTGCCCTACTGCTATATCGAGGAGACAAAATCAACATCTTCAGTCTGTTCCCTTGCTACCTCAGGAAGATAAGACTACAATCCTCAGCCTGCTTCCTTGCTACATCAGGAAGATAAGGCCAGTGGCTAAAATCTGCTCCCCTGCTACCTCGGGGAGATAAGATGCACCGTTTTTTATTTTCCCCACTGTTATCTCGAGGAGACAAAATCAACATCTTCAATATTGCTATGCCATCCCCTGAGGACATGTCCTGTAGACTTGGTTTCATATGCTTATGTTTATGCTAAATGATTAGGATGCTATGATCAGAATGAATCAAATGCACCTAGCCAAATAATATGAATGCATGAATGTCATGAGAATGATTCCTGTTTAAGGGGTCATCGCTCATTGTTCATCAGGGTATTATTACTGACGTAATATGTTGCTCTCTTGCTCGATTGGTAGTTTCAACAAGACTTGAAGAAATAATTATCTTACTCAACAAGTTTGCCCCACTGTAACCTCAGAGTTCATTTGGGACATAAAATTTGTACCATCTTCAAACCATCTCATTGTGACTTAGGGTACAGGATCTGAATCTTTTCCAATCCATCCCATCGCCATTCAAGGGTATATATCCTCTTGAATCAATCTTACTATCATTCAAAGGTAGAAGATTTGTTTCATTTTCAATCCAACCCACCACAACTCAAGAGTAGAGGACTGTATACTCAAGAATATAAGATTTGTATCAATTTCCATCCATCCCACTGCAACTCAGGGGTATAAGATTTGTATCATTTTCAATCCATCCTACCACAACTCAAGGGTAGAGGATTGAAAACTCAAGAAATATAAGATTTGTATCAATTTCCATCCCTCCCACTTTGCAACTTTCGGGGGTATAGGATTCGTATCATTTTAAATCCATCCTACCACTACTCAAGGGTAGAAGATTTGTATCTTCTTTAGTCAATTACACCATCCTTTGGTGTCATGACCAGATGAATGTTGGCTTCTCTTTTTCAAGAATAACCACCCCATAATGCCTGACGAACATTATTTGCTTGTTCATCATTACAATATTTTGACATTTTGTTCAAGAAATCTGAAGAAATAGTCTGCACTTAAACTCTTCCTTCTAAGATATTCCAAACCTTAGGTTTGGTAAGTTCTAAACAATAGTCCTGCTTCAGGTTCTTGTATTATTTAGAAACCTCTAGAGTAATATGCGAAACTTCTTTTATGAAAGTATTATTAGTTCATTCATCATTATTTCAATGCAACATGCTTGTAAAAGATCATAAGAATGAACAAGAACAGAATTGATTTGGAGCAAAGATCGAAATGAATAAATGATAAAAAAAAATATTGATTGAAAAATACTCATCTTTGAAAAGAACAAAGATAAAAAAAAGAAATTGATTGAAAATGCACATCTTGAAAGGAACAAAGTATTCAAAGATTGCAAATTCATGATAAAATAAAGACTAGGTGCCCCAGATATCGCAACTTGAGCTTCTCTGTACGAACTTCCTGAAGACCATTTTGAGCCCAGGATGTGTTTAGGAGATCTCGAGTACTTTGTCAATGCTCCAAGATGTAGCATATCCCTTCTTCGTTAATTCAAGTATAGCAAGATCACCGCATGCCCCTCTCTTAATCAAAATTTGAGCCGCCCTTTTCGGATTTTCAACTCAAATCCCCTTTGGTCTCAAGGCGCCCTTTGCGGGTTTTCACCTTGGCCTCTCCTTTATTTCTTTTTATTTTTATGGTCTCAAAGTGCCCTTTGCGGGTTTTCACTTTGGCTCCTTTTTTTTTTAAAAAGGTCCCCAAAGCGCCCTTTACGGGTTTTCACTTTGGCTTCTTTAAGCATAGTACCTTTTGACTGAATCTGAATTTACAGGATTGGGTAAGATTTTCCCATCCATTTCAGTCAGAATCAGTGCTCCTCTGGAGAAAGCCTTTTTCACAACGTAAGGCCCCTCCCAATTTGGCATCCATTTCCCTCTAAAATCTTTTTGGATGGGGAGTATCTTTTTCAACACTAAGTCCCCTTCATGAAATTCCCTTGGGCGAACCTTTTTGTCATAAGCTCGCATCATTCATTTTTGGTACATCTGACCATGCTGGATAACCCTTAGCCTTTTTTCCTCGGTCAAATTCAACTGATCATAACGAGACTAGATCCATTCTGCTTCATCTAATTTTAGTTCTGACAAAACTCGAAGAGAAGGTATCTCCACTTCAATGGGTAAAACTGCTTCCATTCTATAGACCAATGAGAAAGGTGTTGCCCCAGTAGAAGTCCTGACAGACGTTCGATAAGCATAGAGGGCAAATGGTAGCTACTTATGCCAATCTCTATAAGTTTCAGTCATTTTCCCCACAGTCTTCTTGATGTTTTTATTGGCGACTTCCACGGCACCATTCATTTTTGAGGCGTCTGGCGACGAGTTATGGTGTTTGATCTGAAGCCCGACTACAAATTTATGCTATTATCTTGTTGTTCAAGTTGAGTGCATTATCTGATATGATCCTCTCAGGCATTCCATATTGACATATGATTTCCTTTTTTAAAAATCTGCTAACTGCCGATTTAGTAACGTTGGCATATGAAGCAGCCTCTACCCATTTGGTGAAATAATCAATAACCACAAAAATAAATCGATGCTCATTTGAATCTTTCAGCAAAATCGGCCCAATGACATCTATGCCCCACATAGAAAAAGGCCATGGGGATGTCATAACATGTAAAGGCGAAGGAGGCACATGAATCTTGTCACCATAAATCTGGAATTTGTGACATCTCTTGGCATAATTGATGCAATCTCCTTCCATAGTGGACCAATAATACCCGAACCTCATAATCTGCCTGGCCATTGTGAAGCCATTAGCATGGCTTCCACAAATGCCCTCATGGACTTCTTCCAGAATTTTCTTAGTTTCAACAGCATCCACCCATCTCAATAGTACCTGATCTTTTCTTCTTTTGTACAGGATTTCACCATCTAAGACATAGTCACAAGCTAGTCTTCGTAATGTCCTTTTATCATTCTCAGTTGCTTGATTAGGATATTCACAATTTCTTATATATCGCAATATATCGTGGTACCAAGGGCGATCATCTCTTTCTTCCTCCTCCATGTTATAACAATGAGCTGGGGCTTCGTGAATAATCATCTGAATGGGCTTTACATCCTCTGATTTGCTAACTTTGATCATGGAAGCCAAAGTAGCCAAAGCATCTACCATCTAGTTTTCATCCCGTGGGAGATAGCTGAAAGTAATATCATCAAACTCTTCAGTTAACCCCAGAACTATCTTTCGATAATTGACCAATTTGGGGTCTTTTGTCTCCCATTCTCCTTTCAGTTGGTAGATCACAAGTGCGGAATCTCCATATACTTCCAATACTCTGATCATCCGTTCTATGGCTGCACGCATTCCCATGATACATGCTTCATATTCAGCCATATTATTCATGCAATCAAAATCCAATTTACATGTGAACGGATAATGATCTCCATTGCCCCAATTCCATTACCCACAGCATTCGATGCTCCATCAAAATTCAGCTTCCAAAGATGCTCTTTTGCAACATTTTCTTGATGGTTGCCACATACATCAACTCTTCATTGGGAAAATCAAAATTCAAGGGCTCATAATCTTCTAGAGCTCTACTACTTGAAAAAAATGCTACTATGCTTCCCTTTCTGACTTTTGGCTCACATAAACTATGTCAAATTTCGAGAGCAAAATTTGCCATCTAGCCATCCTTCCATTCAAGGAATTTGACTCCATCATATATTTTAGAGGTCCAACTTGAGATTAGCCAAGTCGTATGATATAACATGTATTGCGCAATCTTCAAGTTGTCCATATCGAGAGCACAACATAACTTCTCAATTGGCGAATATCACATTTCACACTCGATGTAAATTTCTTGCTTTGAGGTAGTATATTGCCCTTTCTTTTAAATCTGACTCGTCGTGTTGTCCAAGTACACATCCTATAGAGTTATTAAATACCGTTAGATCTGATATTAATGGCCTATTTGGGCAATGAGGTGACAATCTTTGGGGCTTGACAAGTCTTGTTTGACTTTATCAAAAGCTTCTTGGCATTTATCATCTCACACACCCGGGTTGTGCTTCTTAAGGAGACGAAATATAGGATCACATCTCTTAGTTAACTGTGAGATAAACAGAGAAATGTAGTTTAATCTTCCAAGGAAACCTTGGACTTCTTTTTGAGTGTGCGGAGGAGGTAATTTTTGTATAGCCCTGACCTTGTCTGAGTCAATCTCAATTCCTCTTTTACTAACTACAAAGCCCAGCAATTTTCCAGATCTAGCTCCAAAAGTACATTTTGTTGGATTGAGTTTTAATTGGAATTTTCTCAATCTCAGGAATAACTTCCTCAAAACTTGGATGTGTTCCTCTTCTGTTCGGGATTTTGCAATCATATCATCAACATAGACTTCAATTTCTTTATGCATCATATCATGAAACAAGGTCACCATGGCCCTTGATATGTCGCACACGCATTTTTCAATCCAAACGGCATCACCTTATAACAAAACGTACCCCACAAGGTTATGAAGGTGGTCTTCTCCATATCCTCAGGATGCATCTTTATCTGATTATATCCCAAGAAACCATCCATGAAAGAAAACAGCGAAAAGCCTGCCCTGTTATCCACTAGAGTATCAATGTGTGGCAAAGGAAAATTGTACTTTGGACTAGCTTTATTTAAATCTCTGTAATCCACACACATCCGTACTTTCCCATCTTTCTTAGGGACAGACACAACGTTGGCCACCCATTCTGAGTATTTGACCACCTGCAGGAATCCAGTATCAAACTGCTTGTTGACTTCTTCTTTTATTTTCAGCACAATATCAGGTCTCATCCTTTTGAGTTTCTGCTGAACTGGCTTGCAATCTTCTTTTATGGGGAGGCGGTGTACTACAATATCAGTGCTTAACCTAGGCATATCTTGGTATGACCATGCGAAGACATCTTTGAATTCTTGAAGCAACCCAACAAGTTCACGCTTCATTTCTTTAGTTATGTATGTTTCGATTTTTACTACCTTTCCCTCTTCTAGGGTCACGATGTCCACTGTCTCCTTGTGAGGTAGAATTTGTTTCTCCTCTTGTTCTACCATCCTTAACAAGTCTGAAGATAAGCCGTTGTCTCTGTCATCTTCAAAGTCCTAAGATCCCTCTGAACACATGTCTTGCTCAAATAGTGATTCTGAGTCAATAGCAGCGTCACTCACGTCATTGATATCTGGGAACCTATTGAAGGTTCAAAGGAATGTACAATGAATAAATTCAAGAATAATTATTTATATTTTATGATTATGAATGAAATGGAAGAATGATTTGGAAGAGAATCCAAAGAATGAAAAGGAAAACAATATTATAAAAGAATGAAAGAATTTAAAATGAAAGAATATTTACTCCAAATAATAGCAAAATATACTTTATTGAAATAATGATGTTTGAACATGAGCCTATTTCATAAAAGAAATCTTATTGCTAGGCCAAAAGCAACAAGGGTGTTTGGAACATTACTCTGAGTATGCTCTAACTACTATAGGAATTTCTTCAGCAGTCCAATTGTCCAAAACACTCCCAGATTCATAAGGGCGGATATTTGATAAGATTCTTCCTCCAATTGTATCTTCAGATATAGCATTGATGTATACATTTCTCAACATTTCTTCAATGTCTTTTCCCTCTGGCGTTCTTTGTTCAGGGCGAATAATCCCTCCTGATACAAAAGTCTTAGAGATGTGAGGAATTATCATGGGTTCCCATTTGATTTCTTCACCACTCACCCGTGCCCTTCTTCTCTCCCGCCTTTTTTTTAATTCCCTCTTTCTCTATCTCGCATCTGGCTTGAACCCCAGACCAAAGTGGTCGTACTTGTCCTTCAGCATATGTACTTCAATTCTTCCTTGAAGACGCCTCTCAAGTCCCTTTCCTGGTAAAGCTCCCCTTCCAATCATTAATTGTAGACCCATCCTTGTATTTTTGGATATTTTTGGCACCGAAATCTTGCTTCCCTCAGTGATGAATGTTGCATTTACAAATTCCAAAGATCGAAATGAACATTCGATTGCTTCATCATCTATCTCCAAATATGGCGTATCACTGGTTACAGTGGCAATGATATCCTCCTCAGTATTTATCGTTATCAACCGACCCTCTGATACTAACTTCAACTTCTGATGCAACGATGAAGGCACTGCCCCTGCCGAATGTATCCAAGGTCTCCCCAACAAGCAGTTGTATGAGGGTTTAATATCCATCATTAAAAAGTCCACCTCATATGTAGTTGGGCCAATAACCAAAGGTATTTCTATTCTCCCCATGACTCTTCTTTACGTGCCATCGAATGCGCACTATATTCGACACCCCTTCGTATGCGAGTGTCTCACGGTTAATCTATTTAGTGTAGACAAAGGTAATACATTCAATCTTGACCCATTATCTATCGAGAACTCCGGCAATGTGTATCCCTTACATCGGGTGGTTATGTGCAAGGCTTTAGTAGATCCATACCTCACAGGGGTATTTAGTCATCGTTAAAGAAGATGAAATTATCAAGCACTTATGTTATTAACCAGACCTATCCGACTTGTTGGCCGAGATATCATTAGTCACATATGTCTCATTTAATACCTTCATCGATGCGCTTGATGTACTTAATAACTTAAGAGCAAAGCTAGGATAGATATCTGAGCTGCTATTTATGCAAAGCTGGTCCACCACACTATACTCGCTATGCCTAAGAAATTTCAAGAATTCTTTAGCTTCCTCCTCATTTCTTGGTTCATTAACGAGCAACTTTCGAGTTCGACCATTTTTCCTTTCTTTTGTTCCATTGTTGGAGCTTTTCCCTTAGCGAGTTCTATTCGGGCATTTACCAAGTTATAGCGTCTTCCACTACTGCGTGTGAGAACCTATATTTTGATCCTTAGTCTTTGGTTGAACTCTCCTTTCTGGGGTTTGTCACATTACAATTGTAGTTCCAAAGGACCCTTTTGTTATCCTTGTAAGAAAAAACTACTGGTTACGAATTATAACCTTGATTATCTGAATCCCGACTTCATTTTTAGGACATGAAATAATGACCATAGGATAATTGACTTTATTTGTTGATTACGGCGTGCATATACACCCTTCCTCTTTAACCTCTTCATAAAATTCCATCTCTTTACTGTCCATCAGGCCCTGAATCAAGGCTTTGAACTTCTCGCATTCTTGAATTCTGTGCCCCATTTCATGATGGAACTCACAATAGTTTCCCATCTCATCGTAACTTCCTTCTGGATTCGACATGACTAACCCCCTTTCTGCCATTTCCTTCCAAACCCATTTCAAATGAGTTTTCACCTCTGTAATATATGCCTTAATCCTTCTTCCCATGGTTCCATCTATTGCATTTACTCCACTATCAGTATGATTAGGTAACGGATTCTCTGCACTGGGTGCATTATCAAATTTCACAATGCCCATTTGAATAAATATTTCAACTAACTTCTTAAAAGTAGTGCAGTTTTCTATCGAATGCCCTGTGGTCCCTACATGATATTCACATTGAGCATTAGCATCGTACCATTTAGGGTATGGGGCTGTAATGGCTTTAAATAAAAAGGAGCCACCACATGTGTATCAAACAAGCTTTGATATAACTCCTTATACGTCATGGGAATTGGTGTGAATTGAAGTTTCTCAACATTCTGCTTCATTCCAGATTCTTGTCTTGATGAGCCCTGATAAGTAGCCATCGCTTTTGGTTGACTTACAGTAACAGATTTTGAATACCCCATATTTGCATTGTTCACTTCATTTTCCTTTTTCTGCGGGGCTGACCTTTTGGCGTTCTCCCCTGCCTCTACCCTTCCACTTCTTATTGCGTTCTCAATCATTTCTCCAGTCATTACCACATCTGAAAAACTTCTTGTGGCACTTCCTAACATGTGGGAGATGAACGGGGCCTTTAAAGTATTAATAAAGAGCATCATAGTTTCCTTTTCAAGGAGTGGTGGCTGGACCTGGATTGCTACCTCCCTCCATCTCTGTGCATATTGTCTAAAACTTTCATTTGGTTTTTTCTCCATATTCTACAAAGTGATCCTGTCAGGAGTCATGTCTGTAACGTGACTGTATTGTTTCATGAATGCTTGGGCTAGATCTCTCCATGAACTAATTCTGTTTCGACTCAACTGATTGTACCATTTAGACGCAGCTCCCACCAAACTATCTTGGAAGCAATGAATCAACAGTTGATCATTATTAACATAACCAGTCATTCTTCTGGAGAACATGGTAATGTGTGCTTCCGGGCAACTTGTCCCATTGTAATTCTCAAATTCTGGCATTTTAAACTTGTAGGGGAGTACCAAGTTTGGAACTAAACTGAGGTCTTTAGCATCGATCCCATGATAGCTATCAGCACTTTCCATGGCCCTGAACTTCTCCTCCAGCCACTTACACAGTTCCTCTAATTGCTTTTTTGATTCTGTTTTTGCCCTTTCCACTTCTGCCACTTCATCCAAGTCAGGAACAATGGATTATTTGAATTATTACGGGGTTAGAGCTGAGCCACCCTAAAAAATTCATTGGTATCGAGGCTCATTTGAAATCATTATGCGACTTTGATTGTAACAGATGGTCTCTGTGAGTTTATTTCAGGTTGTGCCTGTACATGTGGTGGAGTAAAACCGGGAGGATATTGAGGATCTTCATTACTTTCCCCGATATTATCCATGGTGTCCTTCCCTTTGACCACCTTTCCCACCAGCAATTGGGACAGTTGAGCTATCATGTTTCTTTGGGACTCCATCATTTGATCCCTCATCTCCTGCTAATTCTTAGCTAACTGCTCTTGCATCTACGCCTGCATTTGTTCTTGCATATCCTTTTGCATTTGTTCCAATTTTTCTAATCTTTTATCCATTGACTTGGTCTTTTTCCTTGTGCCGTAGGGATGCGTGTTTGGTAAAGTTTTGTCGGTTTCCAGGTCACTGAAATAATTTTTAATTAATTAGGATCTTTCAATGGCCTTTAATGTATATGCATGTAATGAAAATGAATGCGAATGCAAATGCATGAGATGGATGCAAAAAGAGTGTCAATTTTGATTCAATTTCATTTAGAAAACTTTACCAGAAAGTAAAATTCTTTACATAAAATCAAGTTACAAGTAAGGCTTTGCCCTAATACTTAAAGCTTTAATTTTCCTAAGTAGTGAAGCTAACTCCTGTCCCCGATCTAACTGCGACTCATACTTCACACTCAATATATCCGCTTGTACCACCAAAGTCTGCAAGTAGTCAGCTATCTCTCGAATTTGGGTTACGGCTTCTCCCATGATGTAATCTCTATTTCTAACTTGATTCTGAAAGTAGTGCAGCTCGTCTTTCCAACGCTCATCATTCACCTATAGGGACTCAATACGGTTTTGACAATTCTATAATGCCATCTCTAATTCTTCAATTTTCTTTTTCATTTCTTCGATTTTGCTCAAACTTGCTTTTAGTTCTATCACAGAATTACGGTTTCGATTATAACAGAGAGACCTTTCCAACTCAGCCACCCTAGACTTTAGTTCATTTCTTCCATTTTGGCTTTCTAACATTTTCTTTTCTAAAATCTCATTTCGGGCTTGCATTTCTTGAAATTTCTCTTTCCAGTGTTCAGCCTTAGCTCTTTCCTCTTGAACCTCTTGTCGCCATTGATCTGAAGTTTTCCCTAGCCCAGCAGTTCTCATTGATAGATGCATCTTCTTATAGTCTGTCTTTAAACTATTCAGATCCTCTTCAGCTTTATTTTTTCCTTTTCTTAACTTCTCAAACTTTTTCGACTTATGCACTTCCACATCTAATTTTAAGTGCATTCTTTCTTCCTCTAACTGCTCAATCCTTTTCTCGAACTCGAAACTCTTCTTTTCAAAGTTCTACTTTATAATCTCTAGCTCTGTCGGGACTACTTGCAAGCATTCCTCCACTGATCGAGCACCTTCTAAATTTGGTCCCGGAATATTATCATTAACCCTTTTGCTTAACCACACATTATACTCAGGAGTCGTCATTTCGCCTATAATCACTCTCTTCATCCGACGAGTTTGCTTCCAAGCATTAGCAATTTCCCGAATCCTTTTCTTATAATTTTCCCCTCTATAAGATAATTCACTTTGAGCTAACCCGTGTGTTGCCGGCACAAACCTGTCTTGACTTATCTTTGTCTTGTTGCAAGCAAAGGAGCATATCTAATGGCTCCCCAAATTCCAGGTAAAGGGACCCAATCAAAGCTTCCACATCTGTAAAGGATCTCATCAGGCACCATCCATGGAGCTCTCCATTCGACATCCTCTTCTTGAAGATTCTGAAAAATTATCATCCACTTTTCTTCTGATATATCTTCCCGCCTTGGCGTAGCCACTTCTTCTTTTAAAGGTGAATAATTCTCACAGAAAGATCGGTAAGAGACTTTTTCTACCTTCCAGAAGTGACCATGAAACCATACCATCAACAATTGTGCACATCCAACAAACCTACCTTCTCCTGCTCTTCGACATGCATTTAAGGATCTGAAGGTCTCAGCAAGAATTGCAGGGACAGGTGTAACTTGCTTATCCAACCGATCAAATAAATCCGTAACTGCTTCATCTATATGCCTTAGAGCTTTAGGGAAGATGACTAATCCATAAATGCTCAAAGCAAAGATATCAGTTTTTTTTCTTTACGTCAGGGTGCACCAGGATCAAATCTCTCAAGTTCACCCAAGGAATACATTTTCCCTCGCCCTTTTGCTGAATTCGAGCTGAAACCCGCTGCCCACTCATTCCAGTAATATTCATCAACTTCTTCACAAAAGACGGAACATTAGCAGCCCTAGTGTAAACTTTATCGACTTGGACCCCTGGGCAACGAAGTAAAGCAATGTATTCCTCCACAGTAGGCACCAAGTCCACCTTCCCAAAAGTGAAACAACTATATGCAAAATTCCAGAATTGAACCATAGCCCGAAACAAGTGCTTATCTACCTTAACATCAAGTAAATAAGAAATGTCACCATAACTGCGGTAGAACATCTGCTTAGTCTCATCCTCCCAATGAGTCCAAATATCCCTCAATTCTTGAAGCTCATTTTGCGTCACACTAATACGGGTGAAGTCCCACAGCTCCGACGTGTATCCTTCAGATAGACTATCCCCTTTTTCCAATTGCAACTCTTCTGACCATGTGCGGACAACCGCATTATCCTTCACTTTATCAAGAAATTTGTTTTCCATAGCAAACTTTTTAACTTAGTAACCGAATAGGAATCGACACCTCTTTCATATGAAATGACATGCAAATAAAAACTAAATCAAAACACAACAAGTCAATATCGCATAATAAAATCCAAAATAAGTAAAATATTATCAAACACCTATCTGGGTAATCGCTAAGGTTCGACATAGCTCTTCCTAGGGTGGGCTCTTAGGGTTGCTATATGCGGTTGGTTCTAAGGAATGGGTACCTGAACTAGCAGATTCCTCAATCCTCACCCATTATAGGCTCATATGGATCGAGTTCGGTTCAGAGGAATACATTTCCCTATGGCCATGCAGAGATGAAAATCTCACGAAGCACATAGAATACGGATGTATCCCTAGCGATCCACTAGCCCATGCGGAGGTGAAAACCTCACGAAAGCATAGTTTCTCACTTCCACTCAAAGGCGTAACCACAACGGTCATGCAATGCAAATGCAAGTATTCTACAAAAACTCAATCATCATAATACCAGCAAATGCATCAAAAGAAACATGATTTTTCCAAAACAATTTTCCAAATTTTCAATCTAAAGGACAAAAATTAATCAATCTATGGCCCGACTCTCAACCATCCCAGTGGAGTCGCCAAGCTATCGAAACCATTTTTTTATTTCTTGGAAAATGAGATCGACTTTAAAAATATGGAGTCGCCACCAACCCTTTTTTGTTTAGGTGGGATTGGATTACCTTGTAAAAAAATAATTTTGGTCTACGAAATAGGAAAAAAAAAAGGATCGGGAGTCGATTACACACGAGGAAGGATTAGCACCCTCGTATGCCCAAAACTGGTGCCAAATTGATTAACTAGTGTCCTTATGTTGAAAATCTAAAAAACTTTAAAATGTAATCCTTTTTGAAAAAGGGTGATCAATTTGAATTGCATCTCAAGATTCACTCGTTCTAAGGAAATAAAACATCACATCCAACACGTTAGGATATGACATATTTATGCCTCAATACCGAGATTATCTTTGATTTTCAAAACAAGCAATTAAAAGGTTATTTAGTTATTTGGTCAAACGAAAAAAATGCAACCCAGCACGTTAGGGCACAATTTCCTGAGTTTCCAAACACTAAATATTGTCTTATTTCAAAAGGTTTTTAAATAGGTGATTTTAAAACCAGTTCAAAATTTTTGGTTTGAAATTGGATGAAAGTTGGAATAGGAATAGTGATACAGCAAAAAGAAATACAAGCATAATAAAAGCATGAAATATAGATTTATAGCAATAACACTTATACAAAATGAATAATAGCATTAACATTAACATTCAAAGGATAAGAAATTTAAAACTAATTTAAAAAAAGCAAGCCAATTAACACAAATAAAGTATAACAAATTTAAAAAAAAAACAAATAATTTGTAAGAAGAACAATTTGAAGTCATTGATATATATATAAACAAATAAAAAAATAAATAAACAAATGATATGTATGAAAATTTTAAAAAATCAATAAGAAATAAAGAGAACAAAATCATATATTAAATAGAAATATATAAAGGAATTTTAAAATAAACATTAAGTATGTAGAAAATCAAAAGATGTAATATATTAGGTAATCTATATTAATTTAAATAAACAATACACATGAGATGAAAGATTTATTATAAAAAAATGTATATATATATAGATAGCAATATATATAAAAGTATTTGAAATGAGCGAAAATATATAATAAAATATGGTCTCTTAAAAAAAAAATTATGTATGCCAAATTTAAAAGGAAATATATATATACATAAGTAGTTTTAAAAGAAACTAAATATATACATAAATAGATTTAAAAGAAAGTATATACATAAAATATTATGAAATCAACAATATGTACATAAAATAAAATAATTTTATCATAGATTATATATGTATGTATAAAATAGTAATATATAAGAGTATTTAAATTGAACATTATACAAATCTTTGAAACAAAGTAATATAAAAAAAATAATAAAAAAATAAACTATAGTAAACAAATAAAAAGATATAAATGAAAATATAAAAATAACATATTAAAACAATGCAAAAATGAATGAAATAGTTCAAAATATTATATATTTAAACAATTTTTTAAAATGAATAATTTATAAAAAAAATTAAGAAAGCATAATGAAAACTAAAACAGATCTAATTGAAAATAAAACGAAATTAAAAGAGTAATTTTTAAACAAATAAAGTTATAAAAACAGGATCAGGGACCTAAATAGAATGCGCCTAAATAACCGAGGATTAAAAATGAAATTTAGCCAAAACTCTGAACGCAGCGTATAAGCATGTATTGATTTGAAATGGCGCTCAAATTACAGAGATCGATTAAAAAGTGTATAAAGATTCTAATCAAATAGCGGTACAAAAAAAAAAAAACAAAGGACTAAATGCGCAAATTATCCATTCACCGCAGAAACGCGCGGATCCTGTGGATATTGGATCGGGTCGGATCGGGGCGTTCTATATGACACCGTTTTAGAGCCACTAAAACAGGCCCTAAACGGTGTCGTTTCATCCATCTTGATAAAACCAAAATTAAACCTAATCTCTAATCACTTATTCATTTAGAAAAGAAAACCTAACTCCTAGCCCTCTCCTTAATCAGCCGCCACAAAAACCAGTCATCAAAAACCCTCCGACTACCATACGCTTCAGAAATCAGCGATGGAGTTGGATGAAGGCAGAATATAGCTTCTTCTGCGCCTATACTCGAAAGCATTATCACCTTCGCATCCAGATCCCCATTTCAACTTCGATTTCGACGAAGCGAATAGGGATCCGACGACAGTATTAACAGATAAGTGTTCCGAATTTTATTTCTTTTGCATGCAATAGCCAAAAATCAAGGGGCAAAGAATAAAGGAAAATAAATCTTAATGAATAAAAGAAAATCTGAGAATCACCTTCCAATATTTTTTCTACTTTCGATTTCGATTTTTTTTTTTTTTTATGAGTGCGTAAGTTTTTTAGTGTACAATGTTTGGCTTTTTATAGCCAGAAAAATGAAATACACTTTTTTTTTAATTCTTCTACTGTATTCTACGATACTCTACTCTTCTCTACTGTTATTGTTGCTGCTTTTTGTTGCAGGTACAGCTGTGGAGGAGGCCGTTGGATGGCGGTGACAAGGCTACACTCGTGCGAACAGAGGCGCCAGAAGACCCCAGAAGCCTCTAGAGTTTCTGAAGTTTCAAATTGGGTCGGATCATTTCTGCATTCGGGCCATTGGAACCTGATCTGCTTAGGTCTTGGAATAGGTATTGGGCCATTCGGGTCTTGTTAGGAATTGGGCTAGGTTGGTTTGTTCGGGCCTGGGTCTTATTTGTAAATAGAGTCTGAATTTTGGGCTACAATCTGAATTTGGGCCAATGTAAAATATAATTGGACTTTCAATATTCAGTTTTCATATTTATTTTGGCTTGTATTTAGGCTAAAACTGTAAATGGACTTTGAACCCTTAAAAAAAACATTATTGGTTTATTTTTTGTTATTTTGGTTTTATTAATGGGTTAGTTAATAGGCCCAGGCAAATTGGGCCTATTACAGCCACTTAATTAGTTAGAGTTTTATATAATTTAAAATCTAAGTTTAGATCTATAAATAACATTTATTAGTAGCATTTAAGAAAAATCATTAGTACAAAGAAAGAAAATGGTTAAAAGAAATATTCAAACGACAATGGCATCGAGATTATTTTATCACCTAATTATCTTGGATTTTTGGGTGTTTCCATTCTTACATTAGCCACCGTGGTTACCAAAAAGACAATTGAATAATTGAGTGATCATTTTGTAACTTTTCATAATTGGATGATCTAAAAGAAATGTATTATTAGTTAAGTGGCTACTAGTGTAGTTTGTCCTATAATTAATTGTGCATGCAATATATAAATATAAGATGATGTTATATGGATAATTATATTAATAATTTGTGAGAATTGAATCAAATCAAAATTTCATGTATAAAATTGCGCAAAATCAAAGCTCTTGTATAATATTGCACATTAAACCAAAATTCTTGTGTAGTTTTGAAATTTATCACATACAATAATTCTTACTTTGTCAAAACAACATAAATATACAGGTAAAACTACATAGATAATTACTCAATTAAAAAAATTCTCATTTTAGGCACCCAAAATAAAAAGTTTGTAATTTAAGCACACACGTTACATGCTTCATTCATTTTGGTCACTCCATTAAAAGTTCAACAAAAATCGACATGGCATTTTTTTAACATGTGGATCAATCATTGGATGACACATGGCACAATTTACCATTGCATACCACTTTAAACTTGAAAGGACTAAAATATAATTTCCCCAATACTAATTATTAACCAAATGAATAAATTAGTATTGAGTAAATTATATTTTAGTCCTTTCAAGTTTAAAGTGGTATGCAATGGTAAATTGTGCCATGTAGGCATTCAATGATTGATCCGCGTGTCAAAAGAAAATATCATGTCAGATTTTTGTTAGAGTTGTTATCGAGATTGATCAAAATGAATAAATTATGTAACTTGAATGTTTAAATTGCAAGCATTTTTATTTTTAGTGTTTAAAATAAATTTATTTTAATATTTAGGTGACTATCTATCTAGATTTCCCGAATATATATCCCATATAAGTGATAGCGTATCAAAGTACAACAAATTACAAACAAAAAGAAAGTACAAGAAATAATGGGATTTGGGAAACTCCCATTTATACAAACAAATATATGTGGTGAAAAAAAAAGAACATACAATACTCAAAATCAAGAGACAAAGACGACTAAAAACACATTCAAACAAATCCAGTATGCAGCAGATAAACCAAAGGGTATTTCAAGGAGTAGAAGGAGAAGGTGGTTGTAACACCCCAAACCCGGCCCAAACGCTACGACCGAATTTGGTTTGCTACAGAAAAAACAATTTGAGAACCATTTTAAAACCGATTTAAGTTTTGTCGAAAACCTTGTGTTTTCAAGTCTCTTGTTAAAAACCATACTTAGTGTTGCTTAGAAATATTTATTAAGTCGGGTTGTTTATAGATTGCAAATGTGCCCGATGGCATTTTTAAAACATTTTACGTTTGATTGGGAAAAACATGTGAATTCATTTTTAACATAATTAAGTATTTTAAACAAATATTCAAAGCATGTAACAATAATAAAATAATTCTAGGAGGCCTTATTACAACTTAATTAAAATAAACCAACATTAAATAAAATAAAACAAAGTCCAGTTCATCTATTAAAATGTCCATCGCATGGCCACCTCGAGTCCATCCTACTCCATCTCCGCGATCTACTCATCTGCAAAATGTTAAGGGAAAGGGTGAGTCACCAAGACTCGAGTGTGTAATCCCCACCCCGTAAAGTAACTCATACACAAGTCATTAATAAACATGCACATGCAACCCAACCTAACCATCCATACTTCTTTTCTACCCCGTGTGTGTCAAAACCACTTTGTGGTCAAAACCACCGATGACTTAGAGTCACAAATCGGATGATGGGGCCAACCCATCGTGTGGTCAAAACCACTAATGACCATGGGTCACAATATTTCAAATGTGGTCAAAACCACTGGTGGTACCAAACCACCGGGACTTAGTCGCAAATAATTAATCGTTGTGGTCAAAACCACCGATGACCATAGGTCACAAATAACTCGATGGGGCCAACCCATCTTGTGGTCAAAACCACCGACGACACCCATAATTCTTCCCCCTCCTCTCATCAATCCCACCATCACATGCTTTTATAACAATTTTCATAAATCATACCGTAGCATTTAATCATCATGTGATGGCATGCAAATCATATATCAAAAATCACAAGTTAGGGGACTTACCCTAATCCATGTTTAAGCCCACAAGCATATCATAGATCACTACCAAAATTTATACTCAAGACAATAATATGGCAAATTTATTAATAAAGTGTGTAAAGAGTTTACACACCTTTGCTATCGTAATTCCTAGATCTCAAAACTCCGATCTACAACGCTAGATCTCTTGTCCTATAATCGACCAAAAAGCATGGTTAGGGACTTAGGCCTATTCGGCCAAATACATGGGTTAGTACCATGGCCTATTCGGTCAAACCAATACAATTGAAAAGGGTTCCTTGTGAACCCAAAACATTACCCGAACGTCTTTAAACCCAAGCCACTATACTCCAATTGGTCTTGCTTCCTGAAATCGGCAACTATTGGCTTTTCTTAGTCATTAGAAGAATAATCTATTATAAGTAGGCATTTACCACCACTTACCCAAATCAAAAGTCGAGAATGAAAGATCCAATCTCACCGCTTTGAGATCCCGAAGTGCCTATCATCAATTTCAACATTGATTAGAACCTTTGCTACTTGTTTGCCAAAATTTCAGCTTCCATCCACTCCCACAAGTCAACAAAGAAAAGAAAATATGAAAGGAGGGTTCGGCCATCCCTTACCTTACAATCGATTGAATAACAGAGAAAACCCGGAGTATCAATGCCACTGTCCTATTCGGCCAAAGTGCAATCAAGGAGGAGTGTGAGATTTCGGTACTTCAAAAGGGTATATTCGGCTAAGGGGAAGAAAGAAAATAATGGAGAAGAAAGTGCTAAAAGTTTCATTTAAAGGGGTTTGAGAAGAGGAAGGAAAGAAAATAAATGAGAGATTGATGTATAGGGAATTCGGCTAAGGTCCTTTAGAAGAAAAGAAAGAGTTTCAGTTTTTGGAGCATGAAAAAGAAAGAAAAATAAAAGATGAAGGCTAGGTAAATTGTTAGCCGAAAATCCCAAGAAAATCACTTAAGCAAATTCGGCCTCCCCCCTATACCTAAGCTTGCCGTCCACCCTTCTTTGAAGTGTTTAAAAAAAATTCATTCACTACCTAAAATAATTCTAGGCCACTCATTTGAAGCAATTCAAATTGAATTTGAATACTTAAAATAATAATCCAATAATAATTCCATTTAATCCTATTTGTTTATCACCTCTTCAAGATAACAATAAAAATTAAAAAAAAAAATGAATAATCCTTATTCCTTATCAATTTAAAAGTCCAAAATCGGGCCACTACTCCACCCTTTTCACGCCAAAGATTGAGAAGAAGGAGAAGATAAAAAATAAAACCCAAATCACGCTATCTTTGGCTCGAACCAGTGACCCATGCCGCAACCCTCCCTTAAGCGCCTGCACCAACTCTCCCAATTTGACATTCATGTCAATTAACCCTTTCCTTTATTTATAACACCTACTTCTTGGCCCTTTTTTCTTCTAACGCAAAAAAACCCAAACTAAAAATGCTCCCTGCGTCCCTCGAACCCGAGACCTCACTGCAGCCCTCACTCTCCAACGCCTTTTGCCACTTCTCCTCATTAGACTTTCATGCCATAAACCTTCTCCAATTAATTTTATGGCCTTCCTACTTAAGCCCCCTTGTCTCACGCCAAAACTAAAAATAAAATGCCACTTGCTGCTGCCGTGCCTTGAACCCAGGCCCTCTTTAGCGCTACTTCGATTTCTTAAGCGGCGCATGGAGCCACTTTGCCAACCGGACTTTCATGTTCATTTCCCGGCTATTTATTTTTAAGGCATACCGCCCATTCCTAGTTGACGCAAAAATAAAATCAAAGTGCTGCCTTTGCAACTCAACCCAACTCCTTTGCCTCACCCTTAGGCGCACCAAGCCAATTGTGCCGCTTAGTTCCTTGTGTCACACTTTTCCCAGATTTTTACTTAACCCCTATCTCGCCTAGCTTCCTCCTTTTAGACACTTAAAAAAATAATATTTTAACACTAGGTCGGCCCAACTCGGGTTTAATTCTAGACCCTAAAATATGCCAAATAAATCATAATATTTATTCTTCAGCACCCACATGGGAAATTAATTAAATTACACACAACCCCTAATTTAGGATGTTACAATTCTACCCCTTAAAAATAATTTCGTCCTCGAAATTACTTACTAACGAATAATCGTACATCCTAACTCACCGTACTACGCTTATGTCACGCACTCTGATCTTAACAAATCTAACACGTCCCCTAGAACTCATTTCTAACGTCGCGATTTCATCTGATTAAAAAGTTTTATGCATTAGTATTTGTTTCACTTGGTTATCCGCGAAGAAATTTTATGAGGAGAGTGTAATAGAGATTCTTTCGATCACACAATGTTTTAAATCTTCTACCCTAGTTCACACTGTAAGGGCTCATCCATTCCCTAATACCTTTCATACTTATTCACTCTTCGGACATTTATGCCCATTTCTAACCCAGGGGTATTTTTGGTAATTTTGTCTACAGGGGCATTTTCGTAATTTTCCCGAACCAAAATATTTTGCTGATGATTTTCAAAGCAAGGTTTTTGAATGTCTATAAAATCATTGAAATTTTTGGGCAAAACCATTGAATTAATATTTTATGGGTCAGGGGCATTTTGGTCATTTTACTCCTAAGGGTATTTCGTAATTTTCACGAGTCAAGTTTTTCGAGAAAAACGTTGTAAAAGTGATGTTCTAGGATTTGAGAAAGTTATTGCACAAGTTTTGGAAACATTAGGGTTTGTTGTTTCATTCTATTTCGAAAAAACAAGGCTAATTCCCTTTTCGGGTTTTAATCATTGTGTTTAGCCTATGACCGAGCCCTCCTGGTCAGGGTGAACCAAGGCTACGCACCAGGCAGAATTCGAGTGAAGAGGAGGTGGGTCACGCGGACCGCTTAAATACCAAGCTCTCACTGAACCTTTCTAGACATGCGCACGAGGTTACCACACCACCGAGCCTCTAAGTTAGGGTGAACCGGCTACGCACTGTAGGATACCCGCGAAGAGGAGGTGAGTCACGAGGACCGCTTAAATACCGTGCTCTTCCGGATCCAATCCTAGACATGCGTCTGTGGGTTACCACACCCCAGCTCATTGACTAAGTCATAGGTTGGTTTAGTTCCTTAAGTCTTATGCTTCGTTTGTGTTTGAGTAATCTAACCTTAGGGTCCAAGTCCTATAAGTCTATCTACGTTCCATGCTTCCTACCCTTCTACAGAATATAATTCACCAAGAGGTTTAGATATACTTACCTGGGCGGATTGGTGCCGGAGACTCGGGCCATGCTGTTCAAAAACCAAAAATCATTCCATAAGGCCTACCAAAACATTTTTGGGCCTTGGGCCCCCACAAACAGCTTTGAACTGGGCTCGATACCATTTTGTAACACCCCAAACCCGCCCAAACGCTACGACCGAATTTGGTTTGCTACTGAAAAAACAATTTGAGAACCATTTTAAAACCGATTTAAGTTTTGTCGAAAACCTTGTGTTTTCAAGTCTCTTGTTAAAAACCATACTTAGTGTTGCTTAGAAATATTTATTAAGTCGGGTTGTTTATAGATTGCAAATGTGCCCGATGGCATTTTTAAAACATTTTACGTTTGATTGGGAAAAACATGTGAATTCATTTTTAACATAATTAAGTATTTTAAACAAATATTCAAAGCATGTAACAATAATAAAATAATTCTAGGAGGCCTTATTACAACTTAATTAAAATAAACCAACATTAAATAAAATAAAACAAAGTCCAGTTCATCTATTAAAATGTCCTTCGCATGGCCACCTCGAGTCCATCCGGCTCCATCTCCGCGATCTACTCATCCGCAAAATGTTAAGGGAAAGGGGTGAGTCACCAAGACTCAGTGTGTAATCCCCCACCCGGTAAAGTAACTCATACACAAGTCATTAATAAACATGCACATGCAACCCAACCTAACCATCCATACTTCTTTTCTACCCCGTGTGGTCAAAACCACTGGTGGTCAAAACCACTGATGACTTAGAGTCACAAATCAGATGATGGGGCCAACCCATCGTGTGGTCAAAACCACTAATGACCATGGGTCACAATATTTCAAATGTGGTCAAAACCACTTGGTGGTACCAAACCACCGGGACTTAGTCGCAAATAATTAATCGTTGTGGTCAAAACCACTTTGATGACCATAGGTCACAAATAATCTGATGGGGCCAACCCATCTTGTGGTCAAAACCACCGACGATACCCATAATTCTTCCCCCTCCTCTCATCAATCCCACCATCACATGCTTTTATAACAATTTTCATAAATCATACCGTAGCATTTAATCATCATGTGATGGCATGCAAATCATATATCAAAAATCACAAGTTAGGGGACTTACCCGGAATCCATGTTTAAGCCCACAAGCATATCATAGATCACTACCAAAATTTATACTCAAGACAATAATATGGCAAATTTATTAATAAAGTGTGTAAAGAGTTTACACACCTTTTGCTATCGTAATTCCTAGATCTCGAAACTCCGATCTACAACGCTAGATCTCTTGTCCTATAATCGACCAAAAAGCATGGTTAGGGACTTAGGCCTATTCGGCCAAATACATGGGTTAGTACCATGGCCTATTCGGTCAAACCAATACAATTGAAAAGGGTTCCTTGTGAACCCAAAACATTACCCGAACGTCTTTAAACCCAAGCCACTATACTCCAATTGGTCTTGCTTCCCTGAAATCGGCAACTATTGGCTTTTCTTAGTCATTAGAAGAATAATCTATTATAAGTAGGCATTTAACCACCACTTACCCAAATCCGAAAGTCGAGAATGAAAGATCCAATCTCACCGCTTTGAGATCCCGAAGTGCCTATCATCAATTTCAACATTGATTAGAACCTTTGCTCTTGTTTGCCAAAATTTCAGCTTCCATCCACTCCCACAAGTCAACAAAGAAAAGAAAATATGAAAGGAGGGTTCTGCCATCCCTTACCTTACAATCGATTGAATAACAGAGAAAACCGGAGTATCAATGCCACTTTGTCCTATTCGGCCAAAGTGCAATCAAGGAGGAGTGTGAGATTTCGGTACTTCAAAAGGGTATATTCGGCTAAGGGAAGAAAGAAAATAATGGAGAAGAAAGTGCTAAAAGTTTCATTAAAGGGGTTTGAGAAGAGGAAGGAAAGAAAATAAATGAGAGATTGATGTATAGGGAATTCGGCTAAGGTCCTTTAGAAGAAAAGAAAGAGTTTCAGCTTTTTGGAGCATGAAAAGAAAGAAAAATAAAAGATGAAGGCTAGGTAAATTGTTAGCCGAAAATCCCAAGAAAATCACTTAAGCAAATTCGGCCTCCCCTATACCTAAGCTTGCCGTCCACCCTTCTTTGAAGTGTTTAAAAAAAATTCATTCACTACCTAAAATAATTCTAGGCCACTCATTTGAAGCAATTCAAATTGAATTTGAATACTTAAAATAATAATCCAATAATAATTCCATTTAATCCTATTTGTTTATCACCTCTTCAAGATAACAATAAAAATTAAAAAAATGAATAATCCTTATTCCTTATCAATTTAAAAGTCCAAAATCGGGCCACTACTCCACCCTTTTCACGCCATTGATTGAGAAGAAGGAGAAGATAAAAAAATAAAACCCAAATCTAACTGCTATCTTGGCTCGAACCGATGACCCATGCCGCATGCCTCTCCCTTAAGCGCCCGCACCAACTCTCCCAATTTGACATTCATGTCAATTAACCCTTTCCTTTATTTATAACACCTACTTCTTGGCCCTTTTTCTTCTAACGCAAAAAACCCAAACTAAAAATGCTCCTCGCGTCCCTCGAACCCGAGACCTCACCGCAGCCCTCACTCTCTCCAACGCCTTTGCCACTTCTCCTCATTAGACTTTCATGCCATAAACCTTCTCCAATTAATTTTATGGCCTTCCTACTTAAGCCCCCTTGTCTCACGCCAAAACTAAAAATAAAATGCCACTTGCTCACTGCCGTGCCTTGAACCCAGGCCCTCTTTAGCGCTACTTCCACTCTTTAAGCGGCGCATGGAGCCACTTTGCCAACCGGACTTTCATGTTCATTTCCCGGCTATTTATTTTAAGGCATACCTGCCCAGATTCCTAGTTGACGCAAAAATAAAATCAAAGTGCTGCCTTTGCAACTCAACCCAACTCCTTTGCCTCACC
This sequence comes from Gossypium sturtianum, assembly GCA_025698515.1. Lineage (NCBI taxonomy): Eukaryota > Viridiplantae > Streptophyta > Magnoliopsida > Malvales > Malvaceae > Gossypium > Gossypium sturtianum. The sequence goes on along the minus strand of CM046955.1, from coordinate 143,234,181 downwards.
CTTAGGCGCACAAAGCCAATTGTGCCGCTTAGTTCCTTGTGTCACACTTTTCCCAGATTTTTACTTAACCCCTATCTCGCCTAGCTTCCTCCTTTTAGACACTTAAAAAAATAATATTTTAACACTAGGTCGAGCCCAACTCGGGTTTAATTCTAGACCCTAAAATATGCCAAATAAATCATAATATTTATTCTTCAGGCACCCACATGGGAAATTAATTAAATTACACACAACCCCTAATTTAGGATGTTACAGTGGTGGAGAAAGGAAAGGAATAGAGGGGATTGCAGTTGGGATTGAGGGCATGCTTGGCAGAGGAGGCAGTGTGGCCCTTGGTACACTTGGCAATGTGGGCATCCCTGGCATGGTAGGAAGTGGAGGAAGCGCCCGGCCTTGGCAATGCTTTGGTATGGATGGCTATGGGAGATTAGGGATAGATGGAAGTGGGGGGAGTGTGGTTGTAGGCAAAGTTGGCATTGGAGGCAATTGAGGCAGCTGCAGAAGGTGACGAGCTGCTACCCGAACATCAATGCTTGCAAATGACAAAACCATCACGAATGCTAAAGCAAAGAAATTGAAAGATGCCATTTTTCTAGAGATGTGAGTCCAATTAAGCAGATGAAAGAAAGCTCTTGTTTTGATAGTTGTGGAGTGAGGAAGAGAAAGCATGATGTTGGTGTTTATATAGGTCTTGGATCAGTTGGAATTGGCCACTGGAGTTGGTAATATTTGATCATTTATGGTTGGAATGGGGAAACATTAGTCGATATTAAAGGATTTGGTAGCTCAACTTCCCATGGGTATTGGAGTTTAAAACAGGTGAAATGCTGCTGTGGTTGGCATAGAAGCTTCATCCAGCCACTTAGTTAAACAGTATACTTAAACAATCCTCCAAAGTTATTGCTAGTTGACCAGATATCTAACAGAATTAGGATTTGTTTACTTAACATGTTAGGTATGATACTGGTATTTCCAATGCTGAGTTGAGTGGGCTTTAACATACACCTTCATATAGACTTATTAATTTTGACTTGAAATGATTCAATTAAGTATTTGAAATGACAAATAAATAACTCCAAATGACCTAAATTTGAAGTGACCAAGATATGAAATAATCAGAACCCATAATGACTCAGCTCAAAAAATTCGAGCCTCAAACCCAAATTAAATTAAATCAAAATCATAATTTATTATATACAATTGCACAAAATTAACATAATTTAAGTGTCATAGTGCACAGTAAATTAAAGTTTACGTTTGACGTTATAGATTGAGGCAATATTCATGTGTAAAATTTTGAGATTTATTCCCTTAATTAAAGTAATATGTCAAATAGAATACTTGAACAATCCTCCATGTTGGCAAAGTTTATGTACATTAGAAGCGAACTAAATAATTACAATAAATCTAAAGTATGGCTTACATATAATTTATTCACAATATGACTTAAACTTTGGCCTTCAAGATTTCACGGTCTCAATCTATGTCTTAAAATTTTAAGATCATTTTAGGTTTGTTAAAAATTCAAAAGTTTAGAAAATTAGAATTGTTGGTTGAGGCGTGAATATCCCTATTCTTAAGGATATTCGTGGATTTACTATCTCGGGATTCAGTTTGTATCATGTGCAATGAAAAAATTGAAAAAAATTTCCCATTTGAATGGAATTGAGCTATTAGGCTCAAGCCTCGTGTGCGCATGCATATTCTCTTATTTTTAGTCTCACAAGTTTATAGTAAACCGAATCTATATAAACATCATTTAATAGGTGTATCTAAAATATGTGTAATATGTGTAATTCTTTAAAATACATGAAAACTTCCAATATGGTTTAGGTCATTTTCGGATTTGTCTTATTTTAGGTTCAAATCATTCGAATTTGAGGCTAAGTTTTTCATGTCTAATCATTATTGATCCGAATCATTTTAGATTTTGATCATTTTAAGTTCGAGTTATTCTGTAATCAAATCATTTTAAGTTTAGATAAATTTGAGTCAATTCGAATTTGATTTAATTACGTAGGTTTTTTTTTATAATAAATTGAGCTGAATGAAATTTAGATTGGAATTTATTTAGTGTGCCTTTGTGTTTAAGTCAAAATTTAAACATCTGCCTTCAAAATAAACATGTTAAGAAAATTTTATTTTAAAGACTATAATACGACAGAGTTGATTTGAGAAATAAACATGTTCATGTTTTAATCCCATCCTAAAAAATAAAATATACCCTTAAGCGGTTCCGTCCCAAAATTTTACATAATTTTTTTATGTCATATTAAATACATGTAACGTCTTATAAAAATTGTCAATAAATTATGCCTAGCGACAACGTTATTCAAATCTAATTTCATTGTTAATACCTATTCCTATTTTTCTTCTACTGTCTTCAACTTTAAATATAAAGGGATTGAAATTTTAAGAATTGAGATTTCTTTTCTTTGTATTAGTGGACGTTTGATTTTTTTATATACTGAAATTGATACATATCTTTTCAAATTTATCAATATTTTTTAAAATTATTTAAGATATGTATATAAATATATTACAAGTATAAAATGAATGAAACTAAATACATTTCAAATATAAAATATTTATTAATAAACTTAAAAAATAAAAAATTATCATTCAAATAAATCCAAAATTAATAATAAAAATCCATCATTTAATATGAAATTTTAAGGATTTAGCTCATTTACTCAATGAAATAAAACACAACATAAAAAAATAAGCGCCATTTCTTTTCTTACTTTTTCTTCTAAAATAATTTTTTTCTGGTAAAAAACTAAGATGCCATAAAAGTAACATGTTTTTAATCAAATTTTGATGCGTTTTTGGATGATTTATTATGTAAATTAGTGAATTTGATGCTCCTAACCCTTTAAATTCACGTTTCTATACTTAGGTGAGCATAGGGAGCGAAAGGAGCGAAAAACGAGCCAAAATCGGACAAAAAGAGTTGTTTTCGTGGATCCACACGGCTGGCATTTCCACACGGGCGGGGCACACGCTCAGTGAGCCACACTGGCCGGCCACACGCCCATGTGCCACTGTGTCAATTTACCTGCTTTCTCTTTTACGCAGAAAAAACCAATTGTTAGGGATTTTGAGCATTCTAAAGTTTATAAATACATAGTAGAAGAGGACCTAAAGGGAGACGCAGAGAAGAGCGAAGAAAAGACTCGAAGAATGCCACTGGATTCATTTCAGAAGCAGATCTACTTCAAGATTGAAGATCTCCATTCAATTTCTTTAGAAGTTTTATTGGGTTTCTTTATATCTTGTTGTTTTCCTAACTTTGAGATGATGTTATTAAAGATTATGAACTAAAGTCCCTAGATACCTAGGGAAGATGAAACCTATATAAATCTTATTATTTGATTTCTGAATTACATGATAAATACTTGATTCTTGTTCTCAATTATGTATGCTTATTTCGTGTTTTAATATTTTCAGGATATTAATTCATGCTTAATGTGCTTATTTCAATGGAGCAAAAGTCCCTGTTTAAGAGTAGATCTAGCATAATTGAGTGGAGTTGCATGCAATCTTAGAAATAGGATGGTATATATCTACCGGATTAGAGTAAAATCTAATAGGGGAACCCATAGATCGAGTTAATGCGACAATAGGGGTTTTAATTAGAAAGAGGTTTCAATTAATCAACCTAGAGTCAGTTGTTTTTACTCTCGAAAGAGATATTAACATAATTTAGGGATTTTTACGGATCAAGGCACAAGTGAATAAATCGTTTAATTCAGATTCAGAATAATAAGTGAAGTCTAGATGGATTCTTTCCTAGGTATTTCCTATCTCATTGGTTTTATTCGATTACTTTTCCTAATTCATTCTCTGCATATGCTTCTTAGTAATTGGTTTAGTTAATTTTAGATTAAAAACAATTCCTTCAATTTATCACTTTGATAATAGAAAAATAGTAAGTACTAGTACTTTTAGTCCTCGTGGATACGATATTCTCGACTCACCATAGCTATACTATTATTCGATAGGTAATCGTAACATCCTAAATTAATGGGCCTTTGCGTTTAATGTGCCGTGTGATGTTTATGTTATGCTTGATGTGCTAGATAGGGTGTTTAAGGGGTCAAGAATGGGCTCGTGGTTGGGCCGAGGCCTTAGTTAAAATTTTCTCTGCTTGGACACTCTAGTGGAAAGCCCGATAAGATAGGGCTTAAAAGATGTTATCTGTGTTTTAAGACACGATGGGCTTGTGGCCCAAAGGCAAAAATGGCGCCACTTAGGGAGCAGGAGGTGGCGTCACCGAGGAGGCTCAAGTTTGAGTCGCATGAAGTCCAATTATGTTAGTTAAATTTTAGCTAATTTTTGGCATTTAAATGGATAGAGGGGGACAGCTAGCATGCTTAAAAATAGGGAGAATAATTGAATGGATAATGTGGATAATGTGACAGATAAATGGAGGAAGAGGTGGTGTGATCTAGGTTTCATTTGGATGAGTGATCAGATGAAGATAAGGGAGAAAATTTAGGTTTTATCTGCTAGTCACAGTTGTGGCCGAAATTCCAACACTAAGGGGGAGGGGGAATCGGTTTTGGTATACTCAAGGGGTGCCGAAATTTTGAATTCAAGTGAGGGGAATACCTTTTTATTTTTCGGCATTAGGGTCTTATTCTCCCACTCTCTCTTCTTTAATTTCGACAATAGGGTTTCTCTATTCTCTCATTCTCTGCAAAAGCTGAAATCTCTAAGCCTATTCTCTCATCTGCACTTCTACGCAAAAGCCGAAAGTCCATTATTCTTTTTCTGTTTTCTTCTACAAAGACGAAACCTCATAGCTCTCTCTATACCTTTTTCTCGATTTCTTCAAAAGCCAAAACTTTGAACCTTCTTCTCATCTCCATAGCCGAATACCTCCTATTCCCTTTTTGCCGAACTCTTCAACTAAAAGCCGAATCTACATAGATTTCTTCTTATCATCTTCTCTTCTTGATCTTTTCAAAAGCCGAAACCTTCTAGGATTTGCCGAATTCTATGTAGAGGTAAGTGTCGACTTGTGCTATTATAATGGTAATCTTTTTCGCTTTTAAGACCATAGCTGAATGGCTAGATGGTTGTTAGGCCATCTGTAGTTTGACGTTTTCACTAATCTCGCTTTTTTCTTTTTGGCGGCATTCAGGATTTGAAGGAGATCTAATCGCCTAGGTTCCTAAGCCAGAAATCGTTAATGTACGAACCATATTATTATTTTCGGGACTTCAAGGTAAGGGTTCTCTTTAGATTCTCGTTAAGATTCGTTATCGTAGTTGTGATCTTAACTGTATGTTGTGATTGTAGCAACTGATAAGGTCTTGTGATAGAATCACATGTCGTTCAGGCGAATGAGGGGATTGGATCTGTAAACCCAATCCCTAAGTTTAAGAAATGAGCAATGTCGCTAGCTTCGAGATTGGCCACCGTGTTGTGGACCGGCGAGCAAAATCTTAGACAGCTTAGCGGTCGATCGGCTTCGATAGTGTCGACATAGAAGGTCTCGTCTTGATCAGAATCAGTGTGTGTAGATCTCTAACACACTAATTATCTCAGATTATGTATGTTATGGGCTAAAAGCGGAAAAAGGTCAGATGGATACAGTCATGTTACCCAAAAAGGGTAGGCAAAGGATGCCAGGTACGTAACCATAGAAACTTCTCTATGTGTGTATCGATGTATGTAAAAACCTGTGATCTTTTAGGTAGTATACTGTTTTGAATTTGCTTGGATGTATGCATGGGATAGGGTTAATACGATGAAGGGAAGAGCATGTTAATAGGTCACTTGGTGATCGGTGGTTAAACCACGAATCAGAAAATTAGGTCACAATAGTGATCGGTGGCTAAGCCACGTTAAATTGATTCCTGATTGTTAGGAATAGGCAGCATGACTGTCGATATGGTGTGTAGCGGTTGGTGGGTTGATTGTAGAAATCCCCAAGGTGTGTTGGTTGGTACGGGCTGGTGTGTAGAGGATGGATCACTAGGTTGGGTTGGGCCATGTTGCATGTAAATATTTTGTTGCCATTGTGTATGGGCCAAGGCCCATAATGTGTTTGTGGGCCTAAAGCCTTTTATGTGTTTTCGAGATTTGCACTCTGAGTCTTGGTGACTCACCCCTTTATTTTTCCCTGACTTTTTAGATGACCAGTAGATCGTGGACATGGGAGCCGAGGCGGACTCGAGGGGCCATCAAGTTTTATTTTATTTATTTTCATAAACTATTTTCGGTTTCCTTTAAGTTTTAATTTTGGGACTATTTATGTAATAAGGCCCCATGGCTTAGGTTATCGCTTTATAATTGTTAATGTTTACAGTTTAAAAATTTATGTTCAAGGACTTAAGTCATAAAAAGTAATTAAAATGGATTTTTCAAACACGCATAAAGAAAAAGCAAAGGTTTCCATCAAATATCTTATTTTTAACAAGTGCCTAAGTAAAGAAACCGAGTTTTCCAAAACCATCAAAGCAAAGTTTTTAACAATAAACCCCGTAGCATACCGATCCGGTCGTAGCGCGTTTGGGTTGGGTTTGGGGTGTTACATTTTGGTATCGAGCCCGGTTGCAAAACTCGGGCCGTGAAATGGGTCCATAGTAGTTTATAAATTGGTAAAATGTCGTGGTTGAGATATGGCCTTCGAGTCTCACCAAGCACCCGATCCACGCAGTAAGTATTCTAACTCTTGATGTGATATGCATGTTGGGTTGATGGGCTTTATGGACGTAGACTAGCATGTTAGGAATTAATGGACTTTAGGCCTAGTTTAAACAATTCTTTAAATTCATAAAACTTAATCTAACTAAACATGTCCGTAAACCATTATTTTGGTTAGGGTGTGGCAACAGAATGCGCATGTCTAGGATTGGATTCAGGAGAGCTTGGTATTTAAGCGATCCCTAGTGACTCACCTCCTCTTCGCTGAATCCTACCTCGGTGTGTAGTGACTGTTCACTTTAGCCACGAGGACTTGTTGATGGACCAAAATTTATAATTAAAACCCTAAGGACCAAACACCCTATTTCGCAAATTACTAAAAATATCCCCTAGGTTTGTAAAATTTCCAAATACCCTTGATTTGTGAAAATTTCCTAATACCCTGCATTTGTAAAACTACCAAAATTTGTGAAATCACCGAAACACCCCTTGGCAAAATTACCAAAATACCCATGTTTTGTAAATTTACCCGAAACCCCTAGATCTACAACAAAAATTCTGGTTTGCCAAAATTAAATCTCTTGAAATACCCCTACTTTACTTAAAAAAAAACCAAAATATCTCAATTTCAAAAAAATCACCAAGATACCCTATTTTGTGTAATTACGAAAAATACCCTGTAGGAAAGAACTACGAAATTACCCCTGGTAGTGAAATGACGAAAATACCCTTATGTGATGAATGTGGGTTCATTGATGCTACTTGTATGTTGATGTATGTCGGTTGAATGTATGTGGAACTAGAAGATATAAACTTGTGATCTGAACTCAGTAGATATAATTTCAAATCGAAAGAACTACTCTTAAAACTATCATCCATAAGATTGTTCGTGGTTAATCGATGGAAGAAATTAATAATTCATAAAATTTCTAATCGATAAATGCGAATCAAGAGAATGAGTACAAGGGGTCGTGGGCGCCCCTGCGCGGGCCGGTGGTAGGGGTAGGATGGTCGTGTTCAAACCAAAGTGGGGATCTCGTTATGGGTCCGAAACGAGATGCCGCATCACCACCGCAGAGGTGGAATTTCAGACCGACACGAGATGATGCGCGTGTCTCAGCGATGTTAAGGGTTTTAGAGAGGGTTGCTTGGGCGTGCATGGGCACAGTGAGTCTCCGAAATCTGTGGCTCGGAGCGACTTAGAGCTAATGGGGCGGAAGTGTTTAGGGAATTTTTGAATAGCCCCGAGTACAAACGAGTAATCGGGTGGAGGCGGTTGAGCGTATAATGGATGATCCGGATTTCACCAAGAGGAAAAACTGAAAGGGGTTGTATCTCTCTCCGCAGACAAAGCTTATCAATGGTGGCTTACGGTTAAGGATGGTACGGTGGTGACCAGATCACTTGGGATCTCTTCAAAACGGTGTTTCGTGAGTAAATACATTGGGACAAGTTATGTGGATGAACAGCGTAGAGCATTTCGAATCGTGTAAGGAAGTAGGTCGGTGGTCGCGCATAAAGCGGAATTCTTACGCCTTAGCCGTTATGCTCGAGGAATGGTGGCCACGCACCATGAACGTTGTGTTCAATTTGAAGATGGCCTGAGGATGATTTGCGTGTCTCGATAGCTCCACAAATGGGAGAGTGAATTTGTCAGGCTTGTGGAAAAAGCTAAGATAGCCGAGGAGGTGAAACAGATGGCAGAAACTAAATCGGATAGAGATAGGGGTGGAAGTAAGAGGAATTTTGGATCGCCAAGGCGGCACTGGCGTATCGTAAAAGGCCTAGGTCGATGGGCCGAGGCGGGAGGAGAGACTCGCGCACGCCGCTAGTCGATACGTATGTGCTCGATGTGGTAAATTCCATGTAGGTGAGTGTTGGGCGGGCGGTGGGAAGTGCTTTAAGTGTGGATCTATGGACCACCAAGTTAAAAACTGTCCGCAGCAACGAGGCAGTGAAGGTCTTACGGACCAAGGAAATGCACAGCCGGGAAGAGGTGGTCAGCAGCCACAGAGAGGTCGTGGTCTAGCCAGAGGTGGTAATCTGTGACGGGCCGGGGCCGTGGAGCACCAGGCCAAGGGGCGAAAACATTGAGGCGAGACAAAGGGGTTAGTCTATCTTTGCCGACGCCGAGAGGAGGTTGATGCACCTGATGTCATAACCGGACGTTTCTAATTTATGGTTTACCTTATACTGCCTTGATTGATATTGGTTCGATGCACTCTTATGTTGCTAGTGGTATAGCGGGAACTTTGGACTTAGATTATGAGACTTCTTCTAGGGAGATGACTGTAGTAAGCCCTCTAGGACAAATCAGAGTGGTGAACAAATCAGATAAGGAAGTACCCTCGAAGTTCAAAGGGTAGCTTTTGGTCGATCTGATGGAACCGCCGCTTGGGGAGTTCGATTTGATCTTAAGAATGGATTGGTTAGTGAAGTATCGCTTAATTTGGACTCAGGCAAACAAGCGTATGGTGTTAAAAACTCCCAATGGTGGTGAAGTGTTGGTGATAGGTGAAAGGGGGAACTGCTTTGTCAATGTGGTGTCCGCCTTAGGCGCGTAAAGGATGGTGAGGAAAGGATGCGAGGTAATTCTAATGTTTGTTCGGCTCTGAAGCCAAGGAACTAATCGTCGAGATGTTAGGACGGTGAAGGAATTTCCCGATGTTTTCCCGTAAGAGCTCCCGGATTACCCCCGGATCGTGAAGTGGAGTTTGGTATCGATCTTCTTCCGAGAACAGCGCCAGTATCTATTGCTCCGTATAGGATGGCGCCAAAGGAGTTGGTGGAATTGAAAGCGCAGATTTAGGAGTTGCCGGATAGAGGGTTTATCCGACCGAGTGTGTCTCCTTGGGGAGCACCGGTGTTATTCGTTAAGAAGAAGGATGGGTCAATGCATATGTGCATTGACTATCGCCGCTTGAATAAATTAACAATCAAGAACAAGTACCGCTGCCAAGGATCGATGACTTGTTCGATCGCTTGAAGGGAGCCTCGCTTTTTCAAAGATAGATCTCGAGGTCGTACCATCACCTTAAGGTCAAAGAGGCGGATATCCATAAGACGGCTTTTTAGGACTCGCTATGGTCACTACGAATTCATGGTAATGTCGCTTGGGTTGACTAACGCACCAAAGAGCCGCTTATGGATATGATGAACCGAGTATTTCAACCCTACTTGGATCGATTTTTCGTGGTGTTTATAGATGATATTCTAGTTTATTTAAAATCGTAAAAGGAGCATGATTCACATCTTCGAGTGGTTCTCGCAGATTCTCGAGGAGAAGCGCTTGTATGCCAAACACAAGTAAGTGCGAATTTTGGCTAAGGGAAGTTACTTTTCTAGGCCACGCCAGTGTCGCCAGAGGGGATTAGGTTGACCCTCGAAAAACCGAGCGGTGTTGGATTGAAGCCGCCTAAGTCGGTAGCAAAATTCAAGTTTTCTTGGTCGCGCCGGTACTACCGAAGGTTTGTTGAAGGATTTTCGCACTTGCGCACCATTGACTAAGTTGTTACGAAAAGGGGCCCGCTCGCTTGGTCAAATAAGCGTAGAAGAGAGTTTCGAGAAGTTAAAAAGAATTTTAACGAGGCTCCGGTATTGATTCAAATGAGGCTCGGAAAGGAGTTTGTGATTTATCGTGATGCTTCACACACGGACTAGGATGCGTGTTGATGCAAGGTGGAAAGGTTGTGGCGCACGCATCTCGACAACTAAGACCGCATTTAATCAAATTATCCCACACATGATTTGGAATTGGCGCAGTGGTTTTTGCCCCAAGATCCGGAGGCATTATCTGCACGGGAAAAATCATTATTTACACCGATCACAAGAGCTTAAAATACCTTTTGACCCGTAAGGAGTTGAATCTAAGGCAAATGAGGTGGATCGAGTTGTTAAAGGACTATGACTCGCCGACCGAATACCATCCGGTAAAGCTAACGTGGTGGCGTATGCCTTAAGTCGTAAAGTAATCTCTCGACTTGAGAGCAATATTTGCTCACCTTAGTCTATTTGATGATGGGAGTTTATTAGCCGAACTTCAAGTGAAACCCTCTTGGGTCAACAAAAGTTAAGGAGAAATAGCAGATCGACGAGTTGCTAAAGGAGAAGTTTCCGGTAGGATCAAGTGAAGGATCAACGCATTTAGTGTGAATGAGGAAGGACTATTATGTTTTAAAGGGAGAGTGTGTATGCCAAAAGATCCTGAGTTGAGGCATAGGATTTTGCAAGAAGTGCATGGTAGTCCATACGCTATGCACCCTGGAGGAAGTAAGATGTATCGAGATTTGTGAGATCGGGCCCGTGGCCGGGTTTGAAACGAGAGGTGACCGAATTTGTGGGGAAGTGTTTGACTGGCACAGTAAAGGCGAACATCGCTACCATCGTGGTTGTTGCAAAATGTGAAGATTCCACAATGGAAGTGGGAAAGAATCACAATGGACTTTGTTAGTCGGCTACCTCTCACGCCTACTAAGAAAGATTCGGTCTGGGTGATTGTTGACCGCTTGACAAAGTCCGCTCATTTCATACCAAGACGCGTCGATTACTCTTTGCGTAAATTAGCTAAGCTATACATAGCGGAGGTAGTGAGGTTGCATGGGGTACCAAAGATCAATCATATCGGACAGGACCCTAGGTTCACCTCATGATTTTGGAAGGCGTTGCATCAAGCGTTGGGTACGGTTGGATTTCAAAGATGACGTTCCATCCTCGATCGATAGACACCGAAAGGGTAATTCAGATCTTAGAGGACATGTTAAGAGGATGTGTCATTAACTTCGTGGGGTAGTTGGGAAGAGTTCTTACCGCTGGCGAGTTTGCGCACAACAATAGCTACCACTGGCAGTATTCGGATGGCGCCCTATGAAGCATTGTACGGGCGGAGGTGTTATACACCTACCGTTGGACTAATTAGGAGAACGGCGATTTTGGGTCCGAGTTGGTTACCGAGACAGAGGAGAAGGTTGAGGTAATTCAGCTTGATTAAGGGAAGCGCCAGATCGACAGTAAGTCCTATGCTCGACCAAGTGTAAGGACATAGAATTTGCAAGGGGTGACAAGGTGTTCTTGAAGGTGTCGCCATGGAAGAAAGTACCGAGGTTCGGACGGAAAGGTAAATTAAGTCCCGTGATTTATCTGACCTTATCGGGTGTTGAAACGAGTGGGACCGTGTAGCTTATCGCCTAGAGTTACCTTCCGAGCTAAGCCGATTCACAATGTATTCCACGCCTCTATGCTAAGACATTACCGTTCGGATCCATCTCATGTGGTGTCTGTGGAAGAAATCGAAGTAAGACCCGATTTATCCTTTCAAGAGGAACCAGTGGAAATTCTAGATCGTGATGTCAAAGTATTGCGAAGGAAGACGGTTTCGTTGGTTAAGGTTCTATGGCAGAATCACAGTTCGGAGGAGGCTACTTGGGAACCAGAGGAGACGATGCGACAACAGTACCCGCATCTTTTCTGATCAGGTAATTTCGAGGATGAAATTTCTTTAAGGGGGTAGAACTGTAACATCCTAAATTAATGGGCCTTTGCGTTTAATGGGCTGTGATGTTTATGTTATGCTTGATGTGCTAGATAGGGTGTTTAAGGGGTCAAGAATGGGCTCAGGGTTGGGCCGAGGCCTTAGTTAAAATTTTCTGTTTGGACACTCTAGTGGAAAGCCTGATAAAATAGGGCTTAAAAGATGTTATATGTGTTTTAAGACACAGATGGGCTTGTGGCCCAGTGGCAAAATGGCGCCACTTAGGGAGCAGGGAGGTGGCGTCAGCTGAGGAGGCTCAAGTTCGAGTCGCATAAAGTCCAATTATGTTAGTTAAATTTTAGCTAATTTTTGGCATTTAAATGGATAGAGGGGGACGGCTAGCATGCTTAAAAATAGGGAGAATAATTGAATGAATAATGTGGATAATGTGACAGATAAATAGAGGAAGAGGTGGTGTGATCTAGGATTCTTTTGGATGAGTGATCAGATGAAGATAAGGGAGAAAATTTAGGTTTTATCTCACGGGTCACAATGGTGGCCGAAATTCCAACACTAAGGGGAGGGGGAATCGGTTTTGGTATACTCAAGGGGTGCCAAATTTTGTATTCAAGTGAGGGGAATACCTTTTTATTTTTCTAAGATTAGGGTCTTATTCTCCCACTCTCTCTCTTTAATTTTGACAATAGGGTTTCTCTATTCTCTCATTCTCTGCAAAAGTCAAATCTCTAAGCCTATTCTCTCATCTGCACTTCTACGCAAAAGCTGAAAGTCCATTATTCTTTTTTTGTTTTCTTCTACAAAGCCGAAACCTCATAGCTCTCTCTATACCTTTTTCCCGATTTCTTCAAAAGCCGAAACTTTGAACCTTCTTCTCATCTCCATAGCTGAATACCTCCTATTCCCTTTTTGCCGAACTCTTCAACTAAAAGCCGAATCTACATAGATTTCTTCTTATCATCTTCTCTTCTTGATCTTCTCAAAAGCCGAAACCTTCTAGGAGTTGCCGAATTCCATGTAGAGGTAAGTGTCGACTTATGCTATTATAATGGTAATCTTTTTCAGTTTTTAAGACCATAGTCAAATGGCTAGATGGTTGTTAGGCCATCTGTAGTTTGACGTTTTCACTAATCTCGCTTTTCTTTTTGGCGGCATTCGGGATTTGAAGGAGATCTAATCGCCTAGGTTCCTAAGCCGAAATTGTTAACGCATTTAACCATGTTATTATTTTTGGGACTTCAAGGTAAGGGTTCTCTTTAGATTCTCGTTAAGATTCGCGTATCGTAGTTGTGATCTTAATCAGATGTTGTGATGGTAGCAATCGATAAGGTCTTGTGATGGAATCACATGTCGCTCAGTGCGAATGAGGGGATTGGATCTGTAAACCCAATCCCTAAGTTTAAGAAACGAGCGTGTCGCTAGCTCGATTGGCCACCGGGTTGTGGACCGCTTCGAGCAAAATCTTAGACGCTTAGCGGTCGACGGCTTCGATAGTGTTGACGTAGAAGGTCTCGCCTTGACTATAATCGTGTGTAGATCTCTAACACACTAATTATCTCATTATGTATGTTATGGGCTAAAAGTCTAAAAAGGTCAGATGGATACCGTGTTACCCAAAAAGGGTAGGCAAAGGATGCCGTGTACGTAACCATAGAAACTTCTCTATGTATGTATCGATGTATGTAAAAACTCGTGATCTTTTAGGTAGTATACTGCTTTTGAATTTGCTTGGATGTATGCATTGGATAGGGTTAATACGATGAAGGGAAGAGCATGTTAATAGGTCACTTGGTGATCGGTGGTTAAACCACGAATCAGAAAATTAGGTCACAATAGTGATCGGTGGCTAAGCCACGTTAAATTGATTCCCGATTGTTAGAATAGGCAAAGCATGACCGCGATATGGTGTGTAGCGGTTGGTGGGTTGATTGTAGAAATCCCCAATGTGTGTTGGTTGGTACGGGCTAGTGTGTAGAGGATGGATCACTAGGTTGGGTTGGGCCATGTTGCATGTAAATATTTTGTTGCCATTGTGTATGGGCCAAGGCCAATAATGTGTTTGTGGGCCTAAAGCCTTTTATGTGTTTTCGGATTTGCACACCGAGTCTTGGTGACTCACCCTTTATTTTTCCCCGACTTTTCGGATGAGCAGAGATCGTGGACATGGGAGCCGAGGCGACTCGAGGGGCCATCAAGTTTTATTTTATTTATTTTCATGAACTATTTTCGCTTCCTTTAAGTTTTAATTTTGGGACTATTTATGTAATAAGGCCCCATGGCTTAGGTTATCTCTTTATAATTGTTAATGTTTACAGCTTAAAAATTTATGTTCAAGGACTTAAGTCATAAAAAGTAATTAAAATGGATTTTTCAAACACGCATAAAGAAAAAGCAAAGGTTTCCATCAAATATCTTATTTTTAACAAGTGCCTAAGTAAAGAAACCGAGTTTTCCAAAACCATCAAAGCAAAGTTTTTAACAATAAACCCCGTAGCATACCGATCCGGTCGTAGCGCTTGGGCCGGTTTGTGGTGTTACAAAGCGCTTGCCTTTGTCGTAATTTTTAGTTAGTTTAGTGACCATCAAGTTTTTGCGCGCTGCTGTCGTACTAAAATATTTGGAACACTCGATTTTTATTAATTTAGCCATTTCTTTATTGCATTTTTTTTGTTTTTAGCTTAATTTTTGGTTTCTAATTTTTTTTTATTTGCTTCTGGCAGGTTCCTTTAGTTTATGACTAGAAGAAACCCGTCTAGACCATTAGTATTTCACAGAGAAATTGAAAGTACAGCTCGCAGAAATAGTAGAGAAGCAAGGCAGAGTCGACAGAATATAGTGGAAGAGCAAGAGGACGTTAAAATTATTAATGAGGAGATGGTTGAAAATCGTAATAATCAACTACCTCCCGTGGTTGCCGCGAATCCTCGCAAATCCAAATCCTCGCTTCTCGTGCTATGTACGACATGCCAAGCCCACTCTAATCAATAATCGAGTATTGTGAGACCCGCCATTGTCGCGAATAATTTTTAATCAAGCCTAACACTATTCGGGATGATTCAACAGCTTTGTTCAGGCCTCGATGGTTTGCAAGATGAAGATCCAAATACTCATTTGGCTCATTTTCTAGAATTTTGCGATATTTTCAAGATAAATGGCGCTTTCGATGATGCCATTCGCCTATGGTTGTTTCCTTTCGTTGAGGAATAAAACTAAACAGTTGGTTGAACTCCTTACCACGAGGTTCTATCACTACATGGGATCAAATGACCGAGAAATTCTAATTGAAGTACTTTCTACCGGCTAAGACAAATTTGTTGAGGAATGATATCTCTTCCTTCGTAGATGGACTCGTAGACCCTATATGATGCATGGGAGAGATATAAAGATTTATTGAAAATGTGCCCTCACCATGGGTTACCCCTATATTACAGGTTCAAACCTTCTACAACGGTTTGAACCCCTCAACTAGGTAATTGATCGATGCTGCCGCCGGTGGTACTCAATAATAAAACACCGGAGAGGCTTATGAGTTTATAAGCAAGTCATGAGGACGGCCGACAAAAGTAGCCGGTGTTTTTTTAACTTAGATGCGGTCACCATGTTATCAAATTAGGTAGAACTTTTGAATAAAAATTGATGGTTTATGTGTTTCTACGCATGTACATCCTATGATGCAATGCGATGCAAATGGAGGTGGAATGAATAATTCGTAATATTTACCCTATGGTCCTAACATGGAGAATGAGCAGATAAATTATATGAGTAATAATTCTAGACCTCAAAATAATTCTTATAGTAATAATTATAATGCAGGATGGAGGAACCACCCAAATTTCTCATGGAGTGGTCAATGAAATCACAGACTACAACCCCTCCAGTTTTTCAACAACAACATTATCAACAAGAGAAGAAACTGAACCTTGAAGAGATGTTAGCAAAATTTATTTCAGTGTTAGAGACCCATTTTCAAAACACCGAGACAGCTTTGAAAAATCAGTAAGCGTCGATTCATGGGCTCGAAAATCAAATTGGGCAGCTTGCTAAATTAGTTTCAGAAAGGCAGCAAGGTAGTTTACCTAGTAGCACCGAACCCAATGCAAAAGAGCATGTGAAAGTAGTTACACTAAGGAATGAGAAAGTGTTGGCTGAACCTGAAAAGAAGCTGCAACAGGAATCTGATAAGGAAAAGGACGAGGGGGTAAAACCCGAAGTAAGTGAAACACCAGTACTTAAGGAATGTAAACCACCGATCCCATATCCAAAGAAAGTTGAAGAAAGACTGCATGGATGCACAATTCGCAAATTTCTTGCACTTTTTAAACAGTTTCATATTAACTTACCTTTTGTTGAAGCTATTTCGCAGATGCCCACATATGAAAAATCTTTGAAAGAGCTATTAACAAATAAAATTAAGTTTGAAGAGCTATCCACTGTGGAACTCAACGAGGAATGTTCACTATTCTTCAAAATAAACTACCAACTAAGTCAAGGATCCAGAAGTTTTACTATTCTCTGCCTTATTAGGAGTTTAAATATTGAAAAAGCATTGGCTGATTTAGGTGCTAGCATTAATTTGATGCCTTATAAAATGTTCAAGCAGCTTGGTCTTGGGGAACCAAAACCCACTAGGATGAGTATTCAATTAGCTGATAGATCTGTTAAATATCCTAGAGGTATTATTGAAGATGTCCTTGTAAAAGTAGATAAGTTCATATTCTCGTTGATTTTTTTGTGCTTGACATGGACGAGGATGTTGAGGTGCCTTTAATTAAAGGCCGTCCTTTTCTAGCTACTGCTAGGGCTGTCATTGATGTGGGCGATGGTAATCTTGTGCTTAGGGTAGGTGACGAAGAGATTATTTTTAAAATCTATTATGCCATGCGATTTTCTAAAGAACAAGATGATTCATGTTATTTTATTGATTATATTGACCATGTTATTCAAGATTCATTACAGGAAATTGTTCATAAGGACACATTGGAACTGTGTCTTGTCCAAAGAGAGGAGGTAGATGACGATACTACTGTGATAGGTAAGACAAAAATTAATTTAGATTCTAATGAGTCTTCACTGAGACAGAAGAATTATGAGGGCATTGAGGTAAACGATAAATTAAAATTAAAACCCTCTATTGAAGAACCTCCCAAATTAGAACTGAAGCAATTACCAAATTACCTAGAGTATGCGTTCCTTGGAAATAATTCTACATTACTAGTGATTATTGCTTCAGACTTGTAGCCAAATGAGAAAGATGAGTTATTACAAGTATTGAAGGATCATAAAAGAGCCATAGCTTGGAATATTTCTGACATTAGAGGGATCTGTCCTTCTTTTTGCACTCATAAAATTTTAATGGAGGATGACTACAAACCTTGTTTGCAAGCTCAAAGACGACTGAATCCTAACATGAAAGAAGTCTATAAGGCTGAGGTAATCAAACTTCTAGATGCTGGAGTTATTTATCCTATTTCTGACAGTACTTGGGTGACTCCTGTGCAGGTTTTTTTTAAGAAGGGAGGCATGACTGTTGTAGCCAATGAGAAGAATGAGTTGATTCCGACGAGAATAGTCACGGGATGGAGAGTTTGCATTAAATATAGGAAGTTGAACGATGGCATGAGAAAAGATCACTTCCCTTTGCCATTCATTGATCAAATGTTGGAAAAATTATCTTGGCATATGTATTATTGCTTCCTAAATGGACTCTTTGACTACTTTCAAATCCCGATAGCTCTCGAGGACCAAGAAAAAACAACATTTACTTATCCATATGGTACGTTTGCTTATCGAAGAATGCCTTTTGGATTATGTAATGCTCTCGCTACTTTTCAAATACATGTTGGCCATTTTGATGAACTTGTAGAAGACATTATGGAGGTATTCATGGACGACTTCTCGATATTCGATAATTCTTTCCATCTTTGTCTTAAAAATTTAAAACGAGTTCTAATGAGATGTGAGGAAACGAACCTTGTGCTTAATTGGGAAAAATGTCACTTTATGGTTCGCGATGGGATTGTGTTGGGCCATAAAATTTCTAGTAAACGGTTTGAGGTTGATAGAGCGAAAATTAAAACCATTGAAAAATTACCTCCCCCTAGTTCAGTTAAGGATATTCGAAGCTTTTTAGGACATGCTGGGTTCTATAGAATATTTATTAAAGATTTTTCTAAAATAGCTAAGCCTTTAACTAATTTGCTAGAAAAGGATGTGGCCTTCGATTTTAGTAGGAATGTTTAGAAGCATTTAATATTCTTAAAGAAAAATTAATTAATGCTCCGATTGTAGTTGCACCTGATTCGAATTTATCCTTTGAACTAATGTGTGATGCGAGTGATTTTGCAGTAGGTGCAGTTCTTGGACAGTGAAGAGACAAGCATTTTCAACCAATTTATTATGCTAGCAAGACGTTGACAGTCGCACAAGAAAATTACACTACTACGTAAAAAGAATGGCTAGTCAGTGGTTTTTGCATTCGATAAATTTAGACCATATTTGATATAATCTAAAGTTGTCGCTTACATCGACCATTCAAAGATTTCGTTATCTCCTAACTAAATCGATGCAAAACCTCAACTCATAAGATGGATTTTATTATTGCAGAATTGATTGGAAATCTAGGATAAGAAGGAGCTGAAAATCTTGCAGTAAATCACCTTTCGAGGCTAGAGAATTCACATATCAATGAGCTTGATGAGAATGAGATAAATGACTCGTTTCCTGAGGAACAACTCTTAGTTATAACTGACTCTGAAGTTCTTTGGTTTATGGATATTGCGAATTACTTAGCTGCTAACATACTACCAAAAGGGTTAACACATCATTAAAGAAGCGATCCTTTGCCGATGTAAAAAATTATTTTTGGGAGGATCCTTTTCTTTTTCGTGTATGTGCAGATCAAGTAATTTGGAGGTGTGTTACAAAATCAGAAGCGAACGAGTAAAATCTTGGAACACTGCCACTTAGGACCAACAGGAGGACATTACAGTGGGACTAGGACGGCATACAAAACACTTGAATCAGTTTTTATTGGCCCATACTGCTCAAGGACGCAAATGTGTATGTTACTTATTGTGATAGATGCCAGAGAATGTAAATATTTCTAAATGTGATGAAATGCCTCAAACTTATATGCTCTCATGTGAAATATTTGATGTCCGGGGCATTGATTTTATGGGCCCATTTCCTAGTTCGTTTGGTAATAAATACATCCTAGTAGCGGTCGATTATATGTCAAAATGGGTAGAAGCTCAAGCTTTACCTACCAATGATGCTAGAGTGGTAGTTAGATTTCTTAAGAAGCTCTTTTCTCGATTTGGAACATCTAGAGTAATTATTTGTGATAGGGGTACTCATTTTTATAATGCTCAATTTGATAAAGTTCTTAAGAAGCATGGAGTGCATCATAAAACAGCTACCCCTTATCACCCTCAAACTAGTGGACAAGTTGAAGTTGCAAATCGAGAGCTCAAACGTATCCTAGAGAAAACTATAAGTCGAATAGGAAGGGTTAGGCGATAAAAGTAGATGACGCTTTATGGCCCTATATAACTTCTTTTAAAACACCCATAGGAACATCTCCTTACAAACTCGTTTATGGAAAAAGTTTTCATTTACCATTTGAACTAGAGCACAAAGCATCTGTGGCTATACAATTCCTAAACTATGATTTTAAACTTGCAGGTGAGAAGAGATTGATGCAGCTGAACGAGTTAGATGAGTGGCGAGCCAATGCTTACGAGAACTCGCGATTATATAAAGAAGCGACAAAGCAACACCATGATGCTCGTTTGAAGCAAAATTTCAAACAATTTGCAGATGGAGATCTTGTCCTTTATATAATTCAAAGCTCAAGTTGTTTCCTGAAAACAAATCAAGATGGTCAGTCCATTCATAGTACAAACCATTTTCCCATACTTGCACGATAGAGGTAACTCATCCAGAATAGGGCACATTCAAGGTAAACGGTCATCGACTTAAACTTTATAGTAGTGAGGATTTTAGAAATGATAGAGAGGAGCTTCAGCTCCGCGAACCTTCGTAATTGTGCGCACAAGGTAAGTCTAGCTTAGACTTTAAATAAGCACTTCTCCGGAGGCAACCCGAGTGTTAACACTGCTAATTTTCTTATTTTCATTTCATGGTATTTTTTAAAAAAAATTATTTGAATAAATAAAAATGCAGGTTTTTGACCGACATGGCCTGGACACAGGGGTGTGTCCTTGGCCGTGTGACTTAATAGGGGTTCGACAGTGAGTTACAAGGCCTGGGAATATGGCCATGTAACCCACACGGCCTAGATACACGGGCGTGTCCTTAGATGTGTGACCCACATGGCCTTGACACTTGGACGTGTCCTTGGCCCTGTGGATATTGAGACTTAGTTTTAAAATTTTAAGGAAATCGACAAAGAAGTTACACACCGGCGACACGATCGTGTAACCCACACGGCCTGACACACGGGTGTGTCCTTGGCCGTGGGATCCCGGAGCTTAATTTTCAAAAATATAGTTCACACGGCGCAGACATGGCCATGTGGACCACACGATCTTGACACACGGGCGTGTCCTAGGCCGTGTGAAACCTGGAGCTAATTTTTTTCAATTTTAAAACAAGTCGAGAGAGTTACACTCGCAAGGCACACGATCGCAGTGCGAGACACGGCCGAGCCACACGAGCGCGCAGTAGGAGGTCACACGGGAGTGGGAGAAGATAAGGAGGTTGCACACGACACGACACGGACACTCAGGTGTGTTCGAGGCCGTGTGAAGACTGGCCTAGGATTTTTATCGACACAGGCTTGCAACACACCCACACGAGTGTGTGACACGGCCGTGTGGCCCAACACGGGCCTCATACGACCGCGTCACACATTTAACCTTAATCCCATTTATGTTTCTTGATTTTTGTCATCTTCATCAACTTACTTTCCCTTCAACCGCTGCTCCCACTTCTGTCCCCTACTTCGACCGTCGCCTCCCATCACCTCGCCTGCCCTTTCCGACTGTCGTCCCACCACTCAACCCCTCTCTTTCACCTTCCCCTTCACTTCGCACCACCACACTTTGTCCCTCGCCTCGTCCCCTCATTGGCTCAAGTTACCATTTCCTCTCATCTCTCTCTCTCGCCCTTCCACCCTCGACCACCCACCCTTCCCTTTCCCCTCTCCCCGATTTCTCACTTCGCCCCCACTCTATCCCGAACTCACCACCTCCCCCCGACCCTCTCACTTTCCCTTTCCTCCTCTTTACCCCGACCCCTCACCCATCTCCTTTCCTTCCCATTCCACGATAGCCTGCGCCACCTCGAACCACCACTACTCCATCTTCTTTACTCCTGGCCACCATCATCCACCATTTATTTTATTTCATTTTTATTTTATTTATTTATTTTATTTATTATTCTTATTAGTTATATTATTTTATTTTTTAGTGCTTATTTTTATTTTTATTCTTAGTTATATATATATATACATTTTTACTTGATTGTCGCTATTATTTTATTTCATTTTTATATCATTCAATGTTCATTCTTTATGCTACAAGTTGCTCATAGCTACTATTCGATTCTTCATTAGTTTATTATTTTACTCACCACTGTTTATATGACTATTGTTCTATTTATTTATTTCTTTATGTTTTTCTTTATTATTATTATTATTATTATTATTATTATTATTATGTGTTCGTATTTCCGCTTGTTAATGCTATTTCATTATTATTGCTTGCTTGACACTAGTTCATAGTATGTTAAGAGTCAATTTTCTATTTGGGCGATTGAGATTTGATGCGCTGTTTTGATAATTCTTCATGTCGAATTTTAATTTACACGATCGCTTCTCACCTTACTTGTGTTTTTATTTGGTGATGCGATTTTCTCGCTAGTGAATTATTTTATTTTAGGTACATCATGACAAACACACGTGGTAAGACTAAGGACGCCGCCCCCGCTTCAAAAATGAAAGACTCATGGTGCGACCTTCTCCTCGAGAGCTTCTCGAGGCCCGCCACCCTTATCTCCACTTATCGTGAGGCCTCCAAGAGGATCTATTTCAGCCATTTAGACAAACGCCACTCGGCCTAGGTTGATGTATTGATTGGGCCGCAAGTAGAGTAGGTTCGACTAGTGATGATGTTCAAGGCTTTATTACCACACAAATTGGTGGGATAGATTCTTCTCCATCATCGAGCCCACATACATAGAGCTTACTTTGGAGTTCTCACGCAACATTTCTTCTACAAAAGGGTCATGACAACCCCATGACGAGCTAGACACCATCACTTTTTGACTTGGTGGTTTGGTGCGCCGATGAGTGTCCCCGAATTTGGTGCTACTTTGGGACTCTACACCGAGGAGTTTATGAGTGCCGAGAACTTCCTCCATCTACATCGGCATATCCATTACACACCATCACGTTGTTAGAAAGAGCTTACGGTGAGCCAAACACTTTATGATGCGAGTCGCTCAAGGCGACTTCTCTCTCTCACTTTTACTGTACCTTTCATGCACTTTTAGCTCACACTTTGACAGGTAGGAGAGAGAGCACCGGAGTCGTTAGCACTCATGATGCTTATTTTCTATGGAGCATGGCCAACGACCATATCATTGATTAACATACTTTATTGCCTTAGCCTTCCGCCATTAGACTGACCGCCACAGAAGGGTCAGATCTGTTTAGGCCCTTATGTAACTCGCCTTGCTCGACACTTCGGTCTCCTCGACACACCAGAGCAGTCCTCTACACTTAATCTCGTCGGCCAGATGTCCCTATAGGAAATCTCGAGCATGAATCATATGAGGACGATCGAGCGGTGTCGTGGAGTGGATCCCCCTCAGTATCGATTGTTTCATTCTGACACTCAGAATGAACTCGAGGACTTCACTGATGATGTTCCTCTCGATCACGAGGACCCACCACAGCATTCACCTTCGAGTCACCGCCCTATTCCTTCTGTTTCTATTTTTCTAGTTTGGTAATTTATCAATTCAATCTCGATTTTAACCATCTTTTTCAACCTTTCTCCACGCCTTTAACCTAAGCCCCATTACAACCTCTTAAAGACCTTTTGATTTGTGTATCATCTCATTTTATAGTGGTGGAGATTTGATTTTCATGCAAGCTTATGGTAATGACTTTTCATGTTTGACTATTGAGTGCTTATTTTTTAACCTTAAACACTTTGAGTGATTTGAGTGAATATTTAGTGAGGATGTCAATTCTTGTCGGTTTTGAATTAAAGGTAATTACTTAGATAAGGGGAAATACCTATGTTTTCATGCATTAAAAAAATGCTCGACTTGGATTGTTTGAATCTTTAATACTCTTTTAGTTGAATTATCAATGTATGATTATTTGTGAATTATTTCAAAACATTATTGATGAGAATTATAAGTTGAGAAAGATTAATTTTAATTGTGAATTGAGGATTTTGCTTGAGGACAAGGAAACGCTTAAGTGTGGGGATATTTGATAAACCATAAAAGTAACATGTTTTTAATCAAATTCTTGATGCGTTTTTGGATGATTTATTATGTAAATTAGTGAATTTTATGCTCCTAACCCTTTAAATTCATGTTTCTATACTTAGGTGAGCATAAGGGAGCGAAAAGAGAGAAAAACGGGCCATAATTGGACAAAAATAGTTGTTTTCAGGATTCACATGGCTCGGCATTTCCACATGGGTCGGGCACACACGCCATGTGCCACCCGTGTCGTCGATTTTGCACCCTGCTTCTCTTTACGTGAAAAAAAGCCAATTTTTAGGGATTCTGAGCATTCTAAAGTTTATAAATACATAGTAGAAGATGACTTAAAGGGACACGCAGAGAAGAGCGAAGAAAAGACTCGAAGAACGCCACTGGATTCATTTCAAAAGCAGATCTACTTCAAGATTGAAGATCTCCATTCAATTTCTTTAGAAGTTTTATTGGGTTTCTTTATGTCTTGTTGTTTTCCTAACTTTGAGATGATGTTATTCCAGATTATGAACTAAATTCCATAGATACCTAGGGAAGATGAAACCTATATGAATCTTATTATTTGATTTCTAAATTACATGATAAATACTTGATTCTTATTCTCAATTATGTATGCTTATTTCGTGTTTTAATATTTTTAGGATATTAATTCATGCTTAATGTGCTTATTTCACTGGAGCAAAAGTCCCTGTTTAAGAGTAGATCTAGCATAATTGAGTGGAGTTGCATGCAATCCTAGAAATAAGACGACATAAATCTACCGGATTAGAGTCAAATCTAATAGGGGAATCCATAGATCGAGTTAATGCGACAATAGGGGTTTTAATTAGAAAGAGGTTTCAATTAATCAACCTAGAGTCAGTTGTTTTTACTCTTGAAAGAGATATTAACATAATTTAGGGATTTCTACGGATCAAGGCACAAGTGAATAAATCGCTTAATCCAAATTCAGAATAATAAGTGAAGTCTAGATTGATTCTTTCCTGGGTTTTACCTATCTCATTGGTTTTATTCGATTACTTTTCCAAATTCATTCTCTCATATGCTCTTAGTAATTAGTTTAGTTAATTTTAGATTAAAAACAATTCCTTCAATTTATAGGCTTGATAATAGAAAAATAGTAAGTACTAGTACTTTTAGTCCTCGTGAATACGATATTCCTGACTCACCATAGCTATACTATTATTCGATAGGTGCGCTTGCCTTTGTCATAATTTTTAGTTATTTAAGTGACCATCATGGACTTATAACATTCAATCAAAAGAAAAAAAAAGACAAATTAGGAAAGGTGAAGGATGGGGAGAGGGTTTTAAAATTCAAAGCCTTCAAAATAGATGAGTTTGGGGTATTTAATAATTAATATTATTTTATATTGTTGAATAGTAAATTAATTGTATCGGTGGTTGAACCTACTGGATCGAAAATTAATGATTTGATTGATTTGATTATCGATTTAATTTTAAAAACATTAATATTTCGGTTTAAATTGAAACAATGCACATAAATTAGTATAACCAAAATCTGTATTTAAACCGACCACCCTAATTTAATACATAATTTGACATAAATAAAAATATTATCTTGGAAATATATTGAAAGAGGAAAGTAATCGTATGTAAATGGATAACTTGGAAGAGATAATGAAGCAGCAATCATTATATCAGCAGTGGCATCTTCTCGATGTATGGCTGCTCACTATCTTGACTGCATTTATCGTTTGATTCTTTTCTTAATTAGCCAAACTCATGTTAACAATGGTATAACAGTAATTAATTACTTCATGGACAGAACATCAATATATAAATACCTCATATATAATAAGCAACAACGTATCAAAGTACACCAAATAATGGGAATTGGAGAACTCCCATTTATACAAACAAATATAAGTGTGCAAAATCAATACTCATAATAAAGACACAAAGACGACTAAAAACCTTATTAAACCATATCCAGTATGTAGCAGATAAAAAAAATGGGGTATTTTAAGGAGTAGAACGAGAAGGTGGTGGGGACAAGAAAGGAATAGAGGGAACTGCAGTCGGGATTGTGGGGACTGAAGGAATGCTTGGCAGAGGGGGCAGTCCTCTTGGCAATGTGGTAGGAAGTGGAGGAAGCGCCCCAGGGTTCGGGAGATTAGGGAAAGATGGCAATGGTGGAAAAGAGAAAGGAATAGGGGGAATTGCAGTTGGGATTGTGGGGACTGAGGGAATGCTTGGCAGAGGGGGAAGTCCTGTTTGCAATGTGGTAGGAAGTGGAGGAAGCGCCCCAAGCCATGGGAATGATGGTCGGGATGGCGTTAAGAGATTAGGGAAAGATGGCAAACTTTGCGTTTGAGGCTGCTGCAGAAGGTGACGAGCTGCTACCCCAACATCAATGCTTGCAAATGACAAAGCCATCAAGAATGCTAAAGCAAAGCAATTGAAAGAGGCCATTTTTGTTCAGAGATTTCGAAACAAATGAAGCAGATGAAAAAAAGTTCTTTATCTGAATAGTTGTGAGTGAGGAAAACAAAGCATGGTATTGAGGTTTATATAGGCATTGGAGCAGGGAATAGAAATCCCCTGCCCCTAAACAATGCCACATTCATGCCCCCAAAACAAAATAGCATCACATGTTTTTTATTTTTTCCATTTTAATTGTAGTTCATTTTTTAAATAAAAATTAATAATGATTTGGATTAGTTTTTAACTTATTATCAACGTTTTTGGTTTATTTTTATTTTCTATTAATATTACCTATTCTTTAATTAACAAATTTATAATGACTTTGAGTTAATTTAACAGATTTTGTTTTATAATCGTTCTTATAATAAAATTTTACAATGTGGGAACAAGTCCCACAAAGTGACAACATGATCCTTAAATTTTGGGTGGTGGCATGCCTTTAGTCAAAGGATCAGCTAACATCTGCTCAGTGTTAATGTGCTCAATGACCACTTTCTTTTCTTTAACATGTGACATTATGCCTAGATATTGAATGTCGATATGTTTACTTCGACTTCCACTTTTTCGCTTCTTAGCCATAAAGACAAAGCAAGTGAATTGTCACAATATATGAAATAATCAAAACCCATAATGACTCAAATTTCAAAAAACACTAGCCTCAAACCCAAATTTAATGAAATCAAAATCAAAATTTATTATATACAATTGCACAAAATTAACATAATCTAAGTGTCATAGTGCACTTTAAATTAAAGTTTACGTTTGGCATTATAGATTGAGTCAATATTCATGTGTAAAATCTTGAGATTTATTCCCTTAACTAAAGTAATATGTCAAATAGAATACTTGAACTATCCTCCATGTTGGCAAAGTTTATGTACATTAGAAGCTTAACTAAATAATTAAAATAAACCTAAAGTATGGCTTATATATAATTTATTCACAATGTGACTTAAACTTTAGCCTTCAAGATTTCACAGTCTCAATTTATGTCTTAAAATTTTAAGATCGTTTTAAGTTTGTTAAAAAGTCAAAAGTTTAGAAAATTAGAATTGTTGCTTGAGGCGTGAATATCCCTATTCTTAAGAATATTCGTGGATTTACTATCTCTCAAGATTTAATTTGTATCATTCGCAATGAAAAATTGAAAAAATTTCCCATTTGAATGGAATTGAGCTATTAGGCTCAAGCCTCGTAAAAGATACATATTCTCTTATTTTTAGTCTCACAAATTTATAGTAAACCAAATCTATATAAACATCATTTAATAGGTGTATCTAAAATATGTGTAATATGTGTAATTCTTTAAAATACATGAAAACTTCCAATATTTTCGGATTTGTCTTATTTTAGGTTCAAATCATTTGAATTTGAGGCTAAGTTTTTCATGTCGAATTTGAGGCGTCATAACCAATATTACGGCCCAACAACTTCAGAACCACCATAGTTTCCATATCCTTGAAAAGATCTCGTTGGATACGATTTGAAAATTCTATAGCCTAATACCATTGAAAATAGTTTTTTAACATCGCTTTCTAGGAATTCAAAATCTTCAAGCAGCATTCGGCTCGTAAGATCGAGACCCTTTTTCTTGATCCGATACTCCTTTCCCTAACAACATCTATTTCCAGAAACCTTTGATTGCGGGTCCAAACTGCTACTATCTCAACATCCGTATCACCATCCTTCTCTTTGAATCTTACCTTTTCATTTCTCGGTCATCACCGACCGGGATTCAAAGTGACCTGAGCAGCTTTCTAGAGAAGAAGCCATCTTGACCGATATCATTTTCAATATACATTATCAAACATCATCAATATTGTTTTTATCTTTTAATTACCACCGTTAAAACCATTTTTTTATTTCTTGGAAAACGAGATTGACTTTAAAAATATGGAGTCGCCACCAACCCTTCTTTTGTTTAGGTGGGGTTGATCACCTTGTAAAAAAATAATTTTGGTCTACTTAAATAGGAAAAAAAACAGTTCGGGAGTCGACACACACGAGGAAGGATTAGCACTATCGTATGCCCAAAATCGGTACCAAATTGATTAACTAGTGTCCTTATGTTGAAAATCTAAAAATTTAAAATGTAATCCTTTTTGGAAAAGGTCGATCAATTTGAATTGCATTCAAGATTCACTGCTCTAAGGAAATAAAACATCACATCCAACACGTTAGGATATGACATATTTATGCCTCAATACCGAGATTATCTTTGATTTTCAAAACAAGCAATTAAAAGGTTATTTAGTTATTTGCTCAAACGAAAAAAATGCAACCCAGCACGTTAGGGTACAATTTTTCGAGTTTCCAAACACTAAATATTGCCTTATTTCAAAAGGTTTTCAAATAGGTGATTTTAAAACCAGTTCAAAATGTTTGGTTTGAAATTGGATGAAAGTTGGAATGGGAATCGTGATATAGCAAAAAGAAATACAAGCATAATACAAGCATGAAATATGGATTTTTAGCAATAACACTTATACAAAATGAATAATAGCATTAACATTAACATTCAAAGGATAAGAAATTAAAAACTAATTTAAAAAACCAAGCCAATTAACACAAATAAAGTATAACAAATTAAAAAAAAAAACAAATAATTTGTAAGAAGAACAATTTGAAGTCATTGATATATATATAAACAAATAATAAAAAATTAAATAAACAAATGATATGTATGAAAATTTTAAAAAATCAATAAGAAATAAAGAGAACAAAATCATATATTAAATAGAAATATATAAAGGAATTTTAAAATAAACATTAAGTATGTAGAAAATCAAAAGATGTAATATATTAGGTAATCTATATTAATTTAAATAAATAATATACATGAGATGAAAGATTTATTATAAAAATGTATATATATATATATAGACAAAGAATATATATAAAAGTATTTGAAATGAACGAAAATATATAATAAAATATGGTCCCTTAAAAAAAAATTTATGTATACCAAATTTAAAAGGAAATATATATATATATATATACATAAGTAGTTTTAAAAGAAACTAAATATATACATAAATAGATTTAAAAGAAAGTATATACATAAAAAATTATGGAATCAACAATATGTACATAAAATAAAATAATTTTATCATAGATTATATATGTATGTATAAAATAGTAATATATAAGAATATTTAAATTGAACATTATACAAATCTTTGAAACAAAGTAATATATAAATTTTTTTTTTAAAAATAAACTATAGTAAACAAATAAAAATATATAAATGAAAATATAAAAATAACATATTAAAACAATGCAAAAATGAATGAAATAGTTCAAAATATTATATATTTAAATAATTTTTTAAAACGAATAATTTTATAAAAAAAATAAGAAAGCATAATGAAAACTAAAACAGATCTAATTGAAAATAAAACGAAATTAAAAGAGTAATTTTTAAACAAATAAAGTTATAAAAACAGGATCAGGGACCTAAATAGAATGCACCTAAATAACCGAGGATTAAAAATAAAATTTAGCCAAAACTCTGAACGCAGCGTATAAGCATGTATTGATTTGAAATTGCGCTCAAATTACAGAGATCGATTAAAAAGTGTATAAAGATTCTAATCAAATAGCGGTACAAAAAAAAAGGACTAAATGCGCAAATTATCCATTCACCGCAGAAACGCGCGGATCCTGTGGATATTGGATCGGGTTGGATCGGGCGTTCTATACGACAATCGCTTTAGAGCAATCAAACAGCCCTAAACGGTGCCGCTTTCACCCATCTTGATAAAACCAAAATTAAACCTAATCTCTAATCACTTATTCATTCGTAAAAGAAAACCTAACTCCTAGCCCTCTCCTTAATCACCGCCACAAAACTACCATCAAAACCCTCCGACTACCATACGCCTGTAAATCAATGGAGTTGGATGAAGGCGTAATATAGCTTCTTCTCACGCTATACTCGAAAGCATTATCACATTTTCATCCGCATCCCCATTTCAACTTCGATTTCGACGGCGAATAGGATCTCGACGACAATATTAATAGATAAGTGTTCCGAATTTTATTTCTTTTGCATGCAATAGCCAAAAATCAAGGGGCAAAGAATAAAGGAAAATAAATCTTAATGAATAAAAGAAAATCTGAGAATCACCTTCCAATATTTTTGTCTACTTTCGATTTCGTATTTTTTTTTTTGCGTATGAGTGCGTAAGTTTTTTAGTGTACAATGTTTGGATTTTTATAGCCAGAAAAATGAAATACACGCTTTTTTAATTCTTCATCAGATTCTACGATACCGCTTCTTCTCTTGTTGTTGTTGTTGCTGCTTTTGTTGCAAGTACAACTCGTGGAGGAGGCCGTTGGATGGCGGTGACGAGGCTACACTCGTATGAACAGAGGCACTGTAGAAGACCCTGTAAGCCTCTAGAGTTTCAAGTTTCAAATTGGGTCGATCATTTCAGATTCGAGCCATTGGAACCCGATCCGCTCAGTCTTGGAATAGGTATTGGGCCATTCGGTCTTGTTAGGAATTGGGCTAGGTTGGTTTATTCGGTCCGGGCCTTATTTGTAAATAGACTCTTAATTTTGGGCTACAATCAAATTTGGGCCAATGTAAAATATAATTGACTTTCAATATTAAGTTTTCATATTTATTTTGGCTTGTATTTAGGCTAAAATCAGAATGGACTTTGAACCCTTAAAAAAATTATTATTGGTTTATTTTTTTATTTTGGTTTTATTAATGGGTTAGTTAATAGGCTCGGAAAATTGGGCCTATTACACCGCCTCTCTTTGCTCATTGTCGTAACGAGAATAGAGAAAAGACTTCAAAAAGGGCCAATTTTGCCCTGCTTTACCAAATCTTGACCCTTTCAGTGCTTTTTCACTTTGAGTAGCTTGCTCCATCCCACAGCATCCTCGGTGGCATGAGAACTAGCGCTCAAACCAACTCAAGGAATTTAGACATGTGGCTTAAATCGCTTCCTCTCTACTACTTCGGAAGATAAGATTCCCCATCTTTCAATCTTCAATCTACTCCTTGCTATTCCAGAAGATAAGACCAAGGCATAAAATCGCTCCCTCGCTACCTCTGGGAAGATAAGATTTACCATCTTCGACTGCGCCCACTACTATCTCGAGGAGACCAAAATCTACAATCCTTAGTCTGCTCCCTTGCTACATCAGGAAGATAAGACCATAATCTTCAGCCTGCTCCCTTGCTACCTTAGGAAGATAAGGCTAGTGGCTAAAATCTGCTCCCCTACTACCTCGGGAAGATAAGATTCGCCATTTTTTATTTGCCCCCTGCTATCAACATCTTCAGTCTGCTCCCTTGCTACCTCAGGAAGATAAGACTGCAATTCTCAGCCTGCTTCCTTGCTACATCAAGAAGATAAGGCTAGTAGCTAAAATCTGCTCCCCTGCTACCTCGGGGAGATAAGATTCGCCGTTTTTGATTTGCCCTACTGCTATATCGAGGAGACAAAATCAACATCTTCAGTCTGTTCCCTTGCTACCTCAGGAAGATAAGACTACAATCCTCACCGCTTCCTTGCTACATCAGGAAGATAAGGCCAGTGGCTAAAATCTGCTCCCCTGCTACCTCGGGGAGATAAGATGCACCGTTTTTTATTTTCCCCACTGTTATCTCGAGGAGACAAAATCAACATCTTCAATATTGCTATGCCATCCCCTGAGGACATGTCCTGTAGACTTGGTTTCATATGCTTATGTTTATGCTAAATGATTAGGATGCTATGATCAGAATGAATCAAATGCACCTAGCCAAATAATATGAATGCATGAATGTCATGAGAATGATTCCTGTTTAAGGGGTCATCGCTCATTGTTCATCAGGGTATTATTACTGACGTAATATGTTGCTCTCTTGCTCGATTGGTAGTTTCAACAAGACTTGAAGAAATAATTATCTTACTCAACAAGTTTGCCCCACTGTAACCTCAGAGTTCATTTGGGACATAAAATTTGTACCATCTTCAAACCATCTCATTGTGACTTAGGGTACAGGATCTGAATCTTTTCCAATCCATCCCATCGCCATTCAAGGGTATATATCCTCTTGAATCAATCTTACTATCATTCAAGGGTAGAAGATTTGTTTCATTTTCAATCCAACCCACCACAACTCAAGAGTAGAGGACTGTATACTCAAGAATATAAGATTTGTATCAATTTCCATCCATCCCACTGCAACTCAGGGGTATAAGATTTGTATCATTTTCAATCCATCCTACCACAACTCAAGGGTAGAGGATTGAAAACTCAAGGGTATAAGATTTGTATCAATTTCCATCCCTCCCACTGCAACTCAGGGGTATAGGATTCGTATCATTTTAAATCCATCCTACCACTACTCAAGGGTAGAAGATTTGTATCTTCTTTAGTCAATTACACCATCCTTTGGTGTCATGACCAGATGAATGTTGGCTTCTCTTTTTCAAGAATAACCACCCCATAATGCCTGACGAACGTTATTTGCTTGTTCATCATTACAATATTTTGACATTTTGTTCAAGAAATCTGAAGAAATAGTCTGCACTTAAACTCTTCCTTCTAAGATATTCCAAACCTTAGGTTTTGTAAGTTCTAAACAATAGTCCTGCTTCAGGTTCTTGTATTATTTAGAAACCTCTAGAGTAATATGCGAAACTTCTTTTATGAAAGTATTATTAGTTCATTCATCATTATTTCAATGCAACATGCTTGTAAAAGATCATAAGAATGAACAAGAACAGAATTGATTTGGAGCAAAGATCGAAATGAATAAATGATAAAAAAAAATATTGATTGAAAAATACTCATCTTTGAAAAGAACAAAGATAAAAAAAAGAAATTGATTGAAAATGCACATCTTGAAAGGAACAAAGTATTCAAAGATTGCAAATTCATGATAAAATAAAGACTAGGTGCCCTGTGATATCGCAAACTTGAGCTTCTCTGCATTTAACTTCCCAAGACCATTTTGAGCCTGTGATGTGTTTAGAGATCTCGAGTACTTTGTTAATGCTCCAAGATGTAGCATATCCCTTCTTCGTTAATTCAAGTATAGCAAGATCACCGCATGCCCTCTCTTAATCAAAATTTGAGCCGCCTTTTCGGATTTTCAACTCAAATCCCCTTTGGTCTCAAGGCGCCTTTGCGAGTTTTCACCTTGGCCTCTCCTTTATTTCTTTTATTTTTATGGTCTCAAAGTGCCCTTTGCGGGTTTTCACTTTGGCTCCTTTTTTTTTTAAAAGGTCCCCAAAGCGCCTTTTTATGGGTTTTCACTTTGGCTTTTTTAAGCATAGTACCTTTTGACCGAATCTGAATTTACAGATTGGGTAAGATTTTCCCATCCATTTCAATGTAATCAAGTGCTCCTCCGAGAAAGCCTTTTCACAACGTAAGGCCCTCCCAATTTGGCATCCATTTCCTCTCAAATCTTTTTGGATGGGGAGTATCTTTTCAACACTAAGTCCCCTTCATGAAATTCCTTGGCGAACCTTTTTGTCATAAGCTCGCATCATTCATTTTTGGTACATCTGACCATGCTGGATAACCCTTAGCCTTTTTTCCTCGGTCAAATTCAACTGATCATAACGAGACTAGATCCATTCTGCTTCATCTAATTTTAGTTCTGACAAAACTCGAAGAGAAGGTATCTCCACTTCAATGGGTAAAACCGCTTCCATTCTATAGACCAATGAGAAAGGTGTTGCCCAAAGAGAAGTCCCCGACAGACGCTCGATAAGCATAGAGGGCAAATGGTAGCTACTTATGCCAATCTCTATAAGTTTCACCATTTTCCTACGCCTTCTTGATGTTTTTATTGGCAGCTTCCACAGCACCATTCATTTTTGGGCGATACGGCGACGAGTTATGGTGTTTGATCCTGAACTGACTACAAATTTATGCTATTGTACTGTTGTTCAAGTTGAGTGCATTATCTGATATGATCCTCTCAGGCATTCCATATTGACATATGATTTCCTTTTTTAAAAATCTGCTAACTGCCGATTTAGTAACGTTGGCATATGAAGCAGCCTCTACCCATTTGGTGAAATAATCAATAACCACAAAAATAAATCGATGCTCATTTGAATCTTTCAGCAAAATCGGCCCAATGACATCTATGCCCCACATAGAAAAAGGCCATGGGGATGTCATAACATGTAAAGGCGAAGGAGGCACATGAATCTTGTCACCATAAATCTGGAATTTGTGACATCTCTTGGCATAATTGATGCAATCTCCTTCCATAGTGGACCAATAATACCCGACCTCATAATCTGCTCACATTGTGAAGCCATTAGCATGGCTTCCACAAATGCCCTCATGGACTTCTTCCGTAATTTTCTTAGTTTCAACAAAGATCCACCCATCTCAATAGTACCTGATCTTTTCTTCTTTTGTACAGGATTTCACCATCTAAGACATAGTCACAAGCTAGTCTTCGTAATGTCCTTTTATCATTCTCAGTTGCTTGATTAGGATATTCACGATTTCTTATATATCGCAATATATCGTGGTACCAAGGGCGATCATCTCTTTCTTCCTCCTCCATGTTATAACAATGAGCTGGGGCTTCGTGAATAATCATCTGAATGGGCTTTACATCCTCTGATTTGCTAACTTTGATCATGGAAGCCAAAGTAGCCAAAGCATCTACCATCTGGTTTTCATCCCGTGGGAGATAGCTGAAAGTAATATCATCAAACTCTTCAGTTAACCCCAGAACTATCTTTCGATAATTGACCAATTTGGGGTCTTTTGTCTCCCATTCTCCTTTTAGTTGGTAGATCACAAGTGCGGAATCTCCATATACTTCCTATACTCTGATCATCCGTTCTATGGCTGCACGCATTCCCATGATACATGCTTCATATTCAGCCATATTATTCATGCAATCAAAATCCAATTTACATGTGAACGGATAATGATCTCCATTGCCCCAATTCCATTACCCACAGCATTCGATGCTCCATCAAAATTCAGCTTCCAAAGATGCTCTTTTGCAACATTTTCTTCAGTAGCTGCCACATACATCAACTCTTCATTGGGAAAATCAAAATTCAAGGGCTCATAATCTTCTAGAGCT
Source organism: Gossypium sturtianum (assembly GCA_025698515.1). NCBI lineage: Eukaryota > Viridiplantae > Streptophyta > Magnoliopsida > Malvales > Malvaceae > Gossypium > Gossypium sturtianum. The sequence continues at coordinate 143,199,038 of CM046955.1, read as the reverse complement.
CTACTCGCCAGAAAATCTGCTACTATGCTTCCCTTTACAGCTTTTTGGCTCACATAAACTATATCAAATTTCGAGAGCAAAATTTGCCATCTAGCCATCCTTCCATTCAAGGAATTTGACTCCATCATATATTTTAGAGGGTCCAACTTCGAGATTAGCCAAGTCGTATGATATAACATGTATTGCCGCAATCTTCAAGTTGTCCATATCAGGGCACAACATAACTTCTCAATTGGCGAATATCACATTTCACACTCAGTAAATTTCTTGCTGAGGTAGTATATTGCCCTTTCTTTTCGTCCTGACTCGTCGTGTTGTCCAAGTACACATTCTATAGAGTTATTAAATACCGTTAGATACAGTATTAATGGCCTATTTGGGCAATGAGGTGACAATACTGGGGGGCTTGACAAGTACTGTTTGACTTTATCAAAAGCTTCTTGGCATTTATCATCTCACACACCCGGGTTGTGCTTCTTAAGGAGACGAAATATAGGATCACATCTCTTAGTTAACTGTGAGATAAACAGAGAAATGTAGTTTAATCTTCCAAGGAAACCTTGGACTTCTTTTTGAGTGTGCGGAGGAGGTAATTTTTGTATAGCCCTGACCTTGTCTGAGTCAATCTCAATTCCTCTTTTACTAACTACAAAGCCCAGCAATTTTCCAGATCTAGCTCCAAAAGTACATTTTGTTGGATTGAGTTTTAATTGGAATTTTCTCAATCTCAGGAATAACTTCCTCAAAACTTGGATGTGTTCCTCTTCTGTTCGGGATTTTGCAATCATATCATCAACATAGACTTCAATTTCTTTATGCATCATATCATGAAACAAGGTCACCATGGCCCTTTGATATGTCGCACACGCATTTTTCAATCCGAACGGCATCACCTTATAACAAAACGTACCCCACAAGGTTATGAAGGTGGTCTTCTCCATATCCTCAGGATGCATCTTTATCTGATTATATCCCAAGAAACCATCCATGAAAGAAAACAAATAAAAGCTCGCCTGTTATCCACTAGAGTATCAATGTGTGGCAAAGGAAAATTGTACTTTGGACTAGCTTTATTTAAATCTCTCAGTAATCCACACACATCCGCATTTTCCCATCTTTCTTAGGGATGATACAACGTTGGCCACCCATTCTCGAGTATTTGACCACCGCAGGAATCCAAAGATCAAACCGCTTGTTGACTTCTTCTTTTATTTTCAAAGACAATATCGTCTCATCCTTTTGAGTTTCAGCTGAACTGGCTTGCAATCTTCTTTTATGGGGAGGCGGTGTACTACAATATCAGTGCTTAACCTAGGCATATCTTGGTATGACCATGCGAAGACATCTTTTAATTCTTGAAGCAACCCAACAAGTTCACGCTTCATTTCTTTAGTTATGCATGTTTCGATTTTTACTACCTTTCCCTCTTCTAGGGTCACGATGTCCACTGTCTCCTTGTGAGGTAGAATTTGTTTCTCCTCTTGTTCTACCATCCTTAACAAGTCTGAAGATAAGCCGTTGTCTCTGTCATCTTCAAAGTCCTAAGATCCTCTCGAACACATGTCTTGCTCAAATAGTGATTCCGAGTCAAATAGCAACACACTCACGTCATTGATATCCGGGAACCTATTGAAGGTTCAAAGGAATGTACAATGAATAAATTCAAGAATAATTATTTATATTTTATGATTATGAATGAAATGGAAGAATGATTTGGAAGAGAATCCAAAGAATGAAAAGGAAAACAATATTATAAAAGAATGAAAGAATTTAAAATGAAAGAATATTTACTCCAAATAATAGCAAAATATACTTTATTGAAATAATGATGTTTGAACATGAGCCTATTTCATAAAAGAAATCTTATTGCTAGGCCAAAAGCAACAAGGGTGTTTGGAACATTACTCTGAGTATGCTCTAACTACTATAGGAATTTCTTCAACAGTCCAATTGTCCAAAACACTCCCAGATTCATAAGGGCGGATATTTGATAAGATTCTTCCTCCAATTGTATCTTCAGATATAGCATTGATGTATACATTTCTCAACATTTCTTCAATGTCTTTTCCCTCTGGCGTTCTTTGTTCAGTATGAATAATCCTCCCCGATACAAAAAGTCTTAGAGATGTGAGGAATTATCATGGGTTCCCATTTGATTTCTTCACCACTCACCCGTGCCCTCTTCTCTCTCCCGCCTTTTTTTAATTCCCTCTTTCTCTATCTCGCATCCGGCTTGAACCCTGCACTAAAGTGGTCGTATTTGTCCTTCAAAGATATGTACTTCAATTCTTCCTTGAAGACGCTCAAGTCCCTTTCCCGGTAAAGCTCCCTTCCAATCATTAATTGTAGACCCATCCTTGTATTTTTGGATATTTTTGGCACCAAATCTTGCTTCCTCGTTGATGAATGTTGCATTTACAAATTCCAAAGATCGAAATGAACATTCGATTGCTTCATCATCTATCTCCAAATATGGCGTATCACTGGTTACAGTGGCAATGATATCCTCCTCAGTATTTATCGTTATCAACCGACCCTCTGATACTAACTTCAACTTCTGATGCAACGATGAAGGCACTGCCCCTGCCGAATGTATCCAAGGTCTCCCCAACAAGCAGTTGTATGAGGGTTTAATATCCATCACTAAAAAGTCCACCTCATATGTAGTTGGGCCAATAACCAAAGGTATTTCTATTCTCCCCATGACTCTTCTTTCTGTGCCATCGAATGCCCGCACTATATTCTGACACCCCTTCATGTGCGAGCTGTCTACGGTTAATCTATTTAGTGTAGACAAAGGTAATACATTCAATACTGACCCATTATCTATCAGAACTCCCGGCAATGTGTATCCCTTACATCCGTGGTTATGTGCAAGGCTTTAGTAGATCTCATACCTCCCGGGGTATTTCACATCGTTAAAGAAGATGAAATTATCAAGACTTATGTTATTAACCACCTATCCAAATTTTGTTGACCGAGATATCATTAGTCACATATGTCTCATTTAATACCTTCATCAAGGCGCTTGTGGTACTTCAACTTAAGAGCAAAGCTAGGATAGATATACGAGCCGGCTATTTATGCAACCGGTCCACCACACTATACTCGCTATGCCTAAGAAATTTCAAGAATTCTTTAGCTTCCTCCTCATTTACTGGTTCATTAACAGGCAACTCAGGTTCGACCATTTTTCCTTTCTTTTGTTCCATTGTTGGAGCTTTTCCCTTAGCAGGTTCTATTCGGGCATTTACCAAGTTATAGCGTCTTCCACTACGCGTGTGAGAACCTATATTTTGATCCTTAGTACTGGTTGAACTCTCCTTTCCTGGGACTGTCACATTACAATTGTAGTTCCAAAGGACCCTTTTGTTATCCTTGTAAGAAAAAACTACTGGGTTCTGAATTATAACCTTCGGTGTCTGAATCCCGACTTCATTTTTAGGACATGAAATAATGACCATAGGATAATTGACTTTCATTGTTGATTCTCGACGTGCATACACCCCTTCCTCTTTAACCTCTTCATAAAATTCCATCTCTTTATCGTCCCATCGTGCCCCGAATCAAGGCTTTGAACTTCTCGCATTCTTGAATTCTCAGGCCCCATTTCATGATGGAACTCACAATAGTTTCCCATCTCATCGTAACTTCCTCCTCGATTCGACATGACTAACCCTTTCTCGCCATTTCCTTCCAAACCCATTTCAAATGAGTTTTCACCTCTGTAATATATGCCTTAATCCTTCTTCCCATGGTTCCATCTATTGCATTTACTCCACTATCGTGATGATTAGGTAACGGATTCTCTCAGACCGGGTGCATTATCAAATTTCACAATGCCCATTTGAATAAATATTTCAACTAACTTCTTAAAAGTAGTGCGCTTTTCATCGAATGCCCCGTGGTCCCCGCATGATATTCACATTGAGCATTAGCATCGTACTCATTTAGGTATGGGGTCAGAATGGCTTTAAATAAAAAGGAGCCACCACATGTGCATCAAACAAGCTTTGATATAACTCCTTATACGTCATGGGAATTGGTGTGAATTGGAGTTTCTCAACATTCTCGCTTCATTCCATTCTTGTCTTGATGAGCCCCGATAAGTAGCCATCGCTTTTGGTTGACTTACAAAGAATGATTTTGAATACCCCATATTTGCATTGTTCACTTCATTTTCCTTTTTCTCATGGGTGACCTTTTGGCGTTCTCCTCGCTCTACCCTTCCACTTCTTATTGCGTTCTCAATCATTTCTCCACCATTACCACATCTCAAAAACTTCTTGTGGCACTTCCTAACATGTGGGAGATGAACGGGCCTTTAAAGTATTAATAAAGAGCATCATAGTTTCCTTTTCAAGGAGTGGTGGTCGGACCTAGATTGCTACCTCCTCCATCTCTGTGCATATTGTCTAAAACTTTCATTTGGTTTTTCTCCATATTCTACAAAGTGATCCCGTCAGAGTCATGTCCAGAACGTGATCAGATTGTTTCATGAATGCTTGGGCTAGATCTCTCCATGAACTAATTCTGCTTTCGACTCAACCGATTGTACCATTTAGACGCAGCTCCCACCAAACTATCTTGGAAGCAATGAATCAACAGCTTGATCATTATTAACATAACCACCATTCTTCGGAGAACATGGTAATGTGTGCTTCCGCAACTTGTCCCATTGTAATTCTCAAATTCTCGCATTTTAAACTTGTAGGGAGTACCAAGTTTGGAACTAAACCGAGGTCTTTAGCATCGATCCCATGATAGCTATCAAGCACTTTCCATGGCCCCGAACTTCTCCTCCACCACTTACACAGCTTCCTCTAATTGCTTTTTTGATTCTCGTTTTTGCCCTTTCCACTTCTCGCCACTTCATCCAAGTCGAACAACTGGATTATTTGAATTATTACCGTGGTTAGAGCCCGAGCCACCCTAAAATTCATTGGTATCGAGGCTCCGGCCAAATCATATGCTTGATTGTAAATGATGGTCTTTGTGGGTTTATTTCAGGTTGTGCTCAGACATGTAGTGGAGTAAAACCGGGAGGATATTGAGGATCTTCATTACTTTCCCGATATTATCCATGGTGTCCTTCCTTTGACCACCTTTCCCACCAAAGAATTGGGACAGCTTGAGCCATCATGTTTCTTTGGGACTCCATCATTTGATCCTCATCTCCTGCTAATTCTTAGCTAATCGCTCTTGCATCTACGCCTGCATTTGTTCTTGCATATCCTTTTGCATTTGTTCCAATTTTTCTAATCTTTTATCCATTGACTTGGTCTTTTTCCTTGTGCCGTAGGGATGCGTGTTTGGTAAAGTTTTGTCGGTTTCCAGGTCACTGAAATAATTTTTAATTAATTAGGATCTTTCAATGGCCTTTAATGTATATGCATGTAATGAAAATGAATGCGAATGCAAATGCATGAGATGGATGCAAAAAGAGTGTCAATTTTGATTCAATTTCATTTAGAAAACTTTACCAGAAAGTAAAATTCTTTACATAAAATCAAGTTACAAGTAAGGCTTTGCCCTAATACTTAAAGCTTTAATTTTCCTAAGTAGTGAAGCTAACTCCTGTCCCCGATCTAACTGCGACTCATACTTCACACTCAATATATCCGCTTGTACCGCCAAAGTCTGCAAGTAGTCAGCTATCTCTCGAATTTGGGTTACGGCTTCTCCCATGATGTAATCTCTATTTCTAACTTGATTCTGAAAGTAGTGCACTGCCTTTCCAACGCTCATCATTCACCTATAGGGACTCAATACGGTTTTGACAATTCTACAATGCCATCTCTAATTCTTCAATTTTCTTTTTCATTTCTTCGATTTTGCTCAAACTTGCTTTTAGTTCTATCACAGAATTACGGTTTCGATTATAACAGAGAGACCTTTCCAACTCAGCCACCCTAGACTTTAGTTCATTTCTTCCATTTTGGCTTTCTAACATTTTCTTTTCTAAAATCTCATTTCGGGCTTGCATTTCTTGAAATTTCTCTTTCCAGTGTTCAGCCTTAGCTCTTTCCTCTTGAACCTCTTGTCGCCATTGATCTGAAGTTTTCCCTAGCCCAGCAGTTCTCATTGATAGATGCATCTTCTTATAGTCTGTCTTTAAACTATTCAGATCCTCTTCAGCTTTATTTTTTCCTTTTCTTAACTTCTCAGCTTCTGACTTATGCACTTCCACATCTAATTTTAAGTGCATTCTTTCTTCCTCTAACTGCTCAATCCTTTTCTCGAACTCAAAACTCTTCTTTTCAAAGTTCTACTTTATAATCTCTAGCTCTGTCGGGACTACTTGCAAGCATTCCTCCACTGATCGAGCACCTTCTAAATTTGGTCCCGGAATATTATCATTAACCCTTTTGCTTAACCACACATTATACTCGTGGAGTCGCTCATTTCGCCTATAATCACTCTCTTCATCCGACGAGTTTGCTTCCAAGCATTAGCAATTTCCCGAATCCTTTTCTTATAATTTTCCCCTCTATAAGATAATTCACTTTGAGCTAACCCGTGTGTTGCCGGCACAAACTGTCTTGACTTATACTGTCTTGTTGCAAGCAAAGGAGCATATCTAATGGCTCCCCAAATTCCAGGTAAAGGGACCCAATCAAAGCTTCCACATCTCAGTAAAGGATCTCATCAGTGCACCATCCATGGAGCTCTCCATTCGACATCCTCTTCTTGAAGATTCTGAAAAATCATCATCCACTTTTCTTCTGATATATCTTCCCGCCTTGGCGTAGCCACTTCTTCTTTTAAAGGTGAATAATTCTCACAGAAAGATCGGTAAGAGACTTTTTCTACCTTCCAGAAGTGACCATGAAACCATACCATCAACAATTGTGCACATCCAACAAACCTACCTTCTCCTGCTCTTCGACATGCATTTAAGGATCTGAAGGTCTCAGCAAGAATTGCAGGGACAGGTGTAACTTGCTTATCCAACCGATCAAATAAATCCGTAACTGCTTCATCTATATGCCTTAGAGCTTTAGGGAAGATGACTAATCCATAAATGCTCAAAGCAAAGATATCAGTTTTTTTTCTTTACGTCAGGGTGCACCAGGATCAAATCTCTCAAGTTCACCCAAGGAATACATTTTCCCTCGCCCTTTTGCTGAATTCGAGCTGAAACCCGCTGCCCACTCATTCCAAAGAATATTCATCAACTTCTTCACAAAAGACGGAACATTAGCAGCCCTAGTGTAAACTTTATCGACTTGGACCCCTGGGCAACGAAGTAAAGCAATGTATTCCTCCACAGTAGGCACCAAGTCCACCTTCCCAAAAGTGAAACAACTATATGCAAAATTCCGTAATGAACCATAGCCCAAACAAGTGCTTATCTACCTTAACATCAAGTAAATAAGAAATGTCACCATAATCATGGTAGAACAAATCGCTTAGTCTTATCCTCCCAATGAGTCCAAATATCCTCAATTCTTGAAGCTCATTTTATGTCACACTAATACGGGTGAAGTCCCACAGCTCCGACGTGTATCCTTCAGATAGACTATCCCCTTTTTCCAATTGCAACTCTTCTGACCATGTGCGGACAACCGCATTATCCTTCACTTTATCAAGAAATTTGTTTTCCATAGCAAACTTTTTAACTTAGTAACCGAATAGGAATCGACACCTCTTTCATATGAAATGACATGCAAATAAAAACTAAATCAAAACACAACAAGTCAATATCGCATAATAAAATCCAAAATAAGTAAAATATTATCAAACACCTATCTGGGTAATCGCTAAGGTTCGACATAGCTCTTCCTAGGGTGGGCTCTTAGGGTTGCTATATGCGGTTGGTTCTAAGGAATGGGTACCTGAACTAGCAGATTCCTCAATCCTCACCCATTATAGGCTCATATGGATCGAGTTCGGTTCAGAGGAATACATTTCCCTATGGCCATGCAGAGATGAAAATCTCACGAAGCACATAGGTACGGATGTATCCCGGAAGCAGTCCACTAGCCCATGCGGAGGTGAAAACCTCACGAAAGCATAGTTTCTCACTTCCACTCAAAGGCGTAACCACAACGGTCATGCAATGCAAATGCAAGTATTCTACAAAAACTCAATCATCATAATACCAGCAAATGCATCAAAAGAAACATGATTTTTCCAAAACAATTTTCCAAATTTTCAATCTAAAGGACAAAAATTAATCAATCTATGGCCTGACTCTCAACCAGTCCCCAGTGGAGTCGCCAAGCTATCGAAACCATTTTTTTATTTCTTGGAAAATGAGATCGACTTTAAAAATATGGAGTCGCCACCAACCCTTTTTTGTTTAGGTGGGATTGGATCACCTTGTAAAAAAATAATTTTGGTCTACGAAATAGGAAAAAAAAAGGTTCGGGAGTCGATTATGCACGAGGAAGGATTAGCACCCTCGTATGCCCAAAACTGGTACCAAATTGATTAACTAGTGTCCTTATGTTGAAAATCTAAAAAACTTTAAAATGTAATCCTTTTTGGAAAAGGGTGATCAATTTGAATTGCATCTCAAGATTCACTCGTTCTAAGGAAATAAAACATCACATCCAACACGTTAGGATATGACATATTTATGCCTCAATACCGAGATTATCTTTGATTTTCAAAACAAGCAATTAAAAGGTTATTTAGTTATTTGGTCAAACGAAAAAAATGCAACCCAGCACGTTAGGGCACAATTTTCTGAGTTTCCAAACACTAAATATTGCCTTATTTCAAAAGGTTTTTAAATAGGTGATTTTAAAACCAGTTCAAAATTTTTGGTTTGAAATTGGATGAAAGTTGGAATAGGAATAGTGATACAACAAAAAGAAATACAAGCATAATACAAGCATGAAATATAGATTTATAGCAATAACACTTATACAAAATGAATAATAGCATTAACATTAACATTCAAAGGATAAGAAATTTAAAACTAATTTAAAAAAAGCAAGCCAATTAACACAAATAAAGTATAACAAATTTAAAAAAAAACAAATAATTTGTAAGAAGAACAATTTGAAGTCATTGATATATATATAAACAAATAAAAAAATAAATAAACAAATGATATGTATGAAAATTTTAAAAAATCAATAAGAAATAAAGAGAACAAAATCATATATTAAATAGAAATATATAAAGGAATTTTAAAATAAACATTAAGTATGTAGAAAATCAAAAGATGTAATATATTAGGTAATCTATATTAATTTAAATAAACAATACACATGAGATGAAAGATTTATTATAAAAAAATGTATATATATATATAGATAGCAATATATATAAAAGTATTTGAAATGAGCGAAAATATATAATAAAATATGGTCTCTTAAAAAAAAAATTATGTATGCCAAATTTAAAAGGAAATATATATATACATAAGTAGTTTTAAAAGAAACTAAATATATACATAAATAGATTTAAAAGAAAGTATATACATAAAATATTATGAAATCAACAATATGTACATAAAATAAAATAATTTTATCATAGATTATATATGTATGTATAAAATAGTAATATATAAGAGTATTTAAATTGAACATTATACAAATCTTTGAAACAAAGTAATATAAAAAAATAATAAAAAATAAACTATAGTAAACAAATAAAAGATATAAATGAAAATATAAAAATAACATATTAAAACAATGCAAAAATGAATGAAATAGTTCAAAATATTATATATTTAAACAATTTTTAAAATGAATAATTTATAAAAAAATTAAGAAAGCATAATGAAAACTAAAACAGATCTAATTGAAAATAAAACGAAATTAAAAGAGTAATTTTTAAACAAATAAAGTTATAAAAACAGGATCAGGGACCTAAATAGAATGCGCCTAAATAACCGAGGATTAAAAATGAAATTTAGCCAAAACTCAACACAACAGATAAGCATGTATTGATTTGAAATGGCGCTCAAATTACAGAGATCGATTAAAAAGTGTATAAAGATTCTAATCAAATAGCGGTACAAAAAAACAAGGACTAAATGCGCAAATTATCCATTCACCGCAGAAACGCGCGGATCCTGTGGATATTGGATCGGGTCGGATCGGGGCGTTCTATATGACACCGTTTTAGAGCCACTAAAACAGGCCTTAAACGGTGTCGTTTCATCCATCTTGATAAAACCAAAATTAAACCTAATCTCTAATCACTTATTCATTTAGAAAAGAAAACCTAACTCCTAGCCCTCTCCTTAATCAGCCGCCACAAAAACCAGTCATCAAAAACCCTCCGACTACCATACGCTTCAGAAATCAGCGATGGAGTTGGATGAAGGCAGAATATAGCTTCTTCTGCGCCTATACTCGAAAGCATTATCACCTTCGCATCCAGATCCCCATTTCAACTTCGATTTCGACGAAGTGAATAGGGATCCGACGACAGTATTAACAGATAAGTGTTCCGACTTTTATTTCTTTTGCATGCAATAGCCAAAAATCAAGGGGCAAAGAATAAAGGAAAATAAATCTTAATGAATAAAAGAAAATCTGAGAATCACCTTCCAATATTTTTTCTACTTTCGATTTCGATTTTTTTTTTTTTTTTTTGCGTATGAGTGCGTAAGTTTTTTAGTGTACAATGTTTGGCTTTTTATAGCCAGAAAAATGAAATACACTTTTTTTTTAATTCTTCTACTGTATTCTACGATACTCTACTCTTCTCTACTGTTATTGTTGCTGCTTTTTGTTGCAGGTACAGCTGTGGAGGAGGCCGTTGGATGGCGGTGACAAGGCTACACTCGTGCGAACAGAGGCGCCAGAAGACCCCGTGCCTCTAGAGTTTCTCAAGTTTCAAATTGGGTCGGATCATTTCGCATTCGGGCCATTGGAACCTGATCTGCTTTCAGTCTTGGAATAGGTATTGGGCCATTCGGGTCTTGTTAGGAATTGGGCTAGGTTGGTTTGTTCTCGGGCCTGGGTCTTATTTGTAAATAGACTCGAATTTTGGGCTACAATCAATTTGGGCCAATGTAAAATATAATTGGACTTTCAATATTCAGTTTTCATATTTATTTTGGCTTGTATTTAGGCTAAAACTGTAAATGGACTTTGAACCCTTAAAAAAAACATTATTGGTTTATTTTTTGTTATTTTGGTTTTATTAATGGGTTAGTTAATAGGCCCAGGCAAATTGGGCCTATTACAGCCACTTAATTAGTTAGAGTTTTATATAATTTAAAATCTAAGTTTAGATCTATAAATAACATTTATTAGTAGCATTTAAGAAAAATCATTAGTACAAAGAAAGAAAATGGTTAAAAAGAAATATTCAAACGACAATGGCACTGGAGATTATTTTATCACCTAATTATCTTGGATTTTTGGGTGTTTCCATTCTTACATTAGCCAGCTGGTTACCAAAAAAGACAATTGAATAATTGAGTGATCATTTTGTAACTTTTCATAATTGGATGATCTAAAAAGAAATGTATTATTAGTTAAGTGGCTACTAGCGTAGTTTGTCCTATAATTAATTGTGCATGCAATATATAAATATAAGATGATGTTATATGGATAATTATATTAATAATTTGTGAGAATTGAATCAAATCAAAATTTCATGTATAAAATTGCGCAAAATCAAAGCTCTTGTATAATATTGCACATTAAACCAAAATTCTTGTGTAGTTTTGAAATTTATCACATACAATAATTCTTACTTTGTCAAAACAACATAAATATACAGGGTAAACTACATAGATAATTACTCAATTAAAAAAAATTCTCATTTTAGGCACCCAAAATAAAAAGTTTGTAATTTAAGCACACACGTTACATGCTTCATTCATTTTGGTCACTCCCATTAAAAGTTCTAACAAAAATCTGACATGGCATTTTTTTAACATGTGGATCAATCATTGGATGACACATGGCACAATTTACCATTGCATACCACTTTAAACTTGAAAGGACTAAAATATAATTTCCCCAATACTAATTATTAACCAAATGAATAAATTAGTATTGAGTAAATTATATTTTAGTCCTTTCAAGTTTAAAGTGGTATGCAATGGTAAATTGTGCCATGTAGGCATTCAATGATTGATCCGCGTGTCAAAAGAAAATATCATGTCAGATTTTTGTTAGAGTTGTTATCGAGATTGATCAAAATGAATAAATTATGTAACTTGAATGTTTAAATTGCAAGCATTTTTATTTTTAGTGTTTAAAATAGATTTATTTTAATATTTAGGTGACTATCTATCTAGATTTCCCGAATATATATCCCATATAAGTGATAGCGTATCAAAGTACAACAAATTACAAACAAAAAGAAAGTACAAGAAATAATGGGATTTGGGAAACTCCCATTTATACAAACAAATATATGTGGTGAAAAAAAAAGAACATACAATACTCAAAATCAAGAGACAAAGACGACTAAAAACACATTCAAACAAATCCAAGTATGCAGCAGAGATAAACCAAAGGGTATTTCAAGGAGTAGAAGGAGAAGGTGGTGGAGAAAGGAAAGGAATAGAGGGGATTGCAGTTGGGATTGAGGGCATGCTTGGCAGAGGAGGCAGTGTGGCCCTTGGTACACTTGGCAATGTGGGCATCCCTGGCATGGTAGGAAGTGGAGGAAGCGCCCCAGGCCTTGGCAATGCTGGTATGGATGGCTGTGGGAGATTAGGGATAGATGGAAGTGGGGAGTGTGGTTGTAGGAAAAGTTGGCATTGGAGGCAATTGAGGCAGTGCGCAGAAGGTGACGAGTCACTACCCGAACATCAATGCTTGCAAATGACAAAACCATCACGAATGCTAAAGCAAAGAAATTGAAAGATGCCATTTTTCTAGAGATGTGAGTCCAATTAAGCAGATGAAAGAAAGCTCTTGTTTTGATAGTTGTGGAGTGAGGAAGAGAAAGCATGATGTTGGTGTTTATATAGGTCTTGGATCGAGTGGGAATTGGCCACCGGAGTTGGTAATATTTGATCATTTATGGTTGGAATGGGGAAACATTAGTCGATATTAAAGGATTTGGTAGCTCAACTTCCCATGGGTATTGGAGTTTAAAACAGGTGAAATGCTGCTGTGGTTGGCATAGAAGCTTCATCCAAACCACTTAGTTAAACAAAGATACTTAAACAATCCTCCAAAGTTATTGCTAGTTGACCGGATATCTAATGAGAATTAGGATTTGTTTACTTAACATGTTAGGTATGATACTGGTATTTCCAATGCTGAGTTGAGTGGGCTTTAACATACACCTTCATATAGACTTATTAATTTTGACTTGAAATGATTCAATTAAGTATTTGAAATGACAAATAAATAACTCCAAATGACCTAAATTTGAAGTGACCAAGATATGAAATAATCAGAACCCATAATGACTCAGCTCAAAAAATTCGAGCCTCAAACCCAAATTAAATTAAATCAAAATCATAATTTATTATATACAATTGCACAAAATTAACATAATTTAAGTGTCATAGTGCATAGTAAATTAAAGTTTACGTTTGACGTTATAGATTGAGGCAATATTCATGTGTAAAATTTTGAGATTTATTCCCTTAATTAAAGTAATATGTCAAATAGAATACTTGAACAATCCTCCATGTTGGCAAAGTTTATGTACATTAGAAGAGAACTAAATAATTACAATAAATCTAAAGTATGGCTTACATATAATTTATTCACAATATGACTTAAACTTTGGCCTTCAAGATTTCACGGTCTCAATCTATGTCTTAAAATTTTAAGATCATTTTAGGTTTGTTAAAAATTCAAAAGTTTAGAAAATTAGAATTGTTGGTTGAGGCGTGAATATCCCTATTCTTAAGGATATTCGTGGATTTACTATCTCGGGATTCAGTTTGTATCATGTGCAATGAAAAAATTGAAAAAAAATTCCCATTTGAATGGAATTGAGCTATTAGGCTGAAGCCTCGTGTGCGCATGCATATTCTCTTATTTTTAGTCTCACAAGTTTATAGTAAACCGAATCTATATAAACATCATTTAATAGGTGTATCTAAAATATGTGTAATATGTGTAATTCTTTAAAATACATGAAAACTTCCAATATGAATTGATTTTAAGAATTGAGATTTCTTTTCTTTGTATTAGTGGACGTTTGATTTTTTTTTTATATACTGAAATTGATACATATCTTTTCAAATTTATCAATATTTTTTAAAATTATTTAAGATATGTATATAAATATATTACAAGTAAAAAATGAATGAAACTAAATACATTTCAAATATAAAATATTTATTAATAAACTTAAAAAATAAAAAATTATCATTCAAATAAATCCAAAATTAATAATAAAAATCCATCATTTAATATGAAATTTTAAGGATTTAGCTCATTTACTCAATGAAATAAAACACAACATAAAAAAATAAGCGCCATTTCTTTTCTTACTTTTTCTTCTAAAATAATTTTTTTCTGGTAAAAAACTAAGATGCCATAAAAGTAACATGTTTTTAATCAAATTTTAATGCGTTTTTGGATGATTTATTATGTAAATTAGTGAATTTGATGCTCCTAACCCTTTAAATTCACGTTTCTATACTTAGGTGAGCATAGGGAGCGAAAGGAGCGAAAAACGAGCCAAAATCGGACAAAAAGAGTTGTTTTCAGGATCCACACGGCCTGGGCATTTCCACACGGGCAGGGCACACGCCCATGTGAGCCACACGGGCTGGCCACACGCCCATGTGCCAGCCTGTGTCAATTTCGCCCCCTGTTTCTCTTTTACGCAGAAAAAACCAATTGTTAGGGATTTTGAGCATTCTAAAGTTTATAAATACATAGTAGAAGAGGACCTAAAGGGAGATGCAGAGAAGAGCGAAGAAAAGACTCGAAGAATGCCACTGGATTCATTTCAGAAGCAGATCTACTTCAAGATTGAAGATCTCCATTCAATTTCTTTAGAAGTTTTATTGGGTTTCTTTATATCTTGTTGTTTTCCTAACTTTGAGATGATGTTATTAAAGATTATGAACTAAAGTCCCTAGATACCTAGGGAAGATGAAACCTATATAAATCTTATTATTTGATTTCTGAATTACATGATAAATACTTGATTCTTGTTCTCAATTATGTATGCTTATTTCGTGTTTTAATATTTTCAGGATATTAATTCATGCTTAATGTGCTTATTTCAATGGAGCAAAAGTCCCTGTTTAAGAGTAGATCTAGCATAATTGAGTGGAGTTGCATGCAATCTTAGAAATAGGATGGTATAAATCTACCGGATTAGAGTAAAATCTAATAGGGGAACCCATAGATCGAGTTAATGCGACAATAGGGGTTTTAATTAGAAAGAGGTTTCAATTAATAAACCTAGAGTCAGTTGTTTTTACTCTCGAAAGAGATATTAACATAATTTAGGGATTTTTACGGATCAAGGCACAAGTGAATAAATCGTTTAATTCAGATTCAGAATAATAAGTGAAGTCTAGATGGATTCTTTCCTAGGTATTTCCTATCTCATTGGTTTTATTCGATTACTTTTCCTAATTCATTCTCTGTTGCGTTCTTAGTAATTGGTTTAGTTAATTTTAGATTAAAAACAATTCCTTCAATTTATCAGCTTGATAATAGAAAAATAATAAGTACTAGTACTTTTAGTCCTCGTGGATACGATATTCTCGACTCACCATAGCTATACTATTATTCGATAGGTACTGTAACATCCTAAATTACTGAGCCTTTGCGTTTAATGTGCTGTGATGTTTATGTTATGCTTGATGTGCTAGATAGGGTGTTTAAGGGGTCAAGAATGGGCTCAGGGTTGGGCCGAGGCCTTAGTTAAAATTTTCTGTTTGGACACTCTAGTGGAAAGCCCGATAAGATAGGGCTTAAAAGATGTTATCTGTGTTTTAAGACACAGATGGGCTTGTGGCCCAGTGGCAAAATGGCGCCACTTAAGGAGCAGGGAGGTGGCGTCAGCTGAGGAGGCTCAAGTTCGAGTCGCATGAAGTCCAATTATGTTAGTTAAATTTTAGCTAATTTTTGGCATTTAAATGGATAGAGGGGGACGGCTAGCATGCTTAAAAATAGGGAGAATAATTGAATGGATAATGTGGATAATGTGACAGATAAAGGGAGGAAGAGGTGGTGTGATCTAGGTTTCATTTGGATGAGTGATCAGATGAAGATAAGGGAGAAAATTTAGGTTTTATCTGCTGGTCACAGATTGTGGCCAAATTCCAACACTAAGGGGAGGGAATCGGTTTTGGTATACTCAAGGTGCCAAATTTTGTATTCAAGTGAGGGGAATACCTTTTTATTTTTCGGCATTAGGGTCTTATTCTCCCACTCTCTCTTCTTTAATTTCGACAATAGGGTTTCTCTATTCTCTCATTCTCTGCAAAAGCTGAAATCTCTAAGCCTATTCTCTCATCTGCACTTCTACGCAAAAGCCGAAAGTCCATTATTCTTTTTCTGTTTTCTTCTACAAAGACGAAACCTCATAGCTCTCTCTATACCTTTTTCTCGATTTCTTCAAAAGCCAAAACTTTGAACCTTCTTCTCATCTCCATAGCCGAATACCTCCTATTCCCTTTTTGCCGAACTCTTCAACTAAAAGCCGAATCTACATAGATTTCTTCTTATCATCTTCTCTTCTTGATCTTTTCAAAAGCCGAAACCTTCTAGGATTTGCCGAATTCTATGTAGAGGTAAGTGTCGACTTGTGCTATTATAATGGTAATCTTTTTCAGTTTTTAAGACCATAGCTGAATGGCTAGATGGTTGTTAGGCCATCTGTAGTTTGACGTTTTCACTAATCTCGCGTTTTCTTTTTGGGCGGCATTCTGGGATTTGAAGGAGATCTAATCGCCTAGGTTCCTAAGCCAGAAATCGTTAACGTACGAACCATATTATTATTTTCGGGACTTCAAGGTAAGGGTTCTCTTTAGATTCTCGTTAAGATTCGTTATCGTAGTTGTGATCTTAACTGTATGTTTTGATGGTAGCAACTGATAAGGTCTTGTGATAGGATCACATGTCGTTCAGGCGAATGAGGGGATTGGATCTGTAAACCCAATCCCTAAGTTTAAGAAACGAGCGGTGTCAGCAGTTCGAGATTGGCCACCAGGTTTTGGACCGGCTTCGGAGCAAAATCTTAGACAGTTAGCGGTCGTATCGGCTTCTGATAGTGTCGACATAGAAGGTCTTGACTGTAATCAGGTGTGTAGATCTCTAACACACTAATTATCTGTATTATGTATGTTATGGGCTAAAAGCCGGAAAAAGGCTGTATGGACAGTCATGTTACCCAAAAAGGGTAGGCAAAGGATGCCAGGTACGTAACCATAGAAACTTCTCTATGTGTGTATCGATGTATGTAAAAACCTGTGATCTTTTAGGTAGTATACTGTTTTGAATTTGCTTGGATGTATGCATGGGATAGGGTTAATACGATGAAGGGGAAGAGCATGTTAATAGGTCACTTGGTGATCGGTGGTTAAACCACGAACTGTAAAATTAGGTCACAATAGTGATCGGTGGCTAAGCCACGTTAAATTGATTCCTGATTGTTAGGAATAGGCAGCATGACTGTCGATATGGTGTGTAGCGGTTGGTGGGTTGATTGTAGAAATCCCCAAGGTGTGTTGGTTGGTACGGGCTGGTGTGTAGAGGATGGATCACTAGGTTGGGTTGGGCCATGTTGCATGTAAATATTTTGTTGCCATTGTGTATGGGCCAAGGCCCATAATGTGTTTGTGGGCCTAAAGCCTTTTATGTGTTTTCGAGATTTGCACACTGAGTCTTGGTGACTCACCCCTTTATTTTTCCCTGACTTTTCAGATGAGCAGTAGATCGTGGACATGGGAGCCGAGGCGGACTCGAGGGGCCATCAAGTTTTATTTTATTTATTTTCATGAACTATTTTCGGTTTCTTTTAAGTTTTAATTTTGGGACTATTTATGTAATAAGGCCCCATGGCTTAGGTTATCGCTTTATAATTGTTAATGTTTACAGTTTAAAAATTTATGTTCAAGGACTTAAGTCATAAAAAGTAATTAAAATGGATTTTTCAAACACGTACAAAGAAAAAGCAAAGGTTTCCATCAAATATCTTATTTTTAACAAGTGCCTAAGTAAAGAAACTGAGTTTTCCAAAAACCATCAAAGCAAAGTTTTTAACAATAAACCCCGTAGCATACCAGATCTGGTCGTAGCGTTTGGGCTGGGTTTGGGGTGTTACATTTTGGTATCAGAGCCCAGTTGCAAAACTCGGGCTGTGAAATGGGTCCAGTAGTAGTTTATAAATTGGTAAAATGCTGTGGTTGAGATATGGCCTTCGAGTCTACCGGCACCCGATCCACGCAGGTAAGTATTCTAACTCTTGATGTGATATGCATGTTGGGTTGATGGGCTTTATGGATGTAGACTAGCATGTTAGGAATTAATGGACTTTAGGCCTAGTTTAAACAATTCTTTAAATTCATAAAACTTAATCTAACTAAACATGTCCGTAAACCAGTCGCTGGGTTAGGGTGTGGCAACAGGCATGCGCATGTCTAGGATTGGATTCAGGGAGAGCTTGGTATTTAAGCAGTCCTAGTGACTCACCTCCTCTTCGCTGGAATCCTACCTGGTGTGTAGTGACTGTTCACTTTAGCCACGAGGACTTGTTGATGGACCAAAATTTATAATTAAAACTCGGAAGGGACCAGCCACCCTATTTCGCAAATTACTAAAAATATCCCCTAGGTTTGTAAAATTTCCGAAATACCCTTGATTTGTGAAAATTTCCCGGAATACCCCAGATTTGTAAAACTACCAAAATTTGTGAAATCACCGAAACACCCCCGGTTGGCAAAATTACCAAAATACCCATGTTTTGTAAATTTACCCGAAAACCCCTAGATCTACAACAGGTACCCGGTTTGCCAAAATTAAATCTCCCGAAATACCCCTACTTTACGAAAAAAAAACCAAAATATCTCAATTTCAAAAAAAATCACCAAGATACCCTATTTTGTGTAATTACGAAAAATACCCTGTAGGAAAGAACTACGAAATTACCCCTGGGTAGTGAAATGACGAAAATACCCTTATGTGATGAATGTGGGTTCATTGATGCTACTTGTATGTTGATGTATCTTTGGTTGAATGTATGTGGAACTAGAAGATATAAACTTGTGATTTGGAACCCGTAGATATAATTTCAAATCGAAGAACTACTCTTAAAACTATCATCCATAAGATTGTTCGTGGTTAATCGATGGAAGAAATTAATAATTCATAAAATTTCTAATCGGATAAATGCGAATCGGTAGAATGAGTACAAGGGTCGTGGGCGTCCTGCGCGCGTGGCCGAGGTAGGGTAGGATGGGCGTGTCTGCGAACCGATGGGATCTCGTTATGGAGTGCGAAAAGCGAGATGCCGCATACCACCAGCGCAGAGGTGGAATTTCGAGGACCGGGCAGCCGGAGATGATGCGGTGTCTCGAGCGATGTTAAGGGTTTTAGAGAGGGTTCTCAGGCGCGGCATGGGCACAGAGCCACAAAATCTGTGTCGGGAGCGACTTAGAGCTAATGGGGCGGAAATGTTTAGGGAATTTTTGGAATAGCCCAGTACACCTGAGTGATCTTGGTTGGAGGCGGTTGAGCATATAATGGATGATCTGGATTTCACCAAGAGGAAAAAGCGAAAGGGGTTGTATCTCTCTGCGGCAGACAAAGCTTATCAATGGTGGCTTACGGTTAAGGATGAGTACGGTGGTGGCCAGTATCACTTGGGATCTCTTCAAAACGGTGTTTCAGAGTAAATACATTGGGACAAGTTATGTGGATGAATAGCGTAGAGCATTTCTGAATCTGGTGTAGGAAAGTAGGTCGGTGGCTGCGTACAAAGCGAAATTCTTACGCCTTAGCCGTTATGCTTGAGGAATGGTGGCCACAGACCATGAACGTTGTGTTCAATTTGAAGATGGCCTGAGGGATGATTTGCGTGTACTGATAGCTCCACAGCGGGAGAGGGAATTTGCTGTGCTTGTGGAAAAAGCTAAGATAGCTGAGGAGGTGAAACAGACAGAGAAACTAAATCGGGATAGAGATAGGGGTGGAAGTAAGAGGAATTTTGGATCGTCAAGGGCAGCTGGGCGTACTCAGAAAAGGCCTAGGTCAGATAGGCCGAGGCGGGAGGAGAGACCTGCTGCTGCTAGTCAGACACAGAAGTGTGCTCGATGTGGTAAATTCCATGTAGGTGAGTGTTGGGCGGGCAGTGGGAAGTGCTTTAAGTGTGGATCTATGGACCACCAAGTTAAAAACTGTCCGTAGCAACGAGGCAGTGAAGGTCCTACGGACCAAGGAAATGCACAGCCGGGAAGAGGTGGGCAGCAGCCACAGAGAGGTCGTGGTCCAGCCAGAGGTGGTAACGGTACCGGTCGGGGCCGTGGAGCACCAGGCCAAGGGGCAGGAAACATTGAGGCGAGACAGCCGGGGTTAGTCTATGCTGCCAGACGTCGAGAGGAGGTTGATACACCGGATGTCATAACCGGTACGTTTCTAATTTATGGTTTACCTTATACTGCCTTGATTGATATTGGTTCGATGCACTCTTATGTTGCTAGTGCTATAGCGGGAACTTTGGACTTAGATTATGAGACTTCTTCTAGGGAGATGACTGTAGTGAGCCCTCTAGGACAAACTGTAGTGGTGAACAAACTGTATAAGGAAGTACCCTGGAAGTTCAAGGGGTAGCTTTTGGGCTGATCTCGATGGAACCGCTGCCGTTTGGGGAGTTCGATTTGATCTTAAGAATGGATTGGTTAGTGAAGTATCAAGCGAATTTGGGTACATGCGAACAAGCGTATGGTGTTAAAAACTCCCAAGGGTGGTGAAGTGTTGGTGATAGGTGAAAGGGGGAACTGTTTGTCAAATGTGGTGTCTGCCTTAAGGGCAGAAAGGATGGTGAGGAAAGGATGCGAGGTAATTCTAATGTTTGTTCGGGCTCTGGAAGCCAAGGAACTAACTGTCGGAGATGTTAGGACGGTGAAGGAATTTCCTGATGTTTTCCCAGAAGAGCTCCCGGGATTACCCCCAGATCGTGAAGTGGAGTTTGGTATCGATCTTCTTCCGAGAACAGCGCCAGTATCTATTGCTCCATATAGGATGGCGCCAAAGGAGTTGGTGGAATTGAAAGCGCAGATTTAGGAGTTGCTGGATAGAGGGTTTATCCGACCGAGTGTGTCTCCTTGGGGAGCGCCGGTGTTATTCGTTAAGAAGAAGGATGGGTCAATGCATATGTGCATTGACTATCGTCAGTTGAATAAATTAACAATCAAGAACAAGTACCCGTTGCCAAGGATCGATGACTTGTTCGATCAGTTGAAGGGAGCCTCAGTCTTTTCAAAGATAGATCTGAGGTCAGGGTACCATCAGCTTAAGGTCAAAGAGGCGGATATCCATAAGACGGCTTTTAGGACTCGCTATGGTCACTACGAATTCATGGTAATGTCGTTTGGGTTGACTAACGCACCAGCAGCGTTTATGGATATGATGAACCGAGTATTTCAACCCTACTTGGATCGATTTTTCGTGGTGTTTATAGATGATATTCTAGTTTATTTAAAATCAGAAAAGGAGCATGATTCACATCTTTGAGTGGTTCTGCAGATTCTGAGGGAGAAGCAGTTGTATGCCAAACACAGTAAGTGCGAATTTTGGCTAAGGGAAGTTACTTTTCTAGGCCACGTTGTGTCAGCAGAGGGGATTAGGGTTGACCCTCGGAAAACTGAGCGGTGTTGGATTGGAAGCCGCCTAAGTCGGTAGCAGAAATTCGAAGTTTTCTTGGTCTGGCCGGGTACTACCGAAGGTTTGTTGAAGGATTTTCGTTAATTGCGGCACCATTGACTAAGTTGTTACGGAAAGGGGTTCCGTTCGTTTGGTCAAATAAGCAGTAAGAGAGTTTCGAGAAGTTAAAAAGAATTTTAACGGAGGCTCCGGTATTGATTCAGCCGGAGGCTAGAAAGGAGTTCGTGATTTACTGTGATGCTTCACACACGGGACTAGGATGCGTGTTGATGCAAGGTGGAAAGGTTGTGGCGTACGCATCTCGACAACTAAGACCGCACGAATCAAATTATCCCACACATGATTTGGAATTGGCGGCAGTGGTTTTTGCCCTGAAGATCTGGAGGCATTATCTGTACGGGGAAAAATCTGTTATTTACACCGATCACAAGAGCTTAAAATACCTTTTGACCCAGAAGGAGTTGAATCTAAGGCAAATGAGGTGGATCGAGTTGTTAAAGGACTATGACTGCTCGACCGAATACCATCCGGGTAAAGCTAACGTGGTGGCGGATGCCTTAAGTCGTAAAGTAATCTCTGACTTGAGAGCAATGTTTGCTCACCTTAGTCTATTTGATGATGGGAGTTTATTAGCTGAACTTCAAGTGAAACCCTCTTGGGTCAGTCAGGTTAAGGAGAAACAGCAGACTGACGAGTTGCTAAAGGAGAAGTTTCCGGTAGGATCAAGTGAAGGATCAACAGAATTTAGTGTGAATGAGGAAGGACTATTATGTTTTAAAGAGAGAGTGTGTATGCCAAAAGATCCTGAGTTGAGGCATAGGATTTTGCAAGAAGTACATGGTAGTCCATACGCTATGCACCCTGGAGGAAGTAAGATGTATCGAGATTTGCGAGATCAGTTCTGGTGGCCGGGTTTTAAACGAGAGGTGACCAAATTTGTGGGGAAGTGTTTGACCTGTCAGCAGGTAAAGACAGAACATCAGTTACCATCAGGGTTGTTGCAGCCAGTGAAGATTCCACAATGGAAGTGAGAAAGAATCACAATGGACTTTGTTAGTGGGCTACCCCTCACGCCTACTAAGAAAGATTCGGTCTGGGTGATTGTTGACCGCTTGACAAAGTCTGCTCATTTCATACCAGTACGTGTCGATTACTCTTTGCAAAAATTAGCTAAGCTATACATAGCGGAGGTAGTGAGGTTGCATGGGGTACCAGTATCAATCATATCGGACAGGGACCCTAGGTTCACCTCATGATTTTGGAAGGTGTTGCATCAAGCGTTGGAGTGCGGTTGGATTTCATCTGACGTTCCATCCTCGGGCCCGATGAGACGATCCGGCGGGTAATTCAGATCTTAGAGGACATGTTAAGAGGATGTGTCATTGACTTTAGGGGTAGTTGGGAAGAGTTCTTACCGTTGGCAGAGTTTGCGTACAACAATAGCTACCAGTCAAGTATTCAGATGGCGCCCTATGAAGCAT
The DNA here is from genome assembly GCA_025698515.1 of Gossypium sturtianum. NCBI lineage: Eukaryota > Viridiplantae > Streptophyta > Magnoliopsida > Malvales > Malvaceae > Gossypium > Gossypium sturtianum. The sequence continues at coordinate 143,175,817 of CM046955.1, read as the reverse complement.
TGTACGGGCGGAGGTGTTGTACACCTACCTGTTGGACGGCATTAGGAGAACGGCGGATTTTGGGTCCGGAGTTGGTTACCGAGACAGAGGAGAAGGTTGAGGTAATTCGGGCTTGATTAAGGGAAGCGTCGGTGTGAAGTCCTATCTTGACACGAAAGCGTAAGGACATAGAATTTGCAGTGGGTGACAAGGTGTTCTTGAAGGTGTCGCCATGGAAGAAAGTACTGAGGTTCGGACGGAAAGGTAAATTAAGTCCCAGATTTATCGGACCTTATCGAGTGTTGAAACGAGTGGGACCGGTAGCTTATCAGCTAGAGTTACCTTCTGAGCTAAGCCAGATTCACAATGTATTCCACGTCTCTATGCTAAGACATTACCGTTCGGATCCATCTCATTTGGTGTCTGTGGAAGAAATCGAAGTAAGACCCGATTTATCCTTTGAAGAGGAACCAGTGGAAATTCTAGATCGTGATGTCAAAGTATTGCGAAGGAAGACGGTTCCGTTGGTTAAGGTTCTATGGCGGAATCACAGTTCTGAGGAGGCTACTTGGGAACCAGAGAGGAGACGATCATGCGACAACAAGATGATACCGCATCTTTTACGATCGGTAATTTCGAGGACGAAATTTCTTTAAGGGGGTAGAACTGTAACATCCTAAATTAATGGGCCTTTGCATTTAATGTGCTGTGATGTTTATGTTATGCTTGATGTGCTAGATAGGGTGTTTAAGGGGTCAAGAATGGGCTCAGGGTTGGGCCGAGGCCTTAGTTAAAATTTTCTGTTTGGACACTCTAGTGGAAAGCCTGATAAGATAGGGCTTAAAAGATGTTATCTGTGTTTTAAGACACAGATGGGCTTGTGGCCCAGTGGAAAAATGGCGCCACTTAGGGAGCAGGGAGGTGGCGTCAGCTGAGGAGGCTCAAGTTCGAGTCGCATGAAGTCCAATTATGTTAGTTAAATTTTAGCTAATTTTCGGCATTTAAATGGATAGAGGGGGACGGCTAGCATGCTTAAAAATAGGGAGAATAATTGAATGAATAATGTGGATAATGTGACAGATAAAGGGAGGAAGAGGTGGTGTGATCTAGGTTTCTTTTGGATGAGTGATCAGATGAAGATAAGGGAGAGAATTTAGGTTTTATCTGCTGGTCACAGTGGTGGCCGAAATTCCAACACTAAGGGGAAGGGGGAATCGGTTTTGGTATACTCAAGGGGTGCCGAAAATTTTTATTCAAGTGAGGGGAATACCTTTTTATTTTTCGGCATTAGGGTCTTATTCTCCCACTCTCTCTTCTTCAATTTCGACAATAGGGTTTCTCTATTCTCTCATTCTCTGCAAAAGCTGAAATCTCTAAGCCTATTCTCTCATCTGCACTTCTACGCAAAAGCCGAAAGTCCATTATTCTTTTTCTGTTTTCTTCTACAAAGCCGAAACCTCATAGCTCTCTCTATACATTTTTCCCGATTTCTTCAAAAGCCGAAACTTTGAACCTTCTTCTCATCTCCATAGCCGAATACTTCCTATTCCCTTTTTGCCGAACTCTTCAACTAAAAGCCGAATCTACATAGATTTCTTCTTATCATCTTCTCTTCTTGATCTTCTCAAAAGCCGAAACCTTCTAGGAGTTGCCGAATTCCATGTAGAGGTAAGTGTCGACTTGTGCTATTATAATGGTAATCTTTTTCAGTTTTTAAGACCATAGCCGAATGGCTAGATGGTTGTTAGGCCATCTGTAGTTTGACGTTTTCACTAATCTCGCGTTTTCTTTTTGGGCGGCATTCTGGGATTTGAAGGAGATCTAATTGCCTTGGTTCCTAAGCCAGAAATCATTAACGTACGAACCATATTATTATTTTCAGGACTTCAAGGTAAGGGTTCTCTTTAGATTCTCGTTAAGATTCGTTATCGTAGTTGTGATCTTAACTATATGTTGTGATGGTAGCAACTGATAAGGTCTTGTGATGGAATCACATGTCGTTCAGGCGAATGAGGGGATTGGATCTGTAAACCCAATCTCTAAGTTTAAGAAACGAGCGGTGTCAGCAGTTCGGGATTGGCCACCGGGTTGTGGACCGGCTTCGGAGAAAAATCTTAGACAGTTAGCGGTCGTATCGGCTTCTGATAGTGTTGACGTAGAAGGTCTCGTCTTGACTATAATCAGGTGTGTAGATCTCTAACACACTAATTATCTGTATTATGTATGTTATGGGCTAAAAGCGGAAAAAAAGGTGTATGGGCGATCGTGTTACCCAAAAAGGTAGGCAAAGGATGCAGTGCGTAACCATAGAAACTTCTCTGTGTGTATCGATGTATGTAAAAACTGTGATCTTTTAGGTAGTATCTTGTTTTGAATTTGCTTGGATGTATGCATGGGATAGGGTTAATACGATGAAGGGAAGAGCATGTTAATAGGTCACTTGGTGATCGGTGGTTAAACCACGAACTGTAAAATTAGGTCACAATAGTGATCGGTGGCTAAGCCACGTTAAATTGATTCCTGATTGTTAGGAATAGGCGGCATATTTGTCGATATGGTGTGTAGCGGTTGGTGGGTTGATTGTAGAAATCCCAAGGTGTGTTGGTTAGTGCGGGCTAGTGTGTAGAGGATGGATCACTAGGTTGGGTTGGGCCATGTTGCATGTAAATATTTTGTTGCCATTGTGTATGGGGCAAGGCCAATAATGTGTTTGTGGGCCTAAAGCCTTTTATGTGTTTTCGGGATTTGCACACTGAGTCTTGGTGACTCACCCCTTTATTTTTCCCTGACTTTTCAGATGAGCGCGTGGATCGTGGACATGGGAGCCGAGGCGGACTCGAGGCCATCAATTTTTATTTTATTTATTTTCATGAACTATTTTCAGTTTCCTTTAAGTTTTAATTTTGGGACTATTTATGTAATAAGGCCCCATGGCTTAGGTTATCTCTTTATAATTGTTAATGTTTACAGTTTAAAAATTTATGTTCAAGGACTTAAGTCATAAAAAGTAATTAAAATGGATTTTTCAAACACGTACAAAGAAAAAGCAAAGGTTTCCATCAAATATCTTATTTTTAACAAGTGCCTAAGTAAAGAAACTGAGTTTTCCAAAAACCATCAAAGCAAAGTTTTTAACAATAAACCCCGTAGCATACCAGATCTGGTCGTAGCGTTTGGGCCGGGTTTGTGGTGTTACAGGTGCGCTTGCCTTTGTCGTAATTTTTAGTTAGTTTAGTGACCATCAAGTTTTTGGCGCCGTTGCCGGGTACTAAAATATTTGGAACACTCGATTTTTATTAATTTAGCCATTTCCTTATTGCATTTTTTTTGTTTTTAGCTTAATTTTTGGTTTCTAATTTTTTTTATTTGCTTCTGGCAGGTTCCTTTAGTTTATGACTAGAAGAAACCCGTCTAGACCATTAGTATTTCACAGAGAAATTGAAAGTACAGCTCGCAGAAATCGTAGAGAAGCAAGGTAGAGTCGACAGAATATAGTGGAAGAGCAAGAGGACGTTAAAATTATTACTGAGGAGATGGTTGAAAATCAGAATAATCAACTACCTCCTGTGGTTGCTGCGAATCCTGCAAATCCAAATCCTGCTCATCGTGCTATGTACGATTATGCCAAGCCCACTCTAACTGGGGCTGAATCGAGTATTGTGAGACCTGCCATTGCTGCGAATAATTTTTAACTGAAGCCTAACACTATTCAGATGATTCAACAGTTTGTTCAGTTCGATGGTTTGCAAGATGAAGATCCAAATACTCATTTGGCTCATTTTCTAGAATTTTGCGACATTTTCAAGATAAATGGCGTTTCTGACGATGCCATTCGCCTACGGTTGTTTCCCTTCTCGTTGAGGAATAAAACTAAACAGTGGTTGAACTCCTTACCATGAGGTTCTATCACTACATGGGATCAAATGACCGAGAAATTCTAATTGAAGTACTTTCTACCGGCTAAGACAGCTAATTTGAGGAATGATATCTCTTTCTTCGTGTAGATGGACTCAGAGACCCTATATGATGCATGGGAGAGATATAAAGATTTATTGAAAAGGTGCCCTCACCATGGGTTACCCCTATGGCTACAGGTTCAAACTTTCTACAACGGTTTGAACCCCTCAACTAGGTAATTGATCGATGCTGCCGCCGGTGGTACTCTGAATAATAAAACACCTGGAGAGGCTTATGAGTTTATAAGCAAGTCATGAGGACGAAGCCGACAAAAGTAGCCGGTGTTTTTAACTTAGATGCGGTCACCATGTTATCAAATTAGGTAGAACTTTTGAATAAAAAATTGATGGTTTATGTGTTTCTACGCATGTACATCCGGTGATGCAATGCGATGCAAATGGAGGTGGAATGAATAATTCAGAATATTTACCCTATGGTCCTAACATGGAGAATGAGCAGATAAATTATATGAGTAATAATTCTAGACCTCAAAATAATCCTTATAGTAATAATTATAATGCAGGATGGAGGAACCACCCAAATTTCTCATGGAGTGGTCAATGAAATCACAGACTCCAACCCCCTCCAGGTTTTCAACAACAACATTATCAACAAGAGAAGAAACTGAACCTTGAAGAGATGTTAGCAAAATTTATTTCAGTGTTAGAGACCCATTTTCAAAACACCGAGACGGCTTTGAAAAATCAGTAAGCGTCGATTCATGGGCTCGAAAATCAAATTGGGCAGCTTGCTAAATTAGTTTCAGAAAGGCAGCAATGTAGTTTACCTAGTAGCACCGAACCCAACGCAAAAGAGCATGTGAAAGTAGTTACACTAAGGAATGAGAAAGTGTTGGCTGAACCTGAAAAGAAGCTGCAACAGGAATCTGATAAGGAAAAGGACGAGGGGGTAAAACCCGAAGTAAGTGAAACACCAGTACTTAAGGAATGTAAACCACCGATCCCATATCCAGCAAAGTTGAAGAAAGACCGCATGGATGCACAATTCGGTAAATTTCTTGCACTTTTTAAACAGTTTCATATTAACTTACCTTTTGTTGAAGCTATTTCGCAGATGCCCACATATGAAAAATCTTTGAAAGAGCTATTAACAAATAAAATTAAGTTTGAAGAGCTATCCACTGTGGAACTCAACAAGGAATGTTCAGCTATTCTTCAAAATAAACTACCAACTAAGCTGAAGGATCCAGGAAGTTTTACTATTCTCTGTCTTATTAGGAGTTTAAATATTGAAAAAGCATTGGCTGATTTAGGTGCTAGCATTAATTTGATGCCTTATAAAATGTTCAAGCAGCTTGGTCTTGGGGAACCAAAACCCACTAGGATGAGTATTCAATTAGCTGATAGATCTGTTAAATATCCTAGAGGTATTATTGAAGATGTCCTTGTAAAAGTAGATAAGTTCATATTCCCTGTTGATTTTTTTGTGCTTGACATGGACGAGGATGTTGAGGTGCCTTTAATTAAAGGCCGTCCTTTTCTAGCTACTGCTAGGGCTGTCATTGATGTGGGCGATGGTAATCTTGTGCTTAGGGTAGGTGACGAAGAGATTATTTTTAAAATCTATTATGCCATGCGATTTTCTAAAGAACAAGATGATTCCTGTTATTTTATTGATTATATTGACCATGTTATTCAAGATTCATTACAGGAAATTGTTCATAAGGACACATTGGAACTGTGTCTTGTCCAAAGAGAGGAGGTAGATGACGATACTACTGTGATAGGTAAGACAAAAATTAATTTAGATTCTAATGAGTCTTCACTGAGACAGAAGAATTATGAGGGCATTGAGGTAAACGATAAATTAAAATTAAAACCCTCTATTGAAGAACCTCCCAATTTAGAACTGAAGCAATTACCAAATTACCTAGAGTATGCGTTCCTTGGAAATAATTCTACATTACTAGTGATTATTGCTTCAGACTTGCAGCCAAATGAGAAAGATGAGTTATTACAAGTATTGAAGGAGCATAAAAGAGCCATAGCTTGGAATATTTCTGACATTAGAGGGATCTGTCCTTCTTTTTGCACTCATAAAATTTTAATGGAGGATGACTACAAACCTTGTTTGCAAGCTCAAAGACAATGAATCCTAACATGAAAGAAGTCTATAAAGCTGAGGTAATCAAACTTCTAGATGCTGGAGTTATTTATCCTATTTCTCGATGAGTAGATTGGGTGACTCCTGTGCAGGTTTTTTTTAAGAAGGGAGGCATGACTGTTGTAGCCAATGAGAAGAATGAGTTGATTCCGACGAGAATAGTCACGGGATGGAGAGTTTTCATTAAATATAGGAAGTTGAACGATGGCATGAGAAAAGATCACTTCCCTTTGCCATTCATTGATCAAATGTTGGAAAAATTATCTTGGCATATGTATTATTGCTTCCTAAATGGACTCTTTGACTACTTTCAAATCCTGATAGCTCTCGAGGACCAAGAAAAAACAACATTTACTTGTCCATATGGTACGTTTGCTTATCGAAGAATGCCTTTTGGATTATGTAATGCTCCTGCTACTTTTCAGCGTTGCATGTTGGCCATTTTTGATGAACTTGTAGAAGACATTATGGAGGTATTCATGGACGACTTCTCGATATTCGATAATTCTTTCCATCTTTGTCTTAAAAATTTAAAACGAGTTCTAATGAGATGTGAGGAAACGAACCTTGTGCTTAATTGGGAAAAATGTCACTTTATGGTTCGCGATGGGATTGTGTTAGGCCATAAAATTTCTAGTAAAGGGTTTGAGGTTGATAGAGCGAAAATTAAAACCATTGAAAAATTACCTCCCCCTAGTTCAGTTAAGGATATTCGAAGCTTTTTAGGACATGCTGGGTTCTATAGAATATTTATTAAAGATTTTTCTAAAATAGCTAAGCCTTTAACTAATTTGCTAGAAAAGGATGTGCCCTTCGATTTTAGTAGGAATGTTTAGAAGCATTTAATATTCTTAAAGAAAAATTAATTAATGCTCCGATTGTAGTTGCACCTGATTCGAATTTACCCTTTGAACTAATGTGTGATGCGAGTGATTTTGCAGTAGGTGCAGTTCTTGGACAGTGAAGAGACAAGCATTTTCAACCAATTTATTATGCTAGCAAGACGTTGACAGTCGCACAAGAAAATTACACTACTACAGAAAAAGAATGGCTAGCTGTGGTTTTTGCATTCGATAAATTTAGACCATATTTGATATAATCTAAAGTTATCGTTTACACTGACCATTCAGCATTTCGTTATCTCCTAACTAAATCAGATGCAAAACCTCAACTCATAAGATGGATTTTATTATTGCAGGAATTCGATTGGAAATCTAGGATAAGAAGGGAGCTGAAAATCTTGCAGTAAATCACCTTTCGAGGCTAGAGAATTCACATATCAAGGAGCTTGATGAGAATGAGATAAATGACTCGTTTCCTGAGGAACAACTCTTAGTTATAACCGACTCTGAAGTTCTTTGGTTTATGGATATTGCGAATTACTTAGCTGCTAACATACTACCAAAAGGGTTAACACATCATTAAAGAAGCGATCCTTTGCCGATGTAAAAAATTATTTTTGGGAGGATCCTTTTCTTTTTCGTGTATGTGCAGATCAAGTAATTTGGAGGTGTGTTACAAAATTAGAAGCGAACGAGTAAAATCTTGGAACACTGCCACTTACGACCAACAGGAGGACATTACAGTGGGACTAGGACGGCATACAAAACACTTGAATCAGGTTTTTATTGGCCCACACTGTTCAAGGACGCAAACAGGTATGTTACTTATTGTGATAGATGCCAGAGAACAGGTAATATTTCTAAATGTGATGAAATGCCTCAAACTTATATGCTCTCATGTGAAATATTTGATGTCTGGGGCATTGATTTTATGGGTCCATTTCCTAGTTCGTTTGGTAATAAATACATCCTAGTAGCGGTCGATTATATGTCAAAATGGGTAGAAGCTCAAGCTTTACCTACCAATGATGCTAGAGTGGTAGTTAGATTTCTTAAGAAGCTCTTTTCTCGATTTGGAACATCTAGAGTAATTATTAGTGATAGGGGTACTCATTTTTGTAATGCTCAATTTGATAAAGTTCTTAAGAAGCATGGAGTGCATCATAAAACAGCTACCCCTTATCACCCTCAAACTAGTGGACAAGTTGAAGTTGCAAATCGAGAGCTCAAACGTATCCTAGAGAAAACTGTAAGTCGAATAGGAAGGGTTAGGCGATAAAAGTAGATGACGCTTTATGGCCCTATATAACTTCTTTTAAAACACCCATAGGAACATCTCCTTACAAACTCGTTTATGGAAAAAGTTTTCATTTACCATTTGAACTAGAGCACAAAGCATTCAGGGCTATACAATTCCTAAACTATGATTTTAAACTTGCAGGTGAGAAGAGATTGATGCAGCTGAACGAGTTAGATGAGTGGCGAGCCAATGCTCACGAGAACTCGCGATTATATAAAGAAGCGACAAAGCAACACCATGATGCTCGTTTGAAGCAGCCCAAATAATTCGCAGATGGAGATCTTGTCCTTTTATATAATTCAAAGCTCAAGTTGTTTCCCGGAAAACTGAAATCAAGATGGTCAAGTCCATTCATAGTACAAACCATTTTCCCATACGGTACGATAGAGGTAACTCATCCAGAATAGGGCACATTCAAGTTAAACGGTCATCGACTTAAACTTTATAGTAGTGAGGATTTTAGAAATGATAGAGAGGAGCTTCAGCTCCGTGAAATTTCGTAATTGTGCGCACAAGGTAAGTCTAGCTTAGACTTTAAATAAGCACTTCTCGGGAGGCAACCCGAGTGTTAACACTGCTAATTTTCTTATTTTCATTTCATGGTATTTTTTAAAAAAAATTATTTGAATAAATAAAAATGCAGGTTTTTGACCGACATGGCCTGGACACAGGGGTGTGTCCTTGGCCGTGTGACTTAACAGGGGTTCGACAGTGAGTTACAAGGCCTGGGAATATGGCCATGTAACCCACACGGCCTGGATACACGGGCGTGTCCTTAGATGTGTGACCCACATGGCCTTGACACATGGACGTGTCCTTGGCCCTGTGGATATTGAGACTTAGTTTTAAAATTTTAAGAAATCGACGATGAGTTACACAACTTTGGCGACGACGGCCAGTCGTAACCCACACGACCTGGACACACGGGTGTGTCCTTGGCCGTGTGGATCCTGGAGCTTAATTTTCAAAAAAATATAGTTCACACGGGCGTGTGACATGGCCATGTGGACCACACGGTCTTGACACACGGGCGTGTCCTAGGCCGTGTGAAACCTGGAGCTAATTTTTTTCAATTTTAAAACAAGTCAGAGAGTTACACGGGCAAGGCACACGACTGTGTGCGAGACACGGTCGAGCCACACGAGCGTGTAGGAGGTCACACGGGAGTGGGAGAAGATAAGGAGGTTGCACACGACACGACCTGGACACTCAGGCGTGTTCGAGGCCGTGTGAAGACTGGCCTAGGATTTTTATCGACACAGGCTTGCAACACACCCACACGAGTGTGTGACACGGCCGTGCCGCCCAACACGGGCCTCATACGACCGCGTCACACATTTAACCTTAATCCCCTTTATGTTTCTTGATTTTTGTAATCTTCCTCAACTTACTTTCCCTTCAACCGCTGCTCCCACTTCTGTCCCCTACTTCGACCGTCGCCTCCCATCACCTCGCCTGCCCTTTCCGACTGTCGTCCCACCAGCCCGAACCCCTCTCTTTCAGCCTTCCCCTTCACTTTGCACCACCACACTTTGTCCCCTCGCCCCTCGTCCCCTCATTGGCTCGCGTTACCATTCCCTCTCATCTCTCCTCTCTCTCGTCCTTCCACCCTCGACCAGCCACCCTTCCCTTTCCCCTCTCCCCGATTTCTCACTTCGTCGCCCCACTCTATCCCGAACTCACCACCTCCCCCCAACCCTCTCACTTTCCCTTTCCTCCTCTTTACCCCGACCCCCTCAGCCATCTCCTTTTCTTCCCATTCCATGATAGTCGGTGCCGCCTCGAACCACCACTACTCCATCTTCTTTACTCCGGTCACCATCATCCACCATTTATTTTATTTCATTTTTATTTCATTTATTTATTTTATTTATTATTCTTATTAGTTATATTATTTTATTTTTTAGTGCTTATTTTTATTTTTATTCTTAGTTATATATATATACATTTTTACTTGATTGCTGCTATTATTTTATTTCATTTTTATATCATTCAATGTTCATTCTTCATGCTACTGTTTTCGTTCATAGCTACTATTCTGATTCTTCATTAGTTTATTATTTTACTCGCTCACTGTTTATATGACTATTGTTCTATTTATTTATTTCTTTATGTTTTTCTTTATAATTATTATTATTATTATTATTATTATTATGTGTTCGTATTTCCATTGTTAATGCTATTTCATTATTATTGCTTGCTTGACACTAGTTTATAGTATGTTAAGAGTCGATTTTCTATTTGGGCGATTGAGATTTGGATGCGCGTCTTTGGATAATTCTTCATGTCGAATTTTAGTTTACACGACTATTTCTCAGCTTACTTGTGTTTTTATTTGGTGATGCGCATTTTCTGCTAGTGAATTATTTTATTTTAGGTACATCATGACAAACACACGCGGTAAGACTAAGGACGCCGTCCCCGCTTCGAAAAAATGGAAGACTCATGGTGCAACCTTCTCCTCGAGAGCTTCTGCCGAGGCCCGCCACCCTTATCTCCAATTATCAGTAGGCCTCCAAGAGGATCTATTTCAGTTACTTAGACAGCGCCCACTCGGCCTAGGCTGATGTATTGATTGGGTCGCGTTAGAGTAGGTTCGACTAGCTGATGATGTTCGCGTCTTTATTACCACAGCTCCGTGGGATAGATTCTTCTCCATCATCGAGCCCACATACATAGAGCTTACTTTGGAGTTCTGCGCAACATTTCTTCTACAGTAGGTCATGACAACCCCATGACGAGCTAGACACCATCACTTTTTGACTTGGTGGTTTGGTGCGCCAGATGAGTGTCCTCGAATTTGGTGCTACTTTGGGACTCTACACTGAGGAGTTTATGAGTGCTGAGAACTTCCTCCATCTACATCGGCATATCCATTACACACCATCACGTTGTTAGAAAGAGCTTACGGTGAGCCAAACACTTTATGATGCGAGTCGCTCGAAGGCGACTTCTCTCTCTCCAGCTTTACGGTACCTTCATGCACTTTTAGTTCACACTTTGACAGGTAGGAGAGAGAGCACCGGAGTCGTTAGCACTCATGATGCTTATTTTCTATGGAGCATGGCCAACGGCCATATCATTGATTAACATACTTTATTGCCTTAGCCTTCCGCCATTAGACTGACCGCCACAGGAAGGGCCGCATCTGTTTAGGCCCTTATGTAACTCGCCTTGCTCGACACTTCGGTCTCCTCGACACACCAGAGCAGTCCTCTACACTTAATCTCGTCGGCCAGATGTCCCCATAGGAAATCTCGAGCATGAATCATATGAGGACGATCGAGCGGTATCGTGGAGTGGATCCCCCTCAGTATCGATTGTTTCATTCTGACACTCAGAATGAACTCGAGGACTTCACTGATGATGTTCCTCTCGATCACGAGGACCCACCACAGCATTCACCTTCGAGTCACCGCCCTATTCCTTCTGTTTCTATTTTTCTAGTTTGGTAATTTATCAATTCAATCTCGATTTTAACCATCTTTTTCAACCTTTCTCCACGCCTTTAACCTAAGCCCCATTATAACCTCTTAAAGACCTTTTGATTTGTGTATCATCTCATTTTATAGTGGTGGAGATTTGATTTTCATGTAAGCTTATGGTAATGACTTTTCATGTTTGACTATTGAGTGCTTATTTTTTAACCTTAAACACTTTGAGTGATTTGAGTGAATATTTAGTGAGGATGTCAATTCTTGTCGGTTTTAAATTAAAGGTAATTACTTAGATAAGGGGAAATACCTATGTTTTCATGCATTAAAAAAATGCTCGACTTGGATTGTTTGAATCTTTAATACTCTTTTAGTTGAATTATCAATGTATGATTATTTGTGAATTATTTCAAAACATTATTGATGAGAATTATAAGTTGAGAAAGATTAATTTTAATTGTGAATTGAGGATTTTGCTTGAGGACAAGGAAACGCTTAAGTGTGGGGATATTTGATAAACCATAAAAGTAACATGTTTTTAATCAAATTCTTGATACGTTTTTGGATGATTTATTATGTAAATTAGTGAATTTTATGCTCCTAACCCTTTAAATTCATGTTTCTATACTTAGGTGAGCATAAGGGAGCGAAAAGAGAGAAAAACGGGCCATAATTGGACAAAAATAGTTGTTTTCAGGATCCACATGGCCTGGGCATTTCCACATGGGCTGGGCACACACGCCCATGTGCCAGCCCGTGTCGATTTCGCACCCTGTTTCTCTTTTACGTGAAAAAAAGCCAATTTTTAGGGATTCTGAGCATTCTAAAGTTTATAAATACATAGTAGAAGAGGACTTAAAGGGACACGCAGAGAAGAGCGAAGAAAAGACTCGAAGAACGCCACTGGATTCATTTCAGAAGCAGATCTACTTCAAGATTGAAGATCTCCATTCAATTTCTTTAGAAGTTTTATTGGGTTTCTTTATGTCTTGTTGTTTTCCTAACTTTGAGATGATGTTATTCCAGATTATGAACTAAATTCCATAGATACCTAGGGAAGATGAAACCTATATGAATCTTATTATTTGATTTCTAAATTACATGATAAATACTTGATTCTTGTTCTTAATTATGTATGCTTATTTCGTGTTTTAATATTTTTAGGATATTAATTCATGCTTAATGTGCTTATTTCACTGGAGCAAAAGTCCCTGTTTAAGAGTAGATCTAGCATAATTGAGTGGAGTTGCATGCAATCCTAGAAATAGGACGACATAAATCTACCGGATTAGAGTCAAATCTAATAGGGGAATCCATAGATCGAGTTAATGCGACAATAGGGGTTTTAATTAGAAAGAGGTTTCAATTAATCAACCTAGAGTCAGTTGTTTTTACTCTTGAAAGAGATATTAACATAATTTAGGGATTTCTACGGATCAAGGCACAAGTGAATAAATCGCTTAATCCAGATTCAGAATAATAAGTGAAGTCTAGATTGATTCTTTCCTTGGTTTTACCTATCTCATTGGTTTTATTCGATTACTTTTCCAAATTCATTCTCTGTTGCGTTCTTAGTAATTAGTTTAGTTAATTTTAGATTAAAAACAATTCCTTCAATTTATAGGCTTGATAATAGAAAAATAGTAAGTACTATTACTTTTAGTCCTCGTGAATACGATATTCCTGACTCACCATAGCTATACTATTATTCGATAGGTGCGCTTGCCTTTGTCATAATTTTTAGTTATTTAAGTGACCATCATGGACTTATAACATTCAATCAAAAGAAAAAAAAAAGACAAATTAGGAAAGGTGAAAGATGGGGAGAGGGTTTTAAAATTCAAAGCCTTCAAAATAGATGAGTTTGGGGTATTTAATAATTAATATTATTTTATATTGTTGAATAGTAAATTAATTGTATCGGTGGTTGAACCTACTGGATCGAAAATTAATGATTTGATTGATTTGATTATCGATCTAATTTTAAAAACATTAATATTTCGGTTTAAATTGAAACAATGCACATAAATTAGTATAACCGAAATCTGTATGAAACCGACCACCCTAATTTAATACATAATTTGACATAAATAAAAAATATTATCTTGGAAATATATTGAAAGAGGAAAGTAATCGTATGTAAATGGATAACTTGGAAGAGATAATGAAGCAGCAATCATTATATCAGCAGTGGCATCTTCTCGATGTATGGCTGCTCACTATCTTGACTGCATTTATCGTTTGATTCTTTTCTTAATTAGCCAAACTCATGTTAACAATGGTATTAACAGTAATTAATTACTTCATGGACAGAACATCAATATATAAATACCTCATATATAATAAGCAACAACGTATCAAAGTACACCTAATAATGGGAATTGGAGAACTCCCATTTATACAAACAAATATAAGTGGGCAAAATCAATACTCATAATAAAGACACAAAGACGACTAAAAACCTTATTACACCAGATCCAGTATGCAGCAGATAAAAAAATGCGGTATTTCAAGGAGTAGAACGAGAAGGTGGTGGGGACAAGAAAGGAATAGAGGGAACTGCAGTTGGGATTGTGGGGACTGAAGGAATGCTTGGCAGAGGGGGCAGTCCTCTTGGCAATGTGGTAGGAAGTGGAGGAAGCGCCCCAGGGTTCGGGAGATTAGGGAAAGATGGCAATGGTGGAAAAGAGAAAGGAATAGGGGGAATTGCAGTTGGGATTGTGGGGACTGAGGGAATGCTTGGCAGAGGGGGCAGTCCTGTTGGCGATGTGGTAGGAAGTGGAGGAAGCGCCCTAGGCCATGGGAATGATGGTCGGGATGGCGTTGGGAGATTAGGGAAAGATGGCAAACTTTGCGTTTGAGGCTGCTGCAGAAGGTGACGAGCTGCTACCCCAACATCAATGCTTGCAAATGACAAAGCCATCAAGAATGCTAAAGCAAAGCAATTGAAAGAGGCCATTTTTGTTCAGAGATTTCGAAACAAATGAAGCAGATGAAAAAAAGTTCTTTATCTGAATAGTTGTGAGTGAGGAAAACAAAGCATGGTATTGAGGTTTATATAGGCATTGGAGCAGGGAATAGAAATCCCCTGCCCCTAAACAATGCCACATTCATGCCCCCAAAACAAAATAGCATCACATGTTTTTTATTTTTTCCATTTTAATTGTAGTTCATTTTTTAAATAAAAATTAATAATGATTTGGATTACTTTTTAACTTATTATCAACGTTTTTGTTTTATTTTTATTTTCTATTAATATTACCTATTCTTTAATTAACAAATTTATAATGACTTAGAGTTAATTTAACAGATTTTGTTTTATAATCGTTCTTATAATAAAATTTTATAAGGTGGGAACAAGTCCCACAGTGACAACATGATCCTTAAATTTTGGGTGGTGGCATGCCTTTAGTCAAAGGATCAACTAACATCTGCTCAGTGTTAATGTGCTCAATGACCACTTTCTTTTCTTTAACATGTGACCTTATGCCTAGATACTTAATGTCGATATGTTTACTTCGACTTCCACTTTTGTCGTTCTTAGCCATAAAGACAGCAGTTGAATTGTCACAATATATGAAATAATCAAAACCCATAATGACTCAGCCCAAAAAACACTCAGCCCAAAAAACTCGAGCCTCAAACCCAAATTAAATGAAATCAAAATCAAAATTTATTATATACAATTGCACAAAATTAACATAATCTAAGTGTCATAGTGCACATTAAATTAAAGTTTACGTTTGGCATTATAGATTGAGTCAATATTCATGTGTAAAATTTTGAGATTTATTCTCTTAACTAAAGTAATATGTCAAATAGAATACTTGAACTATCCTCCATGTTGGCAAAGTTTATGTACATTAGAAGCGAACTAAATAATTAGAATAAACCTAAAGTATGGCTTACATATAAATTATTCACAATGTGACTTAAACTTTAGCCTTCAAGATTTCACAGTCTCAATTTATGTCTTAAAATTTTAAGATCATTTTAGGTTTGTTAAAAAGTCAAAAGTTTAGAAAATTAGAATTGTTGCTTGAGGCGTGAATATCCCTATTCTTAAGGATATTCGTGGATTTACTATCTCTCAAGATTTAATTTGTATCATTCGCAATGAAAAAATTGAAAAAAAATTCCCATTTGAATGGAATTGAGCTATTAGGCTCAAGCCTCGTGTGCGCATACATATTCTCTTATTTTTAGTCTCACAAGTTTATAGTAAAACAAATCTATATAAACATCATTTAATAGGTGTATCTAAAATATGTGTAATATGTGTAATTCTTTAAAATACATGAAAACTTCCAATATGGTTTAGATCATTTTTGGGTTTGTCTTATTTTAGGTTCAAATCATTCGAATTTGAGGCTAATTTTTTCATGTCGAATTTGAGGCGTCATAACCAATATTACGGCCCAACAACTTCAGAACCACCATAGTTTCCATATCCTTGAAAAGATCTGTTGGATACGATTTGAAAATTCTATAGCCGTTGAAAATAGTTTTTTTAACATCGCCTTCTAGGAATTCAAAATCTTCAGTGCATTCGGCTTCAGAAGATCGAGACCCTTTTTCTTGATCCGATACTCCTTTCCCTAACAACATCTGTTTCCAGGAAACCTTTGGATGCGGGTCCAAATCCGTTACCATCTCAACATCCGTATCACCATCCTTCTCTTTGAATCTTACCTTTTTCGTTTCTCGGTCATCAACCAACCGAGATTCAGTGACCGGAGCAGATTCTAGAGAAGAAGCCATCTTGACCGATATCATTTTCAATATATATTATCAAAAACCATCAATATTGTTTTTATCTTTTAATTACCACTTAATTAGTTAGAGTTTTATATAATTTAAAATCTAAGTTTAGATCTATAAATAACATTTATTAGTAGCATTTAAGAAAAATCATTAGTACAAAGAAAGAAAATGGTTAAAAAGAAATATTCAAACGACAATGGCACTGGAGATTATTTTATCACCTAATTATCTTGGATTTTTGGGTGTTTCCATTCTTACAAACATTTTTAATATTTATTTTAATATTTAGGTGACTATCTATCTAGATTTCCCGAATATATATCCCATATAAGTGATAACGTATCAAAGTACAACAAATTACAAACAAAAAGAAAGTACAAGAAATAATGGGATTTGGGAAACTCCCATTTATACAAACAAATATATGTGGTGAAAAAAAAAGAACATACAATACTCAAAATCAAGAGACAAAGACGACTAAAAACACATTCAAACAAATCCAGTATGCAGCAGATAAACCAAAGGGTATTTCAAGGAGTAGAAGGAGAAGGTGGAGAAAGGAAAGGAATAGAGGGGATTGCAGTTGGGATTGAGGGCATGCTTGGCAGAGGAGGCAGTGTGGCCCTTGGTACACTTGGCAATGTGGGCAACCCTGGCATGGTAGGAAGTGGAGGAAGCGCCCTAGGCCTTGGCAATGCTGGTATGGATGGCTGTGGGAGATTAGGGATAGATGGAAGTGGGGGGAGTGTCGTTGTAGGCAAAGTTGGCATTGGAGGCAATTGAGGCACATTGCAGAGAAGTGACGAGTCTGCTACCCCAACATCAATGCTTGCAAATGACAAAACCATCACGAATGCTAAAGCAAAGCAATTGAAAGATGCCATTTTTCTAGAGATGTGAGTCCAGTTAAGCAGATGAAAGAAAGCTCTTGTTTTGATAGTTGTGGAGTGAGGAAGAGAAAGCATGATGTTGGTGTTTATATAGGTCTTGGATCAGTGGGAATTGGCTACTGGAGTTGGTAATATTTGATCATTTATGGTTGGAATGGGGAAAACATAGTCGATATTAAAGGATTTGGTAGCTCAACTTCCCATGGGTATTGGAGTTTAAAACAGGTGAAATGCTGCTGTGGTTGGCATAGAAGCTTCATCCAGCCACTTAGTTAAACAATATACTTAAACCATCCTCCAGGTTAGCAAAGTTATTGCTAGTTGACCAGATATCTAACAGAATTAGGATTTGTTTACTTAACATGTTAGGTATGATACTGGTATTTCCAATGCTGAGTTGAGTGGGCTTTAACATACACCTTATTAATTTTGACTTGAAATGATTCAATTAAGTATTTGAAATGACAAATAAATAACTCCAAATGACCTAAATTTGAAGTGACCAAGATATGAAATAATCAGAACCCATAATGACTCAGCTCAAAAAATTCGAGCCTCAAACCCAAATTAAATTAAATCAAAATCATAATTTATTATATACAATTGCACAAAAGTGTCATAGTGCACATTAAATTAAAGTTTACGTTTGACATTATAGATTGAGGCAATATTCATGTGTAAAATTTTGAGATTTATTCCCTTAATTAAAGTAATATGTCAAATAGAATACTTGAACAATCCTCCATGTTGGCAAAGTTTATGTACATTAGAAGCGAACTAAATAATTAGACTAAATCTAAAGTATGGCTTACATATAATTTA
Source organism: Gossypium sturtianum (assembly GCA_025698515.1). Lineage (NCBI taxonomy): Eukaryota > Viridiplantae > Streptophyta > Magnoliopsida > Malvales > Malvaceae > Gossypium > Gossypium sturtianum. The sequence goes on along the minus strand of CM046955.1, from coordinate 143,157,705 downwards.
TTCACAATGTGACTTAAACTTTGGCCTTCAAGATTTCACGGTCTCAATCTATGTCTTAAAAATTTTAAGATCATTTTAGGTTTGTTAAAAATTCAAAAGTTTAGAAAATTAGAATTGTTGGTTGAGGCGTGAATATCCCTATTCTTAAGGATATTCGTGGATTTACTATCTCTCAAGATTTAATTTGTACCATGTGCAATGAAAAAATTGAAAAAAATTTCCCATTTGAATGGAATTGAGCTATTAGGCTCAAGCCTCGTGTGCGCATGCATATTCTCTTATTTTTAGTCTCACAAGTTTATAGTAAACCGAATCTATATAAACATCATTTAATAGGTGTATCTAAAATATGTGTAATATGTGTAATTCTTTAAAATACATGAAAACTTCCAATATGGTTTAGGTCATTTTCGGATTTGTCTTATTTTAGGTTCAAATCATTCGAATTTGAGGCTAAGTTTTTCATGTCTAATCATTATTGATCCGAATCATTTTAGATTTTGATCATTTTAAGTTCGAGTTATTCTGTAATCAAATCATTTTAAGTTTAGATAAATTTGAGTCAATTCGAATTTGATTTAATTACGTAGGTTTTTTTTTATAATAAATTGAGCTGAATGAAATTTAGATTGGAATTTATTTAATGTGCCTTTGTGTTTAAGTCAAAATTTAAACACCTGCCTTCAAAATAAACATGTTAAGAAAATTTTATTTTAAAGACTATAATACGACAGAGTTGATTTGAGAAATAAACATGTTCATGTTTTAATCCCATCCTAAAAAATAAAATATACCCTTAAGCGGTTCCGTCCCAAAATTTTACATAATTTTTTTATGTCATATTAAATACATGTAACGTCTTATAAAAATTGTCAATAAATTATGCCTAGCGACAACGTTATTCAAATCTAATTTCATTGTTAATACCTATTCCTATTTTTCTTCTACTGTCTTCAACTTTAAATATAAAGGGATTGAAATTTTAAGAATTGAGATTTCTTTTCTTTGTATTAGTGGACGTTTGATTTTTTTTTTTTATATACTGAAATTGATACATATCTTTTCAAATTTATCAATATTTTTTAAAATTATTTAAGATATGTATATAAATATATTACAAGTATAAAATGAATGAAACTAAATACATTTCAAATATAAAATATTTATTAATAAACTTAAAAAATAAAAAATTATCATTCAAATAAATCCAAAATTAATAATAAAAATCCATCATTTAATATGAAATTTTAAGGATTTAGCTCATTTACTCAATGAAATAAAACACAACATAAAAAAATAAGCGCCATTTCTTTTCTTACTTTTTCTTCTAAAATAATTTTTTTCAGTAAAAACTAAGATGCCATAAAAGTAACATGTTTTTAATCAAATTTTGATGCGTTTTGGATGATTTATTATGTAAATTAGTGAATTTGATGCTCCTAACCCTTTAAATTCACGTTTCTATACTTAGGTGAGCATAGGGAGCTAAAGGAGCGAAAAACGAGCCAAAATCGGACAAAAAGAGTTGTTTTCAGGATCCACACGGCCTGGGCATTTCCACACGGGCAGGGCACACGCCCGTGTGAGCCACACGGGCTGGCCACACGCCCATGTGCCAGCCTGTGTCGATTTCGCCCCCTGTTTCTCTTTTACGCAGAAAAAGCCAATTTTTAGGGATTCTGAGCATTCTAAAGTTTATAAATACATAGTAGAAGAGGACCTAAAGGGAGACGCAGAGAAGAGCGAAGAAAAGACTCGAAGAATGCCACTGGATTCATTTCAGAAGCAGATCTACTTCAAGATTGAAGATCTCTATTCAATTTCTTTAGAAGTTTTATTGGGTTTCTTTATATCTTGTTGTTTTCCTAACTTTGAGATGATGTTATTCAAGATTATGAACTAAAGTCCCTAGATACCTAGGGAAGATGAAACCTATATAAATCTTATTATTTGATTTCTAAATTACATGATAAATACTTGATTCTTGTTCTCAATTATGTATGCTTATTTCGTGTTTTAATATTTTCAGGATATTAATTCATGCTTAATGTGCTTATTTCAATGGAGCAAAAGTCCATGTTTAAGAGTAGATCTAGCATAATTGAGTGGAGTTGCATGCAATCCTAGAAATAGGACGGTATAAATCTACCAGATTAGAGTAAAATCTAATAGGGGAATCTATAGATCGAGTTAATGCGACAATAGGGGTTTTAATTTGAAAGAGGTTTCAATTAATCAACCTAGAGTCAGTTGTTTTTACTCTCGAAAGAGATATTAACATAATTTAGGGATTTTTACGGATTAAGGCACAAGTGAATAAATCGTTTAATTCAGATTCAGAATAATAAGTGAAGTCTAGATGAATTCTTTCCTAGGTATTGCCTATCTCATTGGTTTTATTCGATTACTTTTCCTAATTCATTCTCTGTTGCGTTCTTAGTAATTGGTTTAGTTAATTTTAGATTAAAAACAATTCCTTCAATTTATCGGCTTGATAATAGAAAAATAGTAAGTACTAGTACTTTTAGTCCTTGTGGATACGATATTCTCGACTCACCATAGCTATACTATTATTCGATAGGTGCGCTTGCCTTTGTCGTAATTTTTAGTTAGTTTAGTGACCATCAAGTTTTTGGCGCCGTTGCCGGGTACTAAAATATTAGGAACACTCGATTTTTATTAATTTAGCCATTTCTTTATTGCATTTTTTTTTTGTTTTTAGCTTAATTTTTGGTTTCTAATTTTTTCTTTTATTTGCTTCTGGCAGGTTCCTTTAGTTTATGACTAGAAGAAACCCGTCTAAACCATTCGTATTTGACAGAGAAATTGAAAGTACAGCTCGCAGAAATCGTAGAGAAGCAAGGCAGAGTCGACAGAATATAGCGGAAGAGCAAGAGGACGTTAAAATTATTACTGAGGAGATGGTTGAAAATCAGAATAATCAACTACATCCTGTGGTTGCTGCGAATCCTGCAAATCCAAATCCTGCTCCTCGTGCTATGTACGATTATGCAAAGCCCACCCTAACTAGGGCTGAATCGAGTATTGTGAGACCTGCCATTGCTGCGGATAATTTTTAACTGAAGCCTAACACTATTCAGATGATTCAACAGTTTGTTCAGTTCGATGGTTTGCAAGATGAAGATCCAAATACTCATTTGGCTAATTTTCTAGAATTTTGCGACACTTTCAAGATAAATGGCGTTTCTGATGACGCCATTCGCCTACGGTTGTTTCTGTAACACCCCAAACCCGATCAACACACCACGACCGAATCTGGCATGTTACGGAGTAAAAACCTTTCGAAAACACAAGTGTGACGGTAGATTTCCAAGAAAACACTTTGCTCGTTTAAGAGGTTTGAAATCTTTAATAAAAGCGATGTTGAAAACGTGTGATTTTTTGTCCTAGAACCCATGCTAGAAAACTTCACTTGATATTACAAATTTTAGAAAGCACTTGATACTTATTAAAAATTGAGTTCGACGAGCATAATCAAGTTCAAAAACCATTCGCCTTTGAGTTGTTTGGAAATTATAATTTACAAAAACCTTCAAGCTTCTTTTGTTATCAACTTATAAGTGGTGTTACCCGATGGCAACGTTTAAAAACCCGAAAGAATCATAGTTTTGGAAACGCTGCTTTTTACCGGTTAATTTAACAAGTTCATAAATCCGACACATGCATAATATAATCAAATTAAAAGCAAGTAATTAAAACCCAAAATAATACTAGCGGCCTTATTACAAACCCAAAACCAAATTAAAGTAAGAAAATAAAACCGAAATAGCATCGAAATGTCAAAACCCGAGAACATGTGCATGGCCGCCTCGAGTCCTCCCCGGCTCCGAATCCGCGCATCATGCCTCATCTGCAAAATATAAGGGAAGGGGTGAGTCACCAAGACTCAGTGTATAAATCCCCAACCCGATAATTCAACCACTTACACAGATCATTAGCAAAACATGCAAATCATGCAACCCATAACCTAACCATCCAATCTCCTTTAACTACCCGTGTGGTCAAAACCACCGGTGGTCAAAACCATCGGTGACCAAAGTCACAAATACATATATATCAATGATGGGGCCAACCCATCGTGTGGTCAAAACCACGATGACAATCCCGTAATATCATGTGGGGCCAACCTTTGTGGTACCAAACCACCGGGACGAGTCACAATAATCCATGTGTGGTCAAAACCACTTTGGTGACCGTGTAGTCACAAATATCAATCGTGTGGTCAAAACCACTTTGTGGTCAAAACCACGGGACTTAGTCACAAATCCTATCAATAGTGTGGTCAAAACCACTGGTGACCGTAGTCACAAATCAACTGATGGGGCCAACCCATCTTGTGGTCAAAACCACTGGTGACAGTCCAAATAAGTCATTCCCCCTCCTCTCATCAACCCATCATCATGTTCATCACATACGTGTCATAATATCGAATGGTCATGCAAAACATAAATTACATAGCATTTAGCAGAACATGGTGACATAGATATATATATCGTAAATCACATGATAGGGGACTTACCCAGAATCCAAGCTTATGCCGCAAGGCAAAGTCACTAATACCAGGGGTTATACAGTAACATAATAAGCATCATTAAACTAATGAAGTGTGTAAACGTTTACACACCTGTTACTAACGCAATCACTGAATCCCAAAGACCCGATCTACTGCACTAGATCCCTTGTCCTACATTCGGCCAAACCACAACCATTAACAAGGCCATTCGGCCATACCAATAAATCCCGAAGGGTTAACGCATGGAACCCCAAACCTTACCTTAATGCTCTCTGACTACTAATCACAACACCAAAATATGCGAGACTGATCCTCCCCCTACAATCGGCCAACAACAAAACTTAGTCTCAATAGCCTTCGGCTCTACAAACAACTTAAAGAATGATTTAATCGTCATGGATCCTTACCACAGACTTGAAGAAATTGATTGACAGAGAATAGATGGCTCAGGTCTCCTGCTTGAGAATCCCGAGATCCTAAAAGAAATCGGTTTTCAAAGGTGATTAGTAATCTTGTTATCAAATGCCAAATTCGCTCGCTTCCATGAGTCGACAGAGAGAAGAGAAATGAAACAAAAGAAATTCGGCCATGAACATTTACCCCCTTCCAAAACCGATTGGAGAAAAACCAAAAGAGATCTAGGCTTGACTGATATTCGGCCAAAATAGATAAGAAGAAAACAAGGAGATTTCGGCAATAGAGTATGGTTAATAGAAGAACAAAGCAAATAACATTCGGCTAAAACAAAAAGAAGAGAAAGGAAGAGATATAAATAGTATTCTGGCTTAGGCTTAAAGAAAAGGGACTAAGGGGTTTCGGCAAAAAGAAAGAAAGAGAAAGAAGATGTGGTTTTGAGCGATTATGAAAAGAAGAAAAAGAAAGATGGGAGAAAGAGAGGTTCGGCCAAGCACCTTAATTGCCGAAAAAGAGAAGAGAAGAAGATGTCAAGTGAGGTTTCGGTTTCAAAGGGGAAAAGAGAGTTTCCAAATGGTTCTTGTGTGGATTCGGCTAGGTGCATACAAGATATCTCGACAGATGCTAAAAACAAAAAGGGATTTCGGCTTTTACTTTGATATGGTGCACTAGGGAGAAATCGGCAAGGCTCAAAGGGTTTTTTGGCTTGACACAAAACAAAGAATGAGGCCCTCCAAGCTAGCCGAAAATGATCACCTAACCACTAAGAAATTTCGGCAACCCCTACTCGACTTCCCAACCGACTCCTCTTCAAACAGGAGTTCAAATTTCTAACAATCGCTCCAAGCTTCTCCGGCCACTAATTCAAATGAGTTTGAATTAGTCAAGCTCCTAAATTTTCTCCTTGCCACCCATTTAAATTAATTTGACTTATTCCAAGCTTATCGATGAGTTTGTGTTGAGCATAACTCCTCCCCTTGGCATCAAAATGCTAAGCAGAAAATGAGATTTCTGCTGCTCGAACCTGAGCTCTCCCTTCCCTGCATGTGGTGTCACCCTCAAGGCCCCAAGTGGCGACTCCTTGCCACTTTACCAAGGCAATTCGTGTGCTCAAATTCTCCACGAATTACACTTAACTCCTAGTTCCCTCAGCTCCCCTTACTAAAACTTGAAAGGAAGCATTTTCCTATAGCTCGGGCCTACCTTTGGCTCATAACTAGCCCCCAGAACACCTCAATTAATAACACAATAGTCCAAACTCATGCAAAGCAATTCAAATACACTAACCCCTATTTGAGGATGTTACAGTTCTACCCCCCTTAAAAATTATTTCGGCCTCGAAATTACCTGATCAAAAGAGTTGAGGGTATTGCTGTCTCATCACATCCTCCGGTTCCCACGTGGCCTCCTCCGTTCCATGGTTCCGCCATGATACCTTCACCAGGGGTACTGACTTCCTACGCAGAACTTTGACATCCCGATCCAAAATCTGTACCGGTTCTTCCTCGAAAGATAAATCAAGGCTCACCTCTATCTCCTCAACTGGTACCACATGGGACGGATCTGATCGATAGCGCCTAAGCATTGAAACATGAAAGACGCGTCATGAATCGACTCAGTTCTGCTGGCAACTCAAGGCGATAAGCTACCGGTCCCACTCGCTTCAACACGCGTATATGGCCCGATGAACCTGGGGCTTAGCTTGCCCTTCCGACCAAATCTCAATACTTTCTTCCAAGGCGATACCTTCAGAAAGACCTTATCACCTACTGCATACTCAATATCCCTGCGCTTAAGATCGGCGTAAGACTTCTGCCTGTCTGACGCTTCCTTAAGACGAGCTCGAATTATCTTAACCTTATCCTCTGTTTGACCCACCAACTCGGACCCAACATCATGCGTTCACCCGATTCTGTCCCAACACGTCGAGTACGACATTTCCGCCCATATAGTGCCTCATATGGTACCATCTGAATACTCGCTTGATAACTATTGTTATAAGCGAACTCCGCCAAAGGTAGATACTCCTCCCAACTACCGCTGAAATCCAGAACACAGCCCCTTAACATATCTTCCAGAATCTGGATTACCCTTTCAGACTGTCCATCCGACTGCGGATGAAAAGCCGTGCTAAAATCCAACCTTGTGCCCAAAGCCTGATGCAAAGCTTTCCAAAACCTCGACGTGAACACGGGATCCCTATCCGAAATAAGCGATACGGTACTCCATGCAACCGCGTACTATCTCGCCACATACAACTTGGCTAACCTCTGGAGCGAATAATCAACCCTTACCGGTATGAAGTGAGCTGACTTAGTCAAACGGTCCACAATCACCCAGACTGAGTCCTTCCTGCTAGGCGTAAGGGGAAGCCCACTGACGAAATCCATCGTAATCCTCTCCCACTTCCACTGTGGGATCTTTACCGGCTGCAACAGCCCTGATGGCAACTGATGCTCAGCTTTAACTTGCGGCATGTCAAACACTTGCCCACAAACTCGCCATTACCTCCGTTTAAGACACGGCCACCGGCTGTTCCCTCAAATCACGATACATCTTACTGCCTCCAGGATGCATAGCGTATGGGCTGCTATGAGCTTCCTGAAGAATCCGCTGTCTCAACTCGGTGGCCTTAGGCATGCATACCTTCCCTTGAAAACACAGTACTCCACCACTATCCAAGTTGTAACCCTCAGATTCACCATATTGCACTTGCAACCTTCGAGCACTCAACACCTCATCTGTCAGCTGCCTCTCCTTAACCTGATCAATCCAAGATGGCTTAACCCGCAATTCTGCCAAAAGACTCCCATCATCATAAAGGCTAAGGTGAGCAAACATTGCTCGCAAAGTCTGCTACCACCTTACGGCTCAACGCGCCAGGCTACTTACGTTAGCCTTACCCGATGGTACTCAATCGAGCGATCGTAATCTTTCAACAATTCAATCCACCTTCGCCTCAAATTTAAATCCTTCTGAGTCAAGAGATACTTCAGACTCTTATGATCCGTATACACTATCGACTTTTCCCCATACAAGTAATGCCTCCAAATCTTCAAGGCAAATACCACTGCAGCCAACTTCAAGTCATGTGTCGGATAGTTACCTTCATGAGGCCTCAACTGTCGAGATGCATAAGCGACTACCTTCCCATCTTACATCAGCACACACCCCAAGCCAGTATGTGATGCATCACAATAAACCGTGAACTCCTTCCCTGCCTTAGGCTGAATCAAAACCGGAGCTTCAGTCAGAATCTTCTTCACCTTATCAAAACTCTCTTGTTGTTTCTCAGTCCACACGAACGGAACCCCTTTCCTCAATAACTTAGTCAATGGCGCTACTATTAAAGAGAAACCCTCTACGAACCTTCTGTAGTATCCTGCCAAACCCAGAAAACTTCGAATCTCTGCAACCGACTTGGGTGGTTTCCAATCCAATACTGCCTCAATCTTACAAGGATCCACCCTAATCCCCTCAGCTGATACCACATGACCCAAGAAAGTTACCTCCTTAAGCCAGAACTCACATTTACTAAATTTGGCGTATAACTGCTTTTCCCTTAGAACCTGCAGAACCACTCGAAGATGCGCGTCATGTTCCTCTTCCGATTTTGAGTACACCAAAATGTCGTCTATAAACATTACGACGAACTGATCCAAATACGGTTGAAACACCCGATTCATCATGTCCATGAATGCTGCCGGCGCGTTGGTCAAACCAAAAGGCATTACCAGAAACTCGTAGTGCCCATACCGAGTACGGAATGCCGTCTTATGAATATCAGCCTCCTTCACTTTGAGCTGATGATACCCCGACCTAAGGTCGATCTTAGAGAAAACTAATGCACCCTTGAGTTGATCAAACAAGTCGTCAATCCTAGGCAATGGATACTTGTTCTTGATTGTCAACTTATTCAGCTGGCGGTAGTCTATACACATCCGCATCGTACCATCCTTCTTCTTAACAAGAAGCACTGGAGCTCCCCAGGGTGATACACTCGGTCGGATGAAACCTCGATCCAACAATTCTTGAATTTGAGCCTTTAACTCCACCAATTCTTTCGGTGCCATCCTATAAGGAGCAATAGATACTGGCGCGGTTCCGGGTAACAAGTCTATACCGAACTCAACCTCGCGGTCAGGAGGTAGACCCAGGAGTTCCTCTAGAAATACATCTCGCAAATTCCCCTACAGTTCGGACATTCTTCACAAATTGCATTCTTAGCTTCCAAAGCACGGACATGCACCATAAATGCTTCACAACCCTTTCTAACCATTTTCTCACCTTGTGCCATGAGAGACCACATCAGATAAGTAATCTCTCCTATTACCTATCATCACCACCTCATCACCTTCCATAGTCTTCAACACCATACGCTTAGCTGCGCAATCCAAACTAGCTTGATACTTAACTAGCCAATCTATCCCAAGAATCAGATCGAACTCCCCAAACGGCAGTTCCATCAAGTTAGCCGGAAACACGACCCCTTGAAGTTCTAGGGGTACATCTCTATATAGTTTACTTACTTCTACAGAGTGACCTAGAGGGCTTATCACTGTCATCTTCCTAGAAGTAATCTCAGAGTCTAAGTTCAGGGTTTCCACTATGTTACTAGCAACATACGAGTGCGTCGAACCAACATCAATTAAAGCATTATAAGGTACTCCAAAAATTAAGAACGTACCGGTTATGACGTCCGGTGCGTCGCCCTCCTCTCGACGCCTCACTGCGTAGACCAACCCAGGCTGTCTCGCCTCTGTACCACCTGCACCTCTGCCCGGTGCTCCACGACCTCTACCAGGGCCATTACCTCCCCTGCCTGAACCTCGGCCCCTCTGTGGCTACTGATTATCCCTCCTAAACTGTGCACGATTATGATCCTCAGACTGCAGCCTAGCTGATCTCTGTGGACAATCCCTAACTCGATGCCCCATCGAGCCACACTCAAAGCATCCCCTGTTACCAGTCCAACATTCCCCCGTGTGAGACTTCCCACACCGAACACACCGTGGTGGCCACTGAGTATTAGCAACAGCTGGCCTAGCAGCTTGATTCGGCCCACTATATTTAACCCTTTTCTGCTGGTTCCCAGAAAACCCAGATGATCCAGAACTCCTTTTATTCCAACCCCTATCCTGATTCCGCCTTACAGACTGTCTTACCCCTTTAGCAACCTTAGCTTTCTCCACTAGTACGGCAAACTCTCGTTCCTGCTGTGGGGCAATTATCATCCGCAGCTCATCCCTCAGCCCATCCTCAAATCTGACACAATGCTCATGCTCTGTGCCCACAATACCCCGTGCATACCGACTCAACCGAAGAAATTCTGCCTCATATTCTGCTACAGTTTTATTACCCTAGACCAAGTTCAAGAGAGCTCTACGCTGCGCATCAACATAGCTATCCCCTATGTACTTCCTCTGATAGGCTGCCCTAAAGAATCCCCAAGTGAGGTCATCTGCCATCGCTCCATCCCTAACTGTGAGCCACCACTGATATGACTCATCTCTCAGCAGAGATACTATCCCCTTCAGCTTCTCCTCAGCTGAAAAATCTAGGTCATCCATGATGCGTTCTGTCGCCTCCAACCAATACTCCGCCGTACTAGGTGCCACACCAAACACACCTCTGAATACCTCTGCACCATTAGCCTTGAGTCGCTCGGTCACAGATTTCTGAGCTCCAGTTCCTACTCCTGGACTCGCAACCCTCTCCAGCACTCGCAGCACAGCCTGCGACACTGCGTCATTACCACCCGTCTGCTCCTGATATTCTGCCCCCACAGCTGGCGGTGGTGGTACCTTATTTTCTGACCCATGTCCGGACCCTACTGGTTCCGAGACCGTCATCCTACCCCTACCTCGTCCACGAGTATTACGCCCACGTCCACGTGCACTCATATCTACTGATATATTCAAGCTGTTTAACAATTTTATACGTTAAACTTGTATTCCACTGTCTGTTAAAGCACAGTCTTATGAGAAGTTTTAGTAAGGGGGTTGTTTCACGAGTACATCCAACCTATAGCTTAAGTCTCTAGAGTAGTTCCTACTACTATTCAATCATGCCCTCCTCATCATAATCATATAATTATATTAACAAAAGCAACAGTTTGGGGTACTTACCTGGGCGGATTGGTGCCGGAGACTCGGTGCCATGCCTTCACCACTGTATTTATTTTTTTCCATAAAAGCCTTTCTTAAACCATTTAAAACATTTTGTTGGGCCTCGGGCCCATAGCCGAGCTGTTGGAACCTGGCTCTGATACTAAAATTGTAACACCCCAAACCCGATCAACACACCACGACCAAATCTGGCATGTTACGGAGTAAAAACCTTTCGAAAACACAAGTGTGACGGTAGATTTCCAAGAAAACACTTTGCTCGTTTAAGAGGTTTGAAATCTTTAATAAAAGTGATGTTGAAAACGTGTGATTTTTTGTCCTAGAACCCATGCTAGAAAACTTCACTTGATATTACAAATTTTAGAAAGCACTTGATACTTATTAAAAATTGAGTGCGACGAGCATAATCAAGTTCAAAAACCATTCGCCTTTGAGTTGTTTGGAAATTATAATTTACAAAAACCTTCAAGCTTCTTTTGTTATCAACTTATAAGTGGTGTTACCCGATGGCAACGTTTAAAAACCGAAAGAATCATAGTTTTGGAAACATTGCTTTTTTAAGGGAATTTAACAAGTTCATAAATCCGACACATGCATAATATAATCAAATTAAAAGTAAGTAATTAAAACCCAAAATAATACTAGCGGCCTTATTACAAACCCAAAACCAAATTAAAGTAAGAAAATAAAACCGAAATAGCATCGAAATGTCAAAACCTGAGAACATGTGCATGGCCGCCTCGAGTCCTCCCCGGCTCCGAATCTGCGCATCATGCCTCATCTGCAAAATATAAGGGAAGGGGTGAGTCACAAAGACTCAGTGTATAAATTCCCAACCCGATAATTCAACCACTTACACAGATTATTAGTAA